>CM066991.1:93797019-94364519 GCA_033977485.1 Hydrangea macrophylla | reverse complement strand
GGTCAATTTATAAATGTACACACTTTAAACTCTAAGAAAATGGAACTTTACAAAAGGCAAAATGGTAATTTTAATAATATAATAAAATGATATGTATATATACACACAAGGGTAATTACAAAAGATAAAAGGGTAATTTACAAAAGGGTAATTTGATAATTTAATTTATAATTGTACACACTTTAAACACAAGTAATAGTAATAAATTGTGATATGTCTATATATATACACACACATATACAAAATGGTAATTTACAAAAATAACTTAAAATCTTGTTTGGTAATTCAAAGATTCTTTAAAAGTTGCCTTAAGGCTTAAACAAGCCTTAATTTACAAAAGTAACTTAAGGCTTGTTTAGAAAAATAACTTAAGACTTGTTTGGTAATTTGGAGACTCCTTAAAAGTTGCCTTAAGGCTCAAACAAACCTTGTCAAATAAGCCTTAATATACAAAAGTAATTTAAGGCTTGTTTGGTAATTCAAAGATTCCTTGAAAGATGGCTTAAGTCTCAATAAACCTCGCCAAACAAGCCTTAAGTTACCATTGGATAGTAACTTGATGTAGAGAGATATAATGTGACATTACCAAATAACCAAATTAGAAATCCAAAATGACCAATAAGGCCAAATTATTTTGAATCTTCGAAGATTCCTTTTAAGGATCTTTTATATAATGGTATAGATGTTTTGATATGGATTTGAGTAAGGGTTGGAGATGCCTTTGCTCCAATTTTATACTCAAATGGGGGAAAATAATAATATTCTAAATTTTTTTGGGTATGACCATTGGAGAGCAAAATATCAAATCAAGCTTTTACTCAAATTTTAAGTGAAATTTTGGTAAAAAAAAATTGAGTAAGAGGTGGAGACGATCTTATTGATTTTGGTGTCAATTTTTAAATCAGCTATAATGCTCTCTATATCACACCCGTAATTGTGTTATTGCTTTTCATTACATTGTCATGCATGAAAATGTGATGTGTTGTGCATTTTGGCACATGTTTGAGTGAGTTTTGACTCACGAGTCGATTTGGGTATCTGTGTAACGAGTCGATTTGGGTATCTGTGTAAGAGAACCCATTGAGATGGTGTTGAATGAGTGTTTGAAGTTGTGAAGTTTCTTCGCGTATGAGATGTTCATTGTGGAATAACTTAAATGTTTATCTGAAAATAAATGTTTACCTGTGTATTTCACTATCTGTATTATTGTCTGGTTTAGAATTTATTTCTGTTGTTAATTTTAGTATCCTGGTGAGGACGAATTAACACGCTTCATAATTGGTAGGCTAATTAGTAATTTCGTAAAATCATGTGAAATCATATTTTAGCAACCAAACGGAACTTAGACGAAAACTTTTATAATTTTTAGTTTTCACTCATGAAGCTATGAATTAGCTGTGTAGAAAGTTTTGGAGACTGATTAGGAGTTTTGAGAACTCGAGGGGAGGTAAACACAATTTTCGAAAGTGTTGCCTATATATTGATAGAGATGACTCTAGATATTTTACAAAACTTCTAACCTAGGTTTCTAGAGAAGCCAAAGGGAGATTTGGAAGCTTCGATCTTCACGGTGACAAACAACGGACGTCTGCCTGTTTATTTTCTTTTAGATTTCATATTCGACCTCCTAGAGGTAAGAGCTTCGTTTTGATATACGTTAGGACATGTTTGGTTAAGTTTTCCAAAAACTGATTTTTTAAATTTTTTCATAAAAGTTGATAATTGGAATTTTGATCGATAGGAATTATACTAGACGGACTTCTACACGATTTTTGTGCTTGGGTTTTCTTTGAATCATATTTCTAAGAACGTTATTCGGAGGTGAGTGATTCAACTATGTTTTTGGAATGATTTCTTGACATGTATTCATGTTTTGTATGAAAAGCATGTGTTAGTTTATATATATTGTGTAGTTCATATTAGGTGATCATATTGATAAGTAGGCCCAATAGCACGGTGAAATATTTTCATTATGTCGAAAGCATGGTGAAATATAATTGAGCATGTTGAGTTGTTATTTGGGTCAAAGGAGCACGTGGTACCAAGCCATCTTGTGGAGCCGATATAGGCATTAAGTTCGCACGTTTGAAGAAAAGAAACGTGGGTCTTACCTTTTCGCGTAGACTCATTGGCAAGGAGTCGCGGATTAGGAGAATGGAACGTACACGTAAGACTCCCGAGACTAGTATGAGATGTAGAGATGTGAATGCGAGCATGTTTATGATTCATATGCATTGTTGTTTTATTCACTAAGTGTTAGCTTAAACAAATCGAATATGTGTGGTTATTCAAATAACCATTTCAGGTGTTAATGCTGGCGAGGAATCGCAGAAGTGAACACGTGGGTTCGGGAGTTCACTTAGAAGGCAACACATCATGTTTATTTCGTAGTTTTGGAAATGGATTTGTTGTAACAAGAATTTTATGCCCTTTTGGCTATGTTTAACTTAGAATCGTAGAACAGATTCGCGATGTTGTAATAGATAGTAATCTTTTGTAGTTACGTTTTAACAATGTTATATTTTAGTTATAATCGCTGTGGTATGAGTTTGGAGTGTGTGTTTGATCCCTGGTAGAATTCAGAAAAACCTTTAACTTGGAAAATTCTGCAGAAAGGGCTGCTGCTGGGAAACAGTTGACTGGACCGGGGGCAGAGTCAATTGGACCCCTGTTTGAGTAAAACATTCTTTGATTTTCAAAGGGCATCAGTCGACTGGATGATGAAAACCAGTCGACTCGAATCTGTTTTCAAAATACACATTCTGCTGGACAGGGATCAGTCGATCGGACGAGCCTAGTCGACTGAACATTTGAGGTATCAATCGACCGGACCGAGGAGTCAGTCGACAGAAGGTGGCTGCTGGGGATTTCTTATTCTCTGTAACCTCTGAGTCATTCGACTGAGACCCCGACCCAGTTGACTGGACTGCTGGTTTTAAAAATGACTTGTTTTTTTTTTTTTCCGCTGCGTGTTTTTCGAACTAATTTTTGGGAATGTTAATGAACTAATTTAGCATCGGTGACGTGCCACGGGCTTCGGTTCCGTTATTGTGGAACCGGGTTGTGACACTCTAATAATTTTTAGGCTTGCCTATGTTGGGCTTGTTATGATTCTATGTGATTTACTAATAATATTAAGATTTTGCCTAAAACCATTAACACACTCTTTTAAATTAAGAGAAATGGAGAGCAGAGAAAAGAAAAGGGGGACACTTTGTAATACCTGTAAAATTTAAATCTAAAGTACGGATTTTCCTAATTTAAACCTAGGATTTATGACATTACCCTGGAAATGGTTATAGAAGGTCCATTAGGACGACCCTAATTAGAGATCTCTATAAGGTCCTATAGTTATCGTCCTGACGACGACGACATAACATTAATTCTAACCTAGTACCTATTAGAATAGTAGTAACCTCGACTTATAATATTATATAGAATTTATAGACGGACTTATACTTAGGCCATACACAGCCCCGTACATATGTGCTTTTATAGTTATGTTCATTTTCACAATTGGGCACATGAACCTAGGCACTTGTGCACATTAGGGCACGCAACCCGAGAGTGGGACCCACACCATTCCTTGACGATCATGTGAACCCCACCCATTTCTACCTTTGGACACACAAACATATGCTTGTACACACATACCCTAGTGTTTGGACATTTATGCCCCTCCTCCACCTCCCTCATCTATAAATACATCCACCCTCACCCTCACCCTCACCCTCATAAGCTTGCTACCCATAACACACACATACATGGTATAGAGAGAGAAGAGAGCAACCCGAGATTAGAGAGAGAGTTTGGTGAAGAGATCACACCACACACATCTATCGGCAAATACACAATCCACACCCATACTCTGTATTCCCTCTTTCTGTATACATACACCCACACATTGTCTTAGAACTGAAAGAAGGAGACTGCAAGGAAGAGAATCGAAGAGAGAGAGAGAGAGGGGGGGGGGGGGGGGGGAGAGAGAGAGAGAGAGAGAGAGAGAGAGAGAGAGAGAGAGAGAGAGAATGAGTGATTGAGTGAGTGATCGGACCTCACACAAGGTAACCCAGCCCCTTTTCCTTTTTGTTTCACCCTCTGCATGTTCATTCTACACCCAGCACACCCTTAGACCAACATGCAAGATCCCAAACAGTGCCTAATGCTCTCGGCTACTTAGAATCACCATTAAAGCTCCCTCACCGGAGCTTGATTTTTCAAGTGTCATCAAAACCCCCAAAATGGTATCAAATTGACCCCCTTGACCACCATATACTCCCCTATAAGCAGCTTTTCATTTGGATCAAGTTTAATAGGGCATGCAAGCAATTATTCTTATTTTGGCCGAAAAGAATAATCACCAGGTTCAAAGCCTTAATGAGATAACCACTATCTTAGCTCCTAGTATGTTGTAGAAGGGCCCTAGACAATTCGTTTGGTGATGGAATGAAGAGTTTCTATGGAGAGATGAGAGAGATATGAGCTAGGGAAGGTTTTCCGGTGAATAGGGGTCGCTGACGGTGAGGGCTCGTCGGAGAAGACAAAGAAACTCGTTTGGGTTTCGGGTTATAAGACCTGGGTTTGGGTCGGGTCATGGGTGAGTTAAGTTGTATGTATAAGTGTGTTTGGGTTCGGGTAGGGTTGGGTTTTAATAAACCCATGAGTAGTTTAAGTGGAACGGCGTCGTTTTGACGCTGGGTTGGAATGGGTCGGGTTCGCGCATTCTAGCTGGGTTACATTGTGTTTGTAGATGGGTTAGGGTCTAGGTTCGGGTCTGGGGGATTGAGTTAACGGGTTGGGTTAAGTTATTAGTATATACGGATTATCCATATAGGTACGTTCGGGTTAGGATCGACCCGAATAGGTTTATGGGTTGGATCCTTTTGTTTACATAAGTGGATAGTTCGTTTAAGTTGGGTCGGATTTGGGTTCGACCGATGGGTCTGGGGCCTTGGTTTCTTCTGTGAGAGTTAACGGGTAACCCGTTTAGCCTCGGGTCGGTTCAAGTTGATCCGCTGGGTCTGGTTTTATTATTATTCCTTATTTATAATTTATAAATGATTCTAATTACTTAAATTAGTTTTAAGTATAATACTTATACTTTTAAGTTATAAAATATTATTATGTAATATTCTAAATAATTTGAGTATAATGATACTATTGTAAAAATATAATTATTATTTATATTAGTTTTAAATGAGTATTATGTATTAGTTTAGTTTGGTATTTAATTAGAAATAAATACCAATACACTTTATTAAATTCTATAAAATTAGGAGAATGTCCCCAATGCTATTTTAATGATATCCCAGAGTGTATAAAGTTATAATATTATAGTCTAGTATTTTTAATGATTAATATGGGGCTATTTTACTAGTATTATATCTATTAAAAATAGACGAGTTCCAGAAATTATGGGATAAATACTAGGAGTGTATTTTAATGTATAGTATTTATTAAAAATACTCCCAAGTACTGAAGGACTAGTTTAAGTATACTTCTATATTTAAGTATCTTTTTCTAGTATATTCTAATATTGTATTATCTTAAATAATTCATAACAAATAATCTATTGTTTCAAAAATTACACTGTCAGTTCTCAGGGTCTTAGGATAATGTCTAGAACGTACCCCTCAAGTTTGGTGACCTTCCGATATGGTAAAAAATACAGCTTATCTTTATAGTCTACATTTGTAAAGAGAGCTCTGCCTTCTACCTCGAAATTGTGACGGACTCTGATTTGAGTCTAGTCAATGGTGTTGGACTTAGGATGACACGTAGATCACTACCTTGAGATATATACCCTCATTTGGTAAAATTATCATTATGCCCTCGTAGTTGTACTCAAGCTTTATCACCGTTCTCCTATTGTATGTTTTAAGATTGATACTTAACCGCTATTCTGGGAGTTCTTATCTTGCCAGGACATCGAGGTAAGTTTCTTAACCTCACTCTAATCCTACTATGATTAATGAGAGAAGTAATATAAGCTTTATGTATGATGTATCTTATGAATTCTATATTGATGATAATGTTATGAGTTCATGTTGCAAGTATTGATATGATGCTCATGTTTTGATTATACCTCCGAGGAAATGAGCATGTTAAGGGTTTATCTATATGTAATCGCTAGTGATAATCTATGATTAAGAATCGTGATTAAGTACATCATATTAATGTTGAATAAGACGAAAGATGAATGTGGGTCGACTACTGATAATTGGAATGATGTATATATTACGATGATTATAACATTGATGTATTCGATGTCGATAATGAGATCGATAACAAAACAGATGTGATGAAAGCTATAAATGAAACGATTATATCCGTCGGTCTTAGTCTCGTCTGCATAACTAGTTCTGGTTCTTGTGTTTCATTTGTGACAGAATAATGAGTTCTGTGGTATTGTTAAGATGTCACCGTAGCCATAGGGGCAATGACGGTAAGAGTAGTCATATCTGATCGGTACTATTCGTTATGGATGCCATAGTGGCAAGTGAAGAGTGTTACCTTGTCGGTACTGTTCATTGTAGATGTCATTATGACCAATGGGGTAGAAAAGAGTTGTACCTAGTCGGTATTGTCTTGGTCAGTTGTTAAGATGGTTAATAGGCCATTTGGGATTGTGATGACAAATTAACCAAGGCTGAATGGAATAAGATGGGTGTCACCAAATAATGAGGGTAATTGGGCTAAGATGTCAAGTAAGTGGCCAGTTGGGTTAAAGATGACAAGAGATGTCAAGTAAGTGGCCAGTTGGGCTAAAGATGACAAGATGGTAACCCATAGGCCATGTTGGGCTATGATATTCCAAGCCAACGACAATCGTGCCATAATGCATGGAAAGGGTCAAGTTTGTATAGATTGGATCTGTGATCCAAAGTAAAGTCGAGTTGAGTTGAGTTGGTAAAGATTGGACATATAGTCCAAAGTGATGTCGAAATCAGTTGTGGCGAGTCGATCATGTTCCAAGTCTAGTTTGAGTATGTCAATGAATGATTTCTAACATATGTAATGCGATGAGGATGTTCATAAGCAAAGCTTAATTATAATGATTAAGAGAATTTGGGAGAATGTATAGGTTGTATTTGTTGATAATCAGTCATGTTCATGTTTTAAGTTGAGAACTTTGATATGCCCATGGGAGATGCGTCTTGTGATAAGAAATTAATCGTATATTAAGATACTGAATAATGACATGAGATGAGGAATTTTTGTATTATAGATTATTGTTTGGTTGTGTTACTCACTCAACTTTGTTTCAAAGCTAATGGCATATTTCGCCTGGACAAACCAACGTCTAGATTGTGCAGGTTCAATTAGATAAGGAGACAAGCTCAGGATGAAGCACTGAGGAGCTAAGGAAGGTTAGAGCCATGCTAGAGATTTGAAGATAGATGTTAAGGGTTGATGTTTTTATGCAACAGTTTAGACTGGCCTTATGTACAAGTTGGAAGGTTTTATATCTTGTTTGTAATCATGTTCAGATATAGATTAGTTATGTATATGTTAGCAACTCCCTTAATTGGAATACCAGGGCGGAGTTAGAAGGACAGAACGGTAGTTCATCTGGTCACATGTCCACAGGTCCAAAAGTGAAAATTTAAAATTTTTCCCTATTTTGCTACGCTGGGGCATGACACATTTTCTCTCAATTTCTCTCGTTTAATGACTTAATACTTTATTTGGTTCATGGATTTCATGAGAAAAAAAAAGAGGGAAAAGGCAAACAAGATGGAAAACAGATGGCACTAGTTTTCCATCTTGTTCTTAATTTTCCCTCATGAAATAAATGAACCAAACAAAGCCTAAGTGGGAAGAGAAGAGAAGAGAATAGAAGAGAAATGCAAAGAAAGTAGGGGAGAAAGTAGAGAGAAGAGATCCTACTTTTGTTTCTCTCCAAATTGGAGAGATTCCGGAGAAAAAAAGAAAAGAAACAAAATAAAATACTTTCTAAAGACCATATGTCCCAATATATTCTTGTTTGTTCTCACATATATCTGTAATGGAGGATAAAAGTGTAACTTGGTTCTAAATACATTATTTTCTTTGACTAATGACCCTCTGAAACCATTGTGGGTAGCACCCATGTGGTGCATGCAAGACCACAATTTTTTTTTTTGGGTACAAAAAAGGAAAAATAAAAAAATTGTGGTCTTGCATGCACCACATGGGTGCTGCCCACAAAAGTGCAGCTGAGGATCCTCTGTCCTTTTTTTTTTCTCTTATGAAAGCTAACCAAACGTGAAAAAGTTAAGTTTTTTTTCACTTCTCTTATCTTATTTATTGTCTATCCAAACATGGTGGAGAAAACTTAGCTTTTCTTTTCTCTTCTCTTTTGGTCTCCTAATGAGTTTATTTTCTCTTCTCTCCACTTCTCTCAATATAAACAGAGTATAACTGTGTTTGGATTGAGAGAATCGAAGAGGAGAGAAGAGAAGAGAACCTCATTAAGATAAGAAGAGAAGAGAAGAGAAAGCATGCTTGTTTGGATGGAGAGAAGAGAAGAGAAACATACGGTTCTCTTGTTTGTTTAGCTTGCATAAGAGAAGAGAAGAGAAAGTATTTAAAATTAATTTACTCTTTTACCCTCTATTGAATAACATTTTGCAAGTGTAAGGGGCATATTGGAATAAGATTAAACATTCAAGATATATTGGTCATTTTATTAACATTTTATTATTGTTTTCTTCTCTTCTTTCCTCAGTCTCTCCGATTTGAAGAAAACCAAAATTGAGTTCTTTTTCTCCTTACGTTCTCTCTGGTTCTCTCCATTAACGTTCTCTTCTCTCGCAACTTAACTATCCAAACGAGAGAACTAGAGAGAAAGTGATTCCCTTCTTCTTCTCTTCTCTTCTCTCCGATATATAATGTAGGAAAACTTGAAAAGTGTGTAACTAAATTATTTTGACTTTTTTAACGCATACCCTTAGATTAGGACATTCCAAAATAGAATAAAAGACTCTTTAAAATGGAACGGGTGGAGCATTATTTTATTTTTGACAAATGTCTTCCTTAAAATGCAATAAATCAATCCGATACTCAAAATAGCATTTGAGGGAAAAATCAATCCATAGATAAACTTAATTAGAATCCGATTCCAAATCAAAAGTGATTAAATTTTAAGCCACAAAGGCTTAATTATCTAATGTTTAAAACCAAAAAAATTTAAAAGTGGTCCTTTAACTAGAGTGTTTGATAATGCAAAAAGATGAAGACCTTGTGTCATGCCCCAGAGTAGCCAAAAATAGAGAAAATAAAATTCCTTTTTAGGTCCATAGGCTATGATTGATTGGTGAAGTCACTTAACTGTCCGCAACACAAAATTCTAAACTATAAAATAATAAAGAGACAGTAGTAATAAAACAACATCTGGCATAACATAATAATAAGTTACTAAGTTATTACAACATCGTCTAAAATAAAAACTAGATAGAGTTTTAGGGTAACGTATACCTGATTACAAACATAGTGATAAAGTTCGAATAAACAGAAATATAAAGCCTACGAGGTATCCTAATCTTCAGCTGCTGGCATATATGTATTCGTTAGCGTAGTAGTCCTCCCAGCATATCCGTCCTCAGTGGGGCCACCCTTTATATAATCACCCTCGTGGAAAAAGCCTTCATCATAGGGTTTGTTACCTGCATTGTCAGAAACATTGTAGTCTAGACGGGGAAGGTCTAGGCATAAAATGCCGTCAGCTATTGAAAGTTGAATGAGTAGAAAACTAACGCAGTATCATAGATATAGAGTAATTACAAGTTTATGGAATGTCATAAGGTATAGTTCTACTAGTTATATTTCCACTTATTCAAACTCTTCATTAGCCGACTACTAACGTCTTATTATACAAGAACCTACAGTATCTGACTGATTGATGAACATACCTGATATTACTCCTGGATACACCAATGCTCTATCCACTGCTCTTATGAACATATTCACAGTTCATCACATGTCATGGATACCACGTCAGTCCGTCACCCGCTTTTAAGAACATATGCATAGTCCACCGCATGTCAGGGACATAATGCTTTGAGCAAAGACACATCATTTTTACTGCCACAATTTATCAACGTTTACCAATGATCCCGGTCCACCGTTCTTAAGGACACATGAACAGTCCACCACTCTTAAGGATATATGATTAGATCACTGGCCTATCTTAGGGCTAATTGGTCCGGTCCACAGCTCTTAAGGACATATGAACAGTCCACACCTTTTAAGACATCTGATTGACTAACGCCCATCCACGCAAGAATCCTAGAATCTAGCAAACCTACTTAACGTTACACTAATACTGATACATGGCATTCCCATGTGGCCTGACTACTCTGATTGAAATGAACGAATAACCAACCAAGTTAGGATTGACACTTAACTTACGTTATGAACCCTAATCCGTTACTCTTATCATTATCTCGTTACTATATTGTACTATCTCTTTATGACAACAACATTGCATATCAAAAGCATGAATCAGTATTTAAACAGCTAAATAGCCCATAGCATAAACAACAAGAAATATTAGTGTTCTATAACTACCAATTGATTGAATACTTTTTCAATCAATTAGACAAAGTTCAATCAATTGGGACCCTTCCAATTGATTGTGTAAGCTTCTTCTTCCCAGAACTGGGCAGAGGCGCCCTGAAATTCAGAAAAACCAATTTATGTTCGTTCCTCTCTCTCTCTCTCTTACTTAACTGTATGGGTGCCTGGGTGGGTTTATGAATAAGAATCTGTGAGTATGATTGTGTATGTGTATGCGTGTGTGGTTTAGTGGTTGTTTGACTATGTGTGTGTGTGTGTGGTCTATGAGTAAAAATTTTGTATGAAATCTAAAATTTTTGTGTATCTCATTTACAATAGATCATGTTTCCCATTCATATTCTCTTAAACCCATTTATGTTTGTTCCCCCCCCCCCCCCCCCTCTCTCTCTCTCTCTCTCTCTTACTTAACTATGTGGGTGCCTGGGTGGGTTTATGAATAAGAGTTTGTGAGTGTGATTGTGTATTTGTATGTGTGTATGGTTGAGTGGTTGTTCGACTATGTGTGTGTGTGTGTGTGTGTGTGAGAGTGAAAATTTTGTAAGAAATCTAAAATTGTTGTGTATCTCATTTACAATAGATCATATTTCCCATTCATATTCTCTTATGCTATCTTAAACAAAAAAAATTCAAAACTTCAGTTGAGATTCAACCCAAAGTTTCGAACCGAACCCAAAATAATATTTTGGAAACCGAGCTGTGTTTTCGAGATTTAGTTCAGTCGATTTTTGGTACTATTTTACCTAACTCGAATTGAAGTAAACCGACCCGAACTACATAGTTTGAACCTGATCCGACAGATTGCCCATCCCTATAGATAATTGTTATAAGGATTTCTCATAATCGTGTGAGCAATTCCTCATAATCATGGGGAAAAATTTTTATTTCATTTTGATAAAATCTCTTTAAAGTAAAGGTTGTGAGAAATTTCTCATAATTGTGGGAGAATCGTTTTGAGAAAATATATTTAAAGTTAAGGTTGTGAGAAATTTCTAACCTATTGTTGGGACCACCGTGAATGTGTGAGTGTGTATTTCAAAAAGGAGGAAACAACTAAAACTTTTGAAAATGGAGCTAGTTTGTTTTTTGTAAAAGACCCAAAGCAATATGTTTTACTTCTTGTCCCACATTGGAATTTTAGAGGACTTTGGAAGAGCATATATATAGATGTGTTGAATGTAACCCCTTGGGGTACCCAATTTTGTGGATGGGGGAGGACCTAGGCCCAATCCACAAAAACAAACACACACGCTGGCTGCCGCCCCCACTTTGTTCCGGGCTAGGCTCAGACTTGGGTGTATTGTCCATTATCTTTTTACAAAAAATGCTTTTGTAAATTCTAAATAAAATCTGAACATTTTTCTTTCATATAAACTGAACAGTTTTATTTTTTTTCCTCACACTTTTATGCTCCAAACGCTCAGAATTTTAATCAGTTTGTAATAGCCTCATTTAAAGCCCAACGTCATTATTCATTTTTCCCTCTATAAACAGTGTCTGCTTCACTATTTTTCACACAGCAAAAACTGAGAGTATCACATTGAGTTTCAAAGAGCTTATCAATTTTCTTTCCAGTATACAAAGAGTGATACAATGTTTATGCTCTGTGAGTGTTTATACTTTTACAAAATCAATTTCCACTGTTTTGAGTTTCCGAGCAACATATTCTGAAATGCAAAGAAAATTGAGACAGAGGCAATTTCTAGGCTAATTTTATCCTGGGGACGGCGTGGAAAATTCTGGAATTGCCTGCATAAATTGGACAGAACTGCAAAATGTCTAAAAGGGATCGACCTATTCTGTGACTCATCCCAAGAATTGTGAAGAAGCTTTTGATCCGGTAATATTGTTTCACTTCTAAATTCAGTTTTTATCACCTTATAGTTCTCACGTGATAAATTTATGTTTCGGTATGATAAAAAAAGAAAAGACAAATTCTAATTTTAAAGTTGTGAGAACTTTCTCATATACGTTAAGTGTGTTTTTCCAAGGTTTTCAATTATTGTTTGTGTGGGAATTCCAAAATCAAGCGTACAACTCCCAGATGTAGTTTAATTTGCCAATACAAATTGAGTGATAATTTATAGAATGAGTAATGCTGGGTATACCTAAACAGGACACCTAAACCATCCACCTGCTAATGTGTCGTGGCAGTTTTGAAATTATTTGGAACTTTGTTTGGCAACTAATGAATAGTTTTGGAAATCCACATCAACAGGTGGATAGTTTAGGTGTCCTGTTTAGGTGTACCTAGCATTGCTCTTTATAGAATACATGGATGTGAACGCTAAACTGTAAAAAAGAGTTGTGCACATAATAATCGGAAATGAAAGAACAAAAAGGGAGGTTGCGAGATCTAGGGAAACAACCACATTTTTAGTTTTCTTGAACTCTCAGTCAATGATTGTGTTTGTTGGGTTACCAAATCCAAGGGCGGATGGAGGTGAAGACCAGGGTGGGCCTAGGCCCCCCTGAAATTTTAAAAATTATACTTTTAGTGCAAAAAGTTCATGAGTTTTAGAAATATGCCCCCTGAAATTTTGAAAATTACACTTTTAGCTTAAGAATTTTTTTAGTTTTAGAAATAACCCCTCCCCCATAGAATTTTAAAAGACACCTTACAATGTTTAGTTTCACCAAATAGACTCAGATTATATTTTCAAACATCACATTTCAAAATTAAAAATCTCTTCTATTACCCCCAAATGGGGTGTAAAAACAAGAGAGACTTGGTCTAAGGCCATAAGGTTGAGTCAATTTGGACTAAACGACAAACCATTAACAAAAATCCACACAAAGACACGCTCTAAAAAAATTTCCCTTCTAAGGCCCCCTAAAATTTTAACTTTCCTCCTAAAGTCCTCTAAAATTTTAAATTTCACTCTAAATGGCAAAATTGTCCATGGAACCCTAGGAGACCACCACCACTATCTCTCTTCTCTCTCTCTAACTTTCTCTCTCCTCATTCCTCCATAGCCACCACCACCATCTCTCTCTCTCTCTTAACTTTCTCTCTCATTTTTACTCCATAGCCACCACCATAATCTCTCTTCTTTATCTCTTATCATCCTTCCATCGCCACCACTATCGCAACCACCACCACCGGAGCCATTGCTCCCACCACTATCTCTCTTTACTCTCTCTAAATTTTTCTTTCCTTGTTCTATAGCCACCACCACCATCTCTCTTCCCTCTCTCTAACTTTATCTCTCCTCCCTCCATAGCCACCACCATCGTGACAATCACCAATAAAGCCGTCGCCATCGCCCCCATTACTGGTCAAGATCTACATCTAGATCTAAACTTCATCGCCACCGCTGGTAACTCACAATCTCCGTCGACCACAATACAAGGCGATTTTATGATCCTCACACATGCATATTACCAAGTATGCAAATTAGTTGCAGAATTTCAAAAATCAAGTGAAGTTTCACGTGAGCAAAGCTAAGGGAAATTTCACTCTTATTATTTTGTTAAGCAAAAAAGGCAATCTCCAGTCGTGATATTGGTAGGGGTGCAAGTCGGGTGAGACCCGAGGGTCTAAGCCGCTGCCCAGGCCAGTCCGAATGCCAATTGGGTCAGCCCAGGTCCGGCCAGGCTCAAGGTCAACCCATGGTATCCTTGCCCATAGCCCAGCCCGTGGTGAAATTAGGTTCCACGGGTTGCTCGAGTTGTCCGAATTGGCATGTTTACATTGATAATTACTCACTCCATGTTTACAAAATAATGTCCCTTGTCAAACTAAAATTCAATAAAAAGAGTCCATGTAAACCAACATCAAGTACAAACACAACAATTAGGGATTAAACAAAGTTACAAATCAGCAATTCAATTCTCAAAGTTCCAAACCATTACAAGCAACATAGACAATGAAATAAATTTTAAATTTCATGAACTCCAAATTTCAACTTCATTAATCCATCAAAAACTATTACAAATCTCAAAACAAAAAAACCACATAGCAAAATATAATGCATTATATATATAAATATGTATATATATTCAACCAACCTCCAGAGAATCGAGAGATGATGGTGACTGGTGAGTCTTCGACAAAGAGAAAGAGAGATGTGCCATTGAGACTTGTGAGTCTTTGAGAGAGATAAATAGATAGATAGATAGAGAGAGAGAGAGAGAGAGAGAGAGAGAGAGAGAGAGAGAGAGAGAGAGAGAGAGAGAGATGAGCTAGAGAAGGGGACTGGGTCTCTTTTTTGACTCCCTTAGGCGGCTGAGTGAGAAAGAGATAAGTTAGGGTTAAGTTAAAATCAATGGTTGAGATTAGTAGATCTAAGATCTAAGGGTTCAGAAGTAATAAGATATATAATGCATATATATATAAGTCCAATTCGGGCTTGGGCTCGAGTTCCACGGGTCGGTAATTTTTTGCCCAAGCCCTACCCGAATTCAATTTTGAGCTTCCAAATTTCTGTCCAGGTCCGCTCGCTATGAAAGTATTGTGAGCCCAAGCCCGGGTATTTTTGGGCCAGACTCAGGATTCCCGTAGGTTGACCCGCCCGACTTGCGACCCTAGATATTGGCAATTGTTGAAGTTTAGTCGAGTGGTGGGGGGTGGTCACCAGTGATTAGGAATGGCGATGATGGTGGTGGGATGTCAAAAATGTGGTGATCAAGAGGTAAAACAATGGTGGTCGCCGGAGATGGCGAGTGTGGTGGTCGCCATCTTAGCGGTGGCCAGAGGTGGCAGGAGTGGTGGTCGGAGGTGGTGTGGGTGTTGGTAATGGTGGCTAGGGTTTGGTTAGGGTTAGAGGATGAAGATGAGGATATTTTGGTCTATGGACATTGGGAGGACTTATCCCAATCTTTACTTTAAGTTGTCCTTAATCCTAATAAAGCTTCTCTTAATAACATTTTCACCAAATTTCCTTAAAACGAATTCTACATTTCTCTCCCTCTTTTAATATTTTTTCGTCTCCTATATCAAGACCAAAAGAATCCTACTTTCTCCTGTAACAATAAAAAGATACCCACTTTCTCTATTTTGTTGTGAAATAAACCAATTCTACATATAATTATGTATTAGTAGACCCAAAAAAATCATTTCGGAGGCGCTGCCCAGTACAGCCTAGGACCCTTGACCAAAGTTCTTGGACACTTGTGATACAATATAAATTCGAAAAATTAGCTCCTCAAAGTTCAGGAACCTTGGCGCATCAAACAAAAAAAAAGTGAAAAGTCAATTATCCCCATACCACAGCTGTTGAGATTGCAAATCTGATTTAAAGAAAATTTTTAGGGAAATGCGCCATGGTGGTTTGCGCGAGAGAATATTGAATGCAACGGTGACACCACGTCACTGAACCCACGTTGTGTATCCAATCAATTACCTACTTGGGAGAAATTATTTAGTGTGACGGTCACACCATATCAGCATGTAAATGTGGTATGATCCATCAATCTAGACCATACACCTGCCCCTACTTCGAGGGGGTCATGGCAAGTAGTTAGTAGATAATTTTTCATGATCCTCTGAAAATAGGATATACATGTATGGTAAAGATTAAAAGGTCAAACCACATCTGCATGCTAATGCGGTGCGACGATTGCACAGAATAGTTTCTCCCGATGCCCACTTGGTAAATTCAGAGGTGCAACCAGGATTTTCGATTAGGAGCTATATATACAGGGGTTCAGGGGCAAGGGCCCCTGAGGTGAAGTTTTTTCAGGCCTTCTTATATAAAATTGTGTCTTGAACTAGTTTATTTGGCTGGACAACTAGCAATTTTTTTTTGGATTAAACTGGGAAATAGACATTACTTAGTCTGTCCAAATGGATTTCTTGAATCTTGCCAAGAAAGAAAATCTACTATACATATGTATATATATATATGTATAATATAAAACTAAAAGGCTACCACCATTGCCAAAGCAATAGCAATTGTTGCCAAAGCAAACTTGCTATGTGACAAACTGAGACTTATACACAGCTAGTTTGCTTTGGCAATAGCCAATATTACTTTGGCAATAGTGACAACCAACTAAAAATGTGGTCCATAAAGATATATATATATATATATATATATAATATTATATAATACAATATAATAATTTCAGTATGTCAGAATGTGATTGATTTTTTTCGTTTGGTAAAAGAACTTGTGAGACTAATTAGAACATTGGTCCTTTTTGTCTAATGTTTGAGGGGGCCTAGAACTAAATACTAGAGGTTTTTCAAAGCTAAAATGTTATTATGCAAAGTTTAGGGGGATCTATGCTATTTGAGGGGGTCTAATATACTAAATAATAGAGTTTTTTCAAAGTTAAAGTACAATTATGAAAAGTCCATGGGGGCCTGAGCCCACCATGGACCCTATGTACATCCGCCACTGGGTAAATTAGAAGAAGTTAAGGAGTAATGCTATGTTTTATAAATTCAAATCCCAAATCCACATCCCAAATGATGTGGTAGTGGGCCCACTACCACATCATTTGGGATGTGGATTTGGGAAGCATAGCTAGCATTCATTACTTGAAGTTAATTGGTTGGTGACACCACTTAAGTTCGGTGGCGTGGTGTCACTATTGCATTCAATATTTACTCGGTTTGTGCGCATGAGAGAGAATGAACCACTATGGTTTTGTATGATGGTTTTTTTAGTATAATTTTTTGTCATCTATTAAATTTTTTTGTCAAGGTGGTTACAAAACCAACCTTGTTTCAATTTTTTTTTCATGGTAGATAAATTTTTAATTGGTTACAGGGTTTGTCATCAAGTTATAATTTTCCTTATCAAAATCACACGAAGCAGCACAACAACCTCACATTTCTTCTTTCTCTGATGCACGGTTGGTGCGTGCACAAAGGATTTCATCTCAGGGGGGCACACGGGGACTCGGGAGCAGTGCCCCCGACCTAAATTTTTTTTCCCTAAATTGGTATATTTTCGGGCCTTAAAATTGTGTGGTTATTCCGTGAGTTTCACGTATAGTAGAGGTGAGAATTAAAACATACTTGTTCAAAGACAAACGATTCTCTCTTAAACTCTTTTTAAAAAAGTTTATACTTTATTTCTTTTTCTTTTTTTGCTATTAGTTTTAGCTATAAAACAAGGAATCCTCCACATATTCAAATTAAAGGGTACGTATAAGGACATAAAAACTTCGAGCCAACTGAGTAAATAAGATATTTGAGTAAATATATATGTATATATATATATATATATAAAAGAGTCAGGGATCAAAATGAGATTTCTGAGTTTAGAAGGAAGAAATTAAAAAATTTAAGAAGAGTACAAATGAATATGAGTAAAGATTGTGACACACCCAAAGACATAACTTTTGGACACAACCCAAAAGATGTATTTATATCTCTCCTATGATGTCACTGGACCCCATAGTGACACAGGAAAGAGATAGACACATCTCTTAAGTTGTGTCCAAAAAGTTGTGTCTTTGGGTGTATCCCAAGTATTACCCAATGAATATACTGTAAAATACATAGGGCAAAACAATAATTTGAAAACTCGAGTGGAGCCACAGACGTATACAATCTCAGTTACATAGAGTTAAGAAGAAATTTCAAAAACAGTATGCTTAGTAGAATTTCCTCTCATGTACTAGAGACCTTCTCTCTCTAGGACTTTCCTAGAGAGAGAGAGTAGAGATGGTTATTTGTCTTTAACCCTATCTGCCACTCTCCCCTCTCCCCTCCTCTGTTCGGTAAGCAATATCACCACCCCTTTGTCTCTCCAATCTTCTTCCTCCATACCCTTATCCTTTTTGTCCTATTACAAATAAAGCATTGTTTGGGTCCTCCAGTTCCCCTGTGAAGTTTTCCACTTCCTTTGTGAAAGTTGTTTAGGGAATCTCCTTCCCTCTTTCTTTGTTCTTGTCTTTTTCCTTTTCCTGTCAGGCATCTCTTTGGATTCAAGATGATAGATGTAAGCCAGACCAGTCTTGAAACAATAGATTGACTTTTTGGTCTTCATTGGGACTTGATTGGTGGCTTTGGAACTCTCTTCTACAGCTGTGCAGGTTTCTATGGTTCCGCTTATGCTACCATAGAAACTTTTCAAGCAACTTTAGTTGTTCCCTTTGGTGAAGTTTCTTCACTTGTTTGGGCTTGGGTTTGTGCCATCTTCTTTCTTAGGGTGATTTATATCATCTACAAGGTTGAAGTTGCCCTGGGTTCATGTCTTCTCTCCGTGGCGACCCTCGCAGCGCAATGGTGGTGTTCTCATACAGCTAGTGGAGTATTATGTGGTCCCTTATGCTTCCCTTTCTATTGTTCCTTTAGTTGTTTTGCTTTTCTTTCTTTTTCTTTTTTTTTTCTTATGATATTTGTGTTGTAGTATTTGTAATGTTTAGCTATTATTAATGAATGTTAACTTTGAGCCAAAAAAAAGGGTAAATTACAGTTACACCCCCTGAACAATGACCGTTTTTCACTAACACACCCTAAAGTTTAAAACTGAACAAACTCACCCCCTAAACTATCATTTGTTGACACTAAAACCCCTTCTTCAAGGAATACGTTTGTTTATTTTTGGATAATTTAGGGGTGAGTCTATTCAATTTTAAAGTTCAGGGGATATTAGTGAAAAATAATCATAGTTCAGGAGGTACTGTAATTTACCCAAAAAAAAAAAGAGAAGAAATTTCAAACGTTGAAGGGAGCTGTCCCTGAAAACTTGAGTGGGACCATAGACGTATACAATACATAGAGTAAAAGAAGAAATTTTAAAAAGAAGAAATTTTAAAAGCTGAGGGGGGCTGTGCCCCGTGATCTTACATTGCCTCTGCATTGAATGTTGATGTAATTGAAAAAAAGGGTAATGTTACACTCACATTCAAATCTCACACCCATTTATTCATATTTTGATGTGAACTAATAAGGAGATAAGAGAGATTCTAAAGTGGTGCGGACCACAATAGATTTCACAGTCTCTCTCCTCTCCACATTAGTGCACATCAGAGTGTGGATGAATGAGTGTGGGTCTAAGCATTACTCTTGAAAAAAACTAGTACTCAAGGTGAAAATAGCCCCAATTATGTGTAACAAAAATTATAGGGATACACACGTAACACACCAAATGACACATTAAATGACACATCAGCTTTAAATGCATATACCATGTGCTGTGTAAATGATGCACATAAAAGTGTAAAAATTTCAAATAACACAGAATACATATATTTAAAACACAGTGTATCGTCGAGTATGTAATCGCGTACCTTACGTTTTGTTTAAATTTTGTACCCTTTAACGTAACAAAAAGGGAACTATTATGCTATCAATAAAAATAAAATAAATAAAAAATAAATAAAAAAAAAAAACTATTAAAGAGTGACCAATATGCATTCATGACATTGGTTTTTTTTTTTTATATTCATGACACTGTTGTTCGGTTGTGTAAAAAGTGGAGGGTTCATCAAGTTAAACTCTACTGGATTGATGAATTTAGTGAAGGTAAAAAAGGGAAAATCCAACGAAAACGTTTCCTTTGTTTGATTACCAAGAAATAATAATACTAGGAGCACTAACAAAGAGTAATATTACAGACATAATACATTACACAATACAAAGTATAACAGGATTTTAAATGCTTTGTACATTGTGCTGTTTTATTTTTTCACATTTTTCTATGCACCACTTATACAGCACATTATACATGCATTTAAAGCCCTATTGTGCAATGTGTTGTGTCTGTAGCATTACTCCACTAACAAATCTCACTAACACTCACACCCACACTCGATAGAGTGTGGGTGTGAGTGTTAGTGAGATTTGTTAGTGCCCCAAATATTACTCATTAAGAAAAATACTCTTTCGTCTCATTTTATGTGTCTCTCTTGGGGAATCTAACTATTTAAGGGGACAAAAAGAATCTACACCTATTTTTCACAATTACCCATAATCATTGCACTTTTTTTTTAAAATTTTGTTTTGGTATTGATTGCAAGGAATGATAGTTTGATAAACTAAATAAAATTTGTATACTAATTTAGAAAAGTGGACAACAATTTTGGACATCCAAAAAAGGAAAGGAGACATAAAATGAGACGGAATGAGTAGTGAGGAAAAAAAATAATGAGACCTAAATTTATAACTTTGAATTTTGTGAGTCATCTTCCTCTTTTTTCATAGGCTACAATAATATTTTGAAATTTTTTTGTCTTTTAACAATCATTTATACTTTTTCACCACAAAAATAAATAACTAAAAATACATTTATACTTACAGAGAAAAACACGAGGGAAAAACACAAGTAAAATAATTTTTTTTTCTCTTTTCTTTTCCCACAACAAATTTGCAAAAGTAACATAGTCTAAGTAAATAAAGTTTGTGCATTTGGAATTGTATAACAGAATAGATTCTTACCTACACTGTCATTACATTATAGGGTATAAATTCTTTACTTTTAACTAAGAGTATATTTACTTTTGCTTTTGAGTTATAGATGGGAACTCACTTAAAAATTGAGAATATTGACTAACAAAACCCCATCAACCTTCTAACCTTTTCTGGTGTTTTTTGTTGTTTTTTTTTTTTTTCTTTCTCTCTCCATCTTTTGTCTTACTCTTACTGGTTTTCTCTACCGTGTTGGCACCTTTTATTGGTAATGACATCTTTTTTTTTTTTTTTTTTTTTTACTCCGTAGTAGATTACACATAAATCGTGAATATATTTGGAGTAATATTTGGGACACAATTTTCATATAACTTTTATACAATCTCTCCAAAAGATGTGTCTATCTCTCTCCTGTGATGTCACTGGACCCCATAGTGACACAGGAAAGAGATAGACACATCTTTTGGAAAAGTTGTATGAAAGTTGTATGAAGGTTGTGTCCCAAGTATTACCCATATATTTGATATAAGGGTTTGGCTCGTATGCGATCGTTTAGAAAAAAGTTAAGTTAAAGTATACATAAGACCATCTTTAATGGACATGCTATACTTTATGTTATTGTCAAATTATAGTATGACCTACAAAAAAAAATCCTCCAATGGCATGCCAAATTATAGCAATGCTATATCTTGTGCCAAATTTGGCATGACCTTTAGCATACCATTGGAGATCTGCTTTTGGAAGACTGTGCTATAATTTGGCATACCAACAAAGCAATACCTTAAATTTGTCTAATACAAAGAAAGAAATAGCATTTCATTTGACATATACCATTGGAGCACATATGCTAAAATATAACATTTTAGGACTACAGTAATGCCAAAATATAAGTTTGGCATGACGAAATAGCATTTAGCATTGGAGATGGTCTAAGCTCTACTCGATAGATCGAGCTAGCTTCTAAACATGTGTGAATAAGGCTTGTTAAGGGCTTATATACTAAGGCTTCGTTTGTTTCGCAGGATTAAGGAGGGGATAGTGTGGGATTGAATTAATAGTCTCATTTAATTGAATAGTCCAGTGTTTGACAAGACCACTTTACTTGGGACTAATTGTCCATTTTAAAATAATAGTCTCCCATATGGGGACTAAGTTATACCATGAGGGAGGTGGTATTATTAGTCCCGGGACTATCAATTAAATGAGACTAATTGTCCAATCCCTCCTCCGCCATCCAAACGTGGCCTAATTACATGATTTTAGAACATACACAAGCGTGGATCGTTTATACAAGTTAATGTCAAGCCTTGATAAAAAAAAGCTATATATATTGAACATTCTACAGTTTATACGAGTGCATCTCAAGCTTGAATTTCAAGCTCTATTGGTTTGTGTAGAAACAAGCCAAGATCAAACTTAGATGCTCATTTAATATGGCTGTCATTATTGCTAAAGCAAACTGCGCGCCTATGTGCATGCATAAGTCTCAATTTGTCACATAGCCAATTTGATTTGACAACAGTGGCAGCCATTAATAAACAAGGAGGTCAGCTTGGCTCAGCTAGTACGCACCCCTTAGTTACATGCATGGGCAGACCCACATACAACCGAGGGGTGACACAAACCCCCCGAGATGAATTTTTTGAAAATTACAAAATTATATGTAATAATTTGTAGATTTTAAAAATAGGCCCTCCTAAATTTCACACAGGCCACCCTGGACTTCTGAAAATTCTAGATTTACATGTTAAATTTTACAAGTTTTTGAAAGACCCCCCTGCACTTTCGAAAAGTCTAGACTTACATGTAATATTTTACAAGTGTTAGATATAGGCCCCCTAATATTAAATGATATATCACAAATTATGGGTGTTAAACCAATACTATCGTTTTACACATAATTATTTATTGATAGATCTAAAAAAATTTACCTCGGGAGCGCTGTCCCCTGAATCCCCATGTAGTCTAGGCCCTCCTAATCAAAATCCTAAGTTCCCCCTTGATTAAACGTGCTCAGTTTTGTATATTTCTTCTTCCTTTTTTGGGTAAATTGTTAGGTTGTAATTTTATTCAATAAATAACAACATTGCTACTTACAAAATAAAAATAATTGTAACTACCTTTCTCAATCAAGAAGAAGGGGGAATCAGGTAAGGCTGTCACTATCTCATTTAAGTTTTGTTTTTGGGGTTAATTTTTTCAAATTCAAACTTCAAAGTCTAACTGGGCCCATAAGTTGATTTGAATCAACTAGATTGGGGGTAGAATATGACAAGAACCCCCCACTACAATGACAAGAAGGCAAGAGAATTAAGAATATGTGGGCATGAAGCTTTTCCAGTCAACTATGCGTGTTCTCTTGCGGCCCAAAGTCAAGGGTTCTTAGAGAGAGAAAGAGAGAAAAAGGAGAGAGAAAAAGATAGGGAGGCAGGCAGAAACCCACATTCCACGTTGGGTGGAGCGTCCACATTAAGGAATCAAAATTCAAATTCATCTCAGTGAAAAGAGTTGCTCAACAATTTCTATGTCAGCATCTTTCAGTTATAGCTCTCTAATCTCCTACACAAGGCCTGCTCTAAGGCTTAGTTTGGCTCTCATTTTGGTACTTCTCTTTTTTTAAAGCATAATTTTATGTTAATTCATTGATAACTTGTTTATGAGCTTTGCAAAAATTAAACTTAGAGTTTTTTTAGAGTGAGCTTTTAAAAGCTCTAGAATGGAGCTTTTAAAAGCTCAAGATTGCTTTTTAGTTTTATTATGATGTCTTTTTGAAGAGTAGTGTGCCACTTGTATACAATTATCCAACAACTTAGTAATAAATTTCATAACTCTTTTTAAAAATCCACGTAGGAGCCAAACTAAGCCTAAATTGGTCTGCTAACGGCCTGCTTGGGAATGATAAAATGTGGTCCAGTTAAATGGAAGTCTTAATTTTTATATGATTTGTTGAGGGAAAATTTTATGATTCATCTTAGTGGTAGTGGTTTTCAAAAGCTCAAGAATGGAGCTTTTAAAAGCTCAAGGTTGCTTTTTAGTTTTATTATGATGTCTTTTTGAAGAGTAGTGTGCCACTTGTATAAAATTATCCAACAACTTAGTAATAAATTTCATAACTCTTTTTAAAAATCCACGTAGGAGCCAAACTAAGCCTAAATTGGTCTGCTAACGGCCTGCTTGGGAATGATAAAATGTGGTCCAGTTAAATGGAAGTCTTAATTTTTATATGATTTGTTGAGGGAAAATTTTATGATTCATCTTAGTGGTAGTGGTTTTGGTCTCAAAATGATAGTACCATGCAAGTTACAATATTTTGGGACTTTGGAAACCACTTTGAAAGCCAAAGTGGTTTTCAAAGTTGTAACATTTTGGCACCAAATTAAGGCAATGCAATTCGCACTCCATTGATTACTAAATTGCACTCCATGCACTGCATTGAGTGGATGATACGATAGGTTGTCAGAGTGGTACCATGCAGTGCATTAGTTTATTTTTAGAGTGCTAATAGCAATTCCCTAAAACAAAACACAATGATGTATTATAGAAGATCCTACATGTGAGAACTAAAGTTAAGTTAGTTTAACAAAGAACCATATTGTGGGCACATAATACTTTGCAAAAAAGAACACTCAATCACACTTGAATTCATAGAACTGTTTCACTTATGAATCACAAAATTAGTTCATCAAAAAACGAATTACCACCACCTTCATCTCTTTCTTCCTACAAATATTTTGTTTTTATTTTGTTATGTACCAACAACAGTCATTAAAATTGGACTTTACAATTCTACTTTCATCTGGCTTAAAATTTCAGTAAAATTCCAACCGCTTGTATTTGCAAATTGAAAGTAATTTTATGAGTAGATTAGCCAAGCAGCATGAAACTCATTGAAGAAGAATGCAAAAATGTTAGGATAAAAATAGAGTTGGTGTAAAATGTAAAATGTTAGCAGTATATTCTCTTTCTTTATTTTTTGTTTTATTACATATATATATATATATATACATTTTTTTTTGAGCTATTTAGTGAGGCCCGATTGAGCACAGCCCAACCAAAATGTTTTACAAATGCAAATGTCATATATACTTTATAATAAAGTTTTCATCCTCACCATGAAAAAGAAATATACTAATTAAACTAGTTTGCCTTTTGTGTCAAAAGTCACACACTTATGAAACTATAGGGATTAAAGTGACACTTTCTAAATTACAGGAACCAAATTAACACAGATAACAAACTACAATGGTGTAAAATGTATTTAACCCCCTAACGATTAGTTTGGTGGAGTGGTTGGTATTTTAGCTGACTTTATTCATAAAGCACCATTACCTAAGAACCATAAAAAAAATTATATATTTAAATCTTTTTAAAACGATGTCACAATTTTGTAAGTACAAATTCCTGGTGGGGTTGGGTTGGCTCGCCACTGCCTTCAAGTTCATTTGAGAATTATTTTCCATTCAAATGACCAATAAGAGTTTATTAAAAGGTTACTTGGATATCATATTTGGAAAGTAGGCTAATAACTAACCCAATTGTAATTTCTCTGCGCTTTACATTATTTGATTGCCTCACTTTTGAGTATTTATTTACACTAGGAATGCCATCTCAGTTTGTCAAGAAAAGCTTTGTGATGCTTTTAAGTTTTAACAGTAACATTTTCCTTTTTCAAAGATAATATTAGAAAGGAACACACCACTGAGACAGAGATCCAAAAAGAAACAGGAAATATAGTGCAAAGGGATAAAAAAGGATTTTTTTTTTCTCTCTCCTTATTTTTAGATGAACATCCCATGAAGGAATGCACCACAGAGATCCAAAACAAAACTTGAGATATACCAGAAAACAAGACAAAACAGGTCATGTTGACCACGTTATTGCAGATCCAAAAAAATCAAGAAGACCACCTAGTTAGTGGGACAAGAAAAACTCCTCTTAAGAGTTATTTCATGATTCCACCCAAACAGAAACAAAAGGGGTGGGTAAATGTAACCCATTTTCCGAAGAAAAAAAGAAAAGAAAAAACTAACCCTTCACATCAATCACCAAATTCACCACCAATAAGCCAACTAATTGAGCTTTACAGTGGAACCCAGTAGTGACAGACACCAACTTCAAAACCAATTATTTCACTCCGAATACCCCTCTCAAATGGAGGTTCCAAATTCAGAAATCCCGGGTTCTAATGATACGGTCAAGCAGTTGCAGCCATTGGTAGTGCTCTGTAACACACCCTCTTTGCTGCACGAACAATGTCTTCAATCTGCATGGTTAATAGTAAACCAATAAATAAACAAGGCGGCCATTAAAATTGAAGTCTGTCACTAGTGTATGAGCAGCTTATATGATTCCAACTTCTACATATATCTATTGTATAGCCAAAACCAGTAATCGTGACAACGTAACCCTAGACCATCAGATTCATAACACTGTTATAGAAAGTACGAGTATGGAACTGAAACATTAGAAAAGAAGCAACCTGTGGGACAGCCATTCTCTCAAGGTTAGCAGCATACGGCATGGGAACATCAGCACCCGCAATCCTCTCCACAGGAGCATCAAGATAACCAAAGCTCTCCTCAACAACCGAGGCACTGTTTAGAAGAAAGCAGCACATTAGTATACTTTGAACACTGTGACCCATCATAACATCAATATATATATATATATATATACATGAATATACTTTGTACAAGTATTTTCTCTTATTTACTAATGGATCAAGACCAACCAGATTTCAACATCAATAAATATATATATATACATGAATATACTTTGAACACTGTGACCCATCATAACATCAATATATATATATATACATGAATATACTTTGTACAAGTATTTTCTCTTATTTACTAATGGATCAAGACCAACCAGATTTCAGCGCCGATACCATGCTGAGGGAACCCTTCTTCAAGGGTTATCAACCTGTTAGTTTTTCTCACTGAAGCATTGATCGTTGATCTATCTAGTGGCCTGATTGAACGCAAATTTATAACCTGTATAGGTTGGATGAGACATTAGCATCACGACACAGTACACATGAATACAAATGTGAGTAAGTTTTCAAAAGTAGCCAACAGAAAGATGACAAAATAATTGGGAATTCTGCATTCTTTTCATTAGGGGTATAACTTCACCTCAGCGCTGATCCCTTCCTTCCCAAGTATCTCAGCCGCCTAAACACCAAGCAATAGGGTTAAATCCAAATGAGGCAATGAGCCCGTAAACCAGTGCCAATATGAACCAAACTTTAACAGAATTCCAAAAGCAATTTTACAGCTGAAGTCTATCTTATAGATTGAATCTCAACATATCAGCGTTCGTATTTAATAGAGAGTTGGTGTCATTAAACCAGCTCAATGAAATGGCTTGCGGGTTCTTGTAAACAAACAATTCAAGGGGGAAAAAATACCCAGAGAGAGGAGAGAGATAGAGGAGCAAAACAGGAGTATCTATTCCAGTTGCATAAATACAAAAACTGAGCCCTAAATTCTGACAGACAAAAAATTGGAAAGGGTACAGCTAATAATTACAAGCCATTGCTTTCAATTTGTAGTTCTAATTTGCAGAGATAGCTTTCTTCTAATCCAGAATGAAATAAATAGCCAAACTTGTCTCTATAGACATTGATATTCAAAATGCCCAGCCATTGAAATAGGTCTAAAGAATAAACTATTTGTCTTAGCCACTGAAATAAGCATAACCTGTTTCTTTCAAGCAACTGATTTGCTCGTATCCTTCCCCACTTCCTTCTAAGGCTAGCCTATTATTAAATCTAAGGGAAAGTATAAGAAAGAAAACAATTTCTTTTGAACAATAGACAATTGGACCATTAAGTTTTCTAAGTACGTCAACTCTCTTACTTCTCTTTCTTTACTTAAGAAGACCTCTCATGCAACTTCGACATGAAAGTTCTTTGCTTATGGTTAACTAGCGAAAGTGGATTATATGCATTTATTTGAACAGAAAAAAAAAATAATAAAATAAGATTCCAACAGCTTGACAAATATCAAACTAACCTTCAGAGCATAGCCCACCATTTTCGAAAATGCTGTTATTGTAATATCCTTTCCTTCTCTTTCGATCTGTTAAACGCAGGCAATACAAAATATATAGACTGATGATAATATAACAAAATTATGAACAGTATAAAAACGCAACCATGTTTAAATAGCAAAACAGTCACCCACATTAATGAATTATATAAGCTTCAGGAGGTATACCTTAGCTTTCCCTATGGGAAGGCAAAAGCTGGAATCAAGAGCTTCTGCTGAAACAGGAAAAGACTCACCATATCTGAAGCACATTATAGCGTTTATGCTCTATGTCAAACTATGGAAATGGAAAGATTGATACATTACAAATAATGTTGTTATGAGTACTCACAATAACTCATTCTCAAGGAAAACAACGGGATCCGGGTCTCTGATGGCAGCTTTTAGTAGTCCACGGGCATCTTCAGAAGAATATGGAGCAAGCACTTTCAGCCCAGGGCAAGAGCCAAACCATGCTGCATAACACTGTCATTCCAAATCCAAGTTACAAAGGTTCTGTTTGCTGTTGATATCAGTGGTTGTACCGTAACAGCGTATCTAAGACTAGTGACAAGGAACCTGTCCTTAGACCCACAAAGATGCTACTTAAATTACATATAAGTGGGCCCTCGACACCAATATAATTGTAGTTTGTTAAATTGGAATTCGTATCATGAATCAAAATGTCATTTTCTGAATCGTGAATCATAGATTCAGTGACAAACTAATCACCTTATTTATTTTCTCTTTCGTTTTCAAAGCCATTTCAAAAGCAAAACACCAAAATAAAATTTCAAACTTGTGAAAACTAGAAAATAAATAAATTGATCCAAAAAGCTCAAGCTTCCAAATTTCTTCAAAGTCTTAATAGATGCCTCTAATAACTTCCTGATGTAGTAACATTCTCGCCCAACAACTTAAGCTTATGGGGGAAGGGTTACCCCACTAAATAAGCCCAGAAAAACCCATTACACAACCGATGTGGAACAAGGTCACTTCAGCCGTTAGACACCTCAGTCTAGATGTCGGTACCAAAGCCGTGCACACGGTAGTACCCCCGACTTGGCTCTGATACCAAAATAATGTATTAACATTCACTCTCAAAAATCTTAAGCTATTGGAAGGAAGGGGTCCCCACTATATGAGTCCACAACAACACAGTACACATCAACTGTGTGACGAGGTGACCTCAACAGCACTGCATCACTTCCTCTTTCAAGGAGAGACGTGAAAGAAAAAAAAAATCGATTTGGGTTCTTGTAGAGAAAAATATTTTCAAAATGATTTGGACTATCACAGAGAGATAAATCGAAATATTCCTCATTTGAAAATAAAGCCTAGAATGTTTGGAAAGAAGAAAAATTCGAAGGAAAACGGTAGGGTCTTGCATAAACAAATCCTTAGTGCCTTAAAAGAGGCTATGGAATCAGCATTTTTTTATATAAATAAATAAAAGGAAACAGAAATGGAAAAAAAGTTTTCCCGTCTGACAATATCGTGAATCGTGAGAACCTTAAGAATCATCAGATTCATGTGATTCAGATGCGAATCGTACGATTCTCATGCGATTACCTTAACAGATAGAGTCGGCATACCTATTTGAGTCATTTAAGAAGTGACTCGAATCGAACAGTGTATTGTAACAACAAACAATGAAATAATAAAGTGGAAGTTAGGAAGGAAAGAAAATAAAATGATATATTTTCCTTTTAGCAAGGGTTTCCAACGTAATCATCCTGAACACCATTTGTGATCTTCTACTTGGGAAAAAGAATAATGGGTTCTGTTAGAGTTATTTTGTTATTAGTTTGTATTTTGTTATAATCATCCTGAACACCATCGCCACCCCCTCCCAGCCTTCCTACAGCCTTCGCTGGCCAACCCATACCCCACAATCCCTTGGCGCAACCCCCAGGAGCCTCCCAGCCCTCACCGCAAACCCTAACCTGGAACCCTAGGCTGCGCAAACCCCAGCAGCACACCTAGTCCTCTGCGCACCCTCCAGCCCTCCCACCCGCCCCCCTCCCGGCCCTCGCCTAGCCCTCTTCTCTTTCCTAACCATCTCGGCATCTTTCTCCAGCCCTCCTGGCCTAATTGCAACTACTCCAACCTTCTTTCTTTTGGTCTCTTTCTTCAACCCTAGATCATTCTAGGTCTACTGGTTTGATTGAAGGCTAATTTTTTCATGTTGTTTGGTCCCTTTATGGACCTTTGAATTGATCTAATTGATCCGTGAGTGGTCTTCCCTCGTTTTCCTTCATCTTGTCGTGGGTTTCCATTATCCGGAGCTATGACAGACCTCTAGAAACCAGCGGTTGCAAGTTCCACCACCGTTCAGGTTGTGGTTCCTCCCTTGGATCCCAATCTCAAAATTACTACCGTTCCTTTCAATAGCCAAAATTACTTGAAATGGTCACGGTCGGTAGAACTTTATCTGAAGGCACGTAGGAATATAGGACATCTTGATGGGCATGTTACAGCCCCTTCTACTACTGATCCGGGATATGATAAGTGGGAGATTGAGAACTCTATTATCATATCTTGGCTCATAAATTCTATGGTCCCTGAGATTGGTGAGTTTTTATCGGATGAAGACAACTAGGGCTATTTGGGACACCGTTGCTTCCACTTTCTCTCGAAGGGGGAATTATGCACAGGAGTTTGAGCTGATTCGCTCCATTGACCGTTTTGAGCAGGGTGACATGACTGTCACCCAATACTAGACCTCACTTGCTACTAGTTGGCATCGTCTTGACCACCTGCACTCTTTTCAGCCAACCTATACTACTGATGCAGAGGAGTACAAGAAATTTTTGGAGAGGCAATGGGTCTTTAAGTTTCTTCAGGGACTTCATTCCGACTATGATGTTGTTCGTAGTCGGGTTCTTTGGATGGATGTTCTCCCTCCCCTTCAGGAGGCCTTTGTTTATGTTCAGAACGAGGAGAGTCATCGTTCTGTTATGCTTCCATATGCTGCTACTGAGGGCAAGCACTTGTTTCTTTCCCGCCTAGAGAGGGGACACAGTAGCCTACTCCTTCACACCGGCCTGTAGTAATTTGCGATTATTGTCATCGACCCCATCATACTCGGGCCAATTGTTGGAGCCTTCATAGTCGTCCCCCTGGTACTCGGGGAGGTCGTGGAGGTGGTTGTAGAGGTCGTTCGGGTGGCCGAGGAGGTAGTACTCGTGCTCACCATACTATTGTTGATATTGAGACTCCACCGAGTGGTGACACTGCTCCTCCATCTGATCAGGGTCCGTTATCTCTTGTCGAGCTTGACACTCTCAAGAATTTGATGACCCAGTGTACTTCATTAGCAGCTGCCAGTACCTCATCCTCTTTTGTACAATCAGGTAACATCGTCACGCCCGCAAGAGCTTTTCTTTTGCTTTCATCCTCCCATTGGATTATTGATTCAGGTGCTTCTCACCATATGTCTCGTTCTTTTGATTCATTTTGTGATTATAAGCCCTGTTCAGGTCAGGACAGAGTTAGAATTGCCGATGGTACCTTTTCCGCCGTCTCGGGGAAAGGTCTTATTCGTGTCACTCCTTTATCCTTGAATTCTGTTTTACATTTCACTAGTTTCTGTCATAATCTTTTACCCTTGAGTTGTATTACTCGGGATTTGAATTAGTCTGTAACCTTTTTTCCCTCTCATTGTGTTTTTCAGGATCTTATCACGAAGAGGGTGATTAGCAGTGGTACACAGGGGGTCTATAGTCTAGAAGAGGGAGAGAAGAATCTGGATGAGGGAGAGGAGTTTGCTACTAATACCGTCGTTTTGAACAATGAAGCAGAAAATTTAGTGCTTTGGCATATAGGAGATTAGGCCACCCTCTTTGTCTTTACTTAAATATATGTTCCCTTCTCTCGTTGATAATACTAGTAGCTCAAACTCTGATACTTTTTGTGATGCTTGTGAACTCGGGAAACATTTTCGAGCTTCGTATGCTCCTAGTAATATTAAAAGTTCTGTTGCTTTTGCATTAATTCATTTTGATGTTTGGGGTTCTTCCCGGACTGTGTCCTTGAAAGGTCATAGATGGTTTGTGTCTTTTATCGATGATTTTTCGCGTACTACGTGGTTGTATATGATGAAAGAAAAACGGGAAGTTTTCGCTATTTTTCAAAATTTTCACAAAATGGTAAGTACCCAGTTCGGGGCAGTGGTAAAAGTCTTAAGGTCTGATAATGGGGGTGAGTATATTGATTCGGGTCTAGGTAAGTATTTCGGTTCCCATGGGATTATCCATCAAACTTCTTACACTAACACTCCACAACAAAATGGAGTGACTGAGCGTAAGAATCGTCACCTTCTAGATGTTGCCCGGTCTTTACTCTTCCAAGTTCAAGCTCCTCGCTCCTATTAGGGTGAGGCGGTGTTAACTGCCGCTTACCTTATCAACCGTCTCCCTACTCGTGTGTTAGATAAGAGACACCTTGCAGGTTCTATCTGACTCTTCCCTATCCTCATCCATTCCTTCTCGTGTCTTTGGTAGTGTTTGCTTTGTTCATAACCACAACCCTACCCGTGACAAATTAGACCCTCGTGCCATTAAGTGTGTGTTTGTGGGTTACTCCCCCACTCAAAAGGGCTACAAGTGCTAACTGTGCTATCATCCCCCTTATAGGAAATGGTTCGTCACTATGGATGTCACATTTCATGAGTCCCAGTCTTACTTTCTTGACTCTCCAGTACCTCTTCCGAGGGAGACGAGGTGTGAAGAGACACCGATTTTGCCTACGATGATTGAGATAGAGAGAGTTGAGACAAAAGAGACTGAAGTAGAGAGAGTTGAACTAGGGAGAGAAAGTGAGGAAAGTGAAAGGGAGCCTGAAGAAGAAGAGGAAATTGAGAGGCAAGGGGAGAATGAGTTAAAAGTTTATTCTAGGGGAACATGGGGTAAAAGAAAAATCAGAGAAACTCCTGAAGTTAGTACTACTTCTGCTCCTTAACTGCCACTGCCCGTCTCTCTATGTGATAAAGATTCAGGTAATCCCTCTGATACACCCTCTCTTGACTTAGATGAGTTAGATGTTCCAATTGCTATTCGTAAGAGTGTTAGATCCTGTACTCAACATCCTATATCTAGCTTTGTATCTTATTCTCATCTTTCTCCTTCCTTTAAAAAATTCCCTCTGTTAATGTTCTTAATCATGTACAGGAAAGCTCTTACTGATCTCAAGTGGAAACATGCCATGATCGAGGAGATAGCTCTTCGAAAAACTGGTACTTGGGAGTTGACCATGTTATCTAAAGGAAAGAGGACTGTGGGGTGCAAGTGGGTGTACACTGTGAAGCATCGGGTTGATGGTTTTACGGAGAGGTATAAAGCTCGATTGGTGGCAAAAGGGTTCACTCAGACCTACGGGGTTGATTATGAGGAGACCTTTGCTCATGTCTCAAAGATGAACTCAATTTGAATTCTTCTTTCCTTAGCAGCTAACCAGTATTGGCCACTTCACCAGTTTGATGTGAAGAATTCCTTCTTGTATGGTGATTTAGAAGAAGAGGTTTACATGGATATTCCTCCAGGGTTTGAGGACTCCAAGACAGATGGGAAGGTATGCAGGCTTAGAAAATCTTTGTATGGCCTCAAACAGTCTCCTAGAGCCTGGTTCGAGAGATTCACTGCTTCGGCTTGGATACAGACAGAGTCATGCGTATCACACATTGTTCATTAAACACTCATCGTACGGAAAGACTACTGCTCTTATTGTCTATGTTGATGATATTGTACTGACAGAAGATGACCTGGAGGAAATGGAGAGGTTAAAGGAGCAGTTAGCCAGTGAGTTCGAGATCAAGGACTTGGGTGCCTTGAAGTTCTTTCTTGGAATCGAACTTGCTCGGTCCAAACACAGGATTTTTATTTCCCAAAGGAATATGTCCCTGACTTGTTGAAGGAAACAGGGATGCTAGGCAGCAAAACTTGTGATTCTCCTATGGAACAAAATCAGAAACTTGGCGATGATAGTAGTGGGGAATTAGTGGACAGGGGGAGTTATCAGAGACTCGTTGGTAAGCTCATTTATCTGTCTCATACTCGTCCAGATATTGCTTTTGCAAGTAGTGTTGTCAGTCAGTTCATGCATTCCCCACGAGAGACATCAAGAGGCTGTGTTACAGATTTTGTGCTATTTGAATTCTGCTCCTGAAAAAGGCTGGTGCTTTGCGAGACATGACCACCTAAGGTGGAAGGGTACACTGATGCAGATTGGGCTGGTTCTATTACTGATAGGAGGTCCATGTTCGTAGGAGGTAATCTTGTTACCTAGAGGAGTAAGAACTAGAATGTTGTCGTCAGGTCTACTGCAGAAGATGAATTTAGGGCTATGGCCTAAGGAATTTGTGAGTTATTGTGGATCAAGTCTTTGCTGAAGGACTTGAAGATTGAACTGATAAATTCTATGAAGCTATATTGTGACAACAAAGTGGCTATCAGTACAGCTCATAACCCTGTTCAACATGATAGAATAAAGCACGTGGAGATTAATCGCCACTTCATCAAAGAAAATATTAGTAGTGGTACTATTTGTGTTTCCTTTGTGAAGTCTTGCGATCAAGTTGCTGAGCCGTTGGAAGTCGTCCGTTTCATACTATCCTGAACAAGCTAGGAATGAGAGATAATTTTGTACCAGCTTGAGGGGGAGTGTTAAGAGTTATTTTGTTATTAGTTTGTATTTTGTTATAAGTTCAAGAACCTATTTGTAACATTCGTTTTCTTCTTCTTTATGGTTAATATAAAAGGTTCTAACTAATGGTTAGAGACCTAAGCTTTACCAAAATATTGTGTTGACAGGTTCTCCATAAATAAGATAAGTATGGTGGTTAGAATCGGTGGACTCATGAGTCGATTCGAGTTTCAGACAACACGATACGATTCTAGATTCAATGCTATCCACGATTCATAATTTTGAACTTTGAAGTTTTAAGTGGAAATATTTTTAACATTTTGAGCCTTGACATAACATGAAATATGTGTCAAATTGTGTCCTGCCTCATATTAAGCATTGTACATGTGTTTTAATACTAATAGGTATATACATATATAATTGTTTATTTTCTATAATAAAAAAATAAAAAAGTAAAAAATAAAAATAAAAATAAAAATAAAAAAAGTGAAATCATAAGATTTACTATTCCGTACATTGTACAATTGACGATACACAATTTTGACAAACCATGTATGCTTTGATTCACGATTCGACAACAAAAATACAAAGTCCACGGAGGAACCAAATTTGTATGTGTCCACTTCAACTTTAAGGACTAAAATCATACACAGTACTCGGAATATGCAAACAGAAACTTGTTCATCCTCTCCTTTTGTAATAAGATGTTGACATTATTTTAGGTTGGAAAGTAGAAAAGTTGCCAAATACCCATTCATGTGATAGTCAGTTTAAGCTGTTTATGAATTATGATATGGTCAGGTGTCTAAGAGCCCATTTGGGATAGTTTTTTTAAGGGCCAATAATCACTTTTAATTGATTGTTTAAAAGTTGTGACCCTTTGGGATTAGCTTTTTAAAAAATCTGATTCCTTTTTAAGCTTAAAAAGGGTTTTTTTTTTTTTTTAATTAACAAATGCTCCAATTTGTAGCTTCTAAAAAAATCTCTTAAGGTGAGTTTTTTGATACGCTAACCAAATCGGGCTATCAGAAGAAATTAGGTCCTACAGAAACCTTGGAAAACCTTACCTGGGAATGTTGAGCACCAACCCCGGCAGCAGCCCCATTTGGTCCTCTAAAAACAATAGGTACGTTGATCTGGCCAGCAGACATGTAGTTTGATTTTGCTGCAGAATTAATGATGTGATCAATCGCCTACAATAGAAGCAAAAACTGAGATTAGTCAAGGACATTCATTTGTCAAGATTCGAGAAGGACATGCAACAAATGCTCAAAGAATATTTGTATGGAACAAGTAAGATAAGATCATCCATTTATTTGGATGTCAAACAAAGCCGCAATCTAAATGCAGATGAAACGTCTGAACACTGAACTTGAGGATTTCTATAATGTTTAAAGTATTCAGGGTGTGGCAATGCCCTAGATTAGGTGAATGGCATAAAACAAGAGAGAGAGAGAGAGAGAGAGAGAGAGAGAGAGAGAGAGAGAGAGAGAGAGAGAGAGAGAGAGAGAGAGAGAGAGAGATTTAGTTAACTTCAAGTTCGACATTGTAACAGGATCAAACTTCTGGTCATAATTAAAATTTTCATTTTAAAAAAAGACGGTGTAAAGTGTTTTAACATTAAATTTGCCAGAATAACCAAGAACAAACAGTTCTCAAACACACTTTTAAAGGATCCTACTTTAACTGTTAAGCTTCTATCAAGAGCTACAGCTATGATTCTGAATTGGATCAGGAGTCTAGCGCATTTCGTTTCATACTTGAAGCATATGATTTTAGTGTCATCTTGTTGCTTGTTTTGAGCTCCTCTCTTGTCATCTTTAGTTTCTGGAAAAATTTATTGATTTTGATCTAAGTTCTACTTACACTTCATCTGATTGCTGACTCATAACTCGCTCCGTTATTTTCTCCATATAGTAGTATATAGGTAAAATGCTTCAAATTTGTAAGAATTGTTTTCCAAATCTCAGAACTCAGGTGCTATGCCACCTCTTTTCTGTGGAAGTGGAAAGGCCCAAGGCTATGATGGATCAAAATATTCAAACTTCATCACTATTCTGAAAGTAAAGGAGCAAAAACCAATTTCTTGTTCTTTGGTGGTGTTGCTCCTTTTTGTCCTTTACTTTTGGATGAACTCTTTTGTGGGGAAGTGGAATACCAAAGGCTATGGTGGATCAACCAGTTAATTACATGAATGATAACCTGTGCAAAAATGTCTACCAGTTTTATAACTGTTTTGGATCTCTTCTTTTTTACCTGTTTAGGTAGTTCTTAAAATTCAGCTAGAGGTCCGAGCCATAACTTGCCCCAAAGAATAAGATATATACTGTAAAGTTCTTCAAATTTGTGGACATTTTTCTACTATACCATAGATTACTACTACCATATTAGTCATCCAGTTCTAATCTGATATATGATCCCACACGTCAAACTTGTCAACCGGGAATTGATCAAGCAAACCAGTATGTCTTTTTTAGGAGGTGATGGCTGATGAGTAGACCAGTGTTAAAAATATTTTGCAGAATCAAATTCTAGACAGAATTAGTCCAACCTGCATGGAGAAATTAAATGTCATAAACTCCACAACAGGTCTAAGACCGTGATAAGCTGCACCAACTCCAATTCCAGCAAAGCCAGCCTGCATAATATGCAACAATCATAAGTACAAACTACAAACAAAATTGTGTGAAATAACAAAGAGCCAATTCTCTTTCTTTTTTTTTTTTCTTTTTTTTTTTTAATAATGAATTTCAGATTATAAACTGAACAACATCACAATATACATTCATATATTTGTATATATCTATAACTTGCTAAATCTACCACTAGTAAACAAAGTTTAAGTCAATTAAAAAGTCAAGTAAATGAACAACCTCTGTAATTGGGGTATCTAGAACTCTCTCAGGGCCATACTTCTCCAAGAGCCCTTTAGAAATCTGTACAACATGAAAATTTAATCCGAATGGAAAGTGACCACAAATACACAAGTAATTATACACACACACACACACACACACACACACACACACACATATATATATATATATATGGTCCCACAGAGAGAGAGGTGTGAGGGAAATATGGCGTAGTATTTTCATCTCATTAAGCAAGTCTAACCTTGTATGCACCTTGGTATTCCCCGACCTACAGAAAGAAAACTGAACATAAGAACAGTATAAACAATGAAAATTTCCATTCAAAAAACAATCCAAAATCAAATTTCCTAACCTCTTCACCCATTAAAAAGACCTTCGGATCAGCGGACATTTCCTCATCAAGGGCAGAGTTTAAAGCATCTCTCACTGTCATCTGTGAGAAAATAAACGTCCATTCAATTTTAATTTGAGTGTTATTAGCAGAAAATGAAGGACAACTGGACAAGTAATTAACATAAAGTGAAAAGGAAATAGCTCCTCAGATCATTAAGAGAGAGAGAGAGAGAGAGAGAGAGAGAGAGAGAGAGAGAGAGAGAGAGAGAGAGAGAGAGAGAGAGAGAGAGAGAGAGAGAATAAAAGCAACGTTGTAATCAAGATTATGTAGCCATTTGACCAGGATTAGACAGAAACACTGGGAAAAAATATATGTATAAATTTCAAAGAAATTGTGCAGCAACTTATTGCAATTTCCACTTCTGCAAACAAACAGAAATTAAAAGAACAAGTAAAGATACATATAAGAATTAGGTTCGGCACTTCATGGATAACACTCTTCCCAGCTGGATCACATCCAGAAATTCTAAATATTGGTCACAGCGTAAATAATCAAAAGGAAGAATGGACTTTAGAATTGGTTGCTAGAAGACATTAAGCATAATTTTTTCTCTTCTTTTCTTGTCTTTTTTCAATACTTTTGGAACGCTCTATGTACTCTTAATAATGAGATGATTAACACCATCCAGGTATTAGGCTCAGTTGCACAAATGCTTGTATTTGACTTGCCAATATATCGAATCCAAGACTCAAAATTTTGTATGAACTAAAACTCTGGTTCCAATCAAACCTCTCACTAGCCGACGAAACTAGGACCACTACTAAGAAATAGTTCTCTTGATACACAATTTTCAACAAGTAATCAAGCTACAATAAAAAGGTTAAAACAAAATGAGTTGTTACAACAACAAAAAAAAAAAAAAAAAAAAAAAAACAATTGACATAGCCACCACAATTACCTCCTTGGCCGTAGATGAGTAATTTCTCAATGCCGATATCGAAGGCCTAATCGTCCGCAATGATTGTTCTATGACCTGAAATAAAGAACAAAAAGTGACAATTAGAATCATTTCTACAATTCAATCAAGAGAACGCAAAGACTTTAACAATGACAGAAATTTTTAAGGTCTACCGGAACAGTAAATCCTCCAGCACCAGCTTTTTGCCTTATAATCCGCCACATGTTTCCTTCTTTCAATCAAGACTGATGAGAAATAATATATAAGACAATCTCCAACAATTATGCATAGATATACACATACATATATATATATATAAGGTCAGGCTCTAGAGTGAACAAGGTAGAGTGAACATAGTAGTGAACATTTTTTTTTAACTGAAAAACCCACGGGTCAGTGGGGCGCGCGCGGGGCAGCCCACGGGTTTTTTAGGGAAAAAAAAATCACTATATGTTCACTTTTACCTGTTCACTCTAGAGGAGCTTGCCGTATATATATATATATATATATAAACATATGTATATATAACGTCCCTGCGGCGATCTTATGAGATTCGATCAATTGACTCATGTTTATAAGCGCGACTAAGGATTAAGTAACACAAGTCAATGAGATATAGAACAATTAGCAAGGAAAATACGAACATAAAAAAATTAGAGGATTAGTAAATCTGAATCAATTAATTTAAACAGATCGAATAGGAAATTGACGAACTGAAGAGTAGTATATATATATATACATATACAATTATATATACAAACATAAAAAAGACTTGGCTGATTGAGAATGACAAAGTTTCATTCGTAGATCAATTAGGTCGGAATAAATAGTTACCGAAGGAAGCAGATAACTGGCGATATGTCAACAGCGACTGTAGAGAGAGAGACAACGCACTTCAAATCTATATTACCTCCTCGGCACCTCTCTCTCTCTCTCTCTCTCTCTCTCTCTCTCTCTACTGACTCACGTTTTACGGAACTGCCAATTACAATTCTCCCCTTTAGAAAAATCCACACAGGAGTTCAAAATGGTTTGAAAATTAGAATCTACACCTGTTTGGTGCAGGTGGGGTGTAAAAAAAAAAACCAAGGGACCCGATAGGCAGAAAGTGAGAGCATTCGGTCTATTTTTAAACTTATAGTCTATAAAGAAAATCAAATCGACGGACTAATCGATCGAAACACCCCAAAATTCCGACCAAATTGAGTCTATTGATCGGTTTTTTATTTGACAAAATTGAGGAAAACTAACCGAAAACCGACCGTGAACACCCTTAGGTGCAATGGTCTTGTGTGAGGGACTTAAGTGTTCGGGTCTAGGTAAGGGATGTAAAGTGGGCCGAATTGGCTCAATCCAGTCCGCCCAGTCCCTTCACATGGCGGCCTAAGACTCGTTCCGCTACGTGAACGAGTCCAATTCGTGTCCTAGTCTATTGAATGTTCGTTCGGATTGACTTCCCCTTTTGCGACCCACAATTTGCCTCGTGACCCAACTCATCTAACCCGTCAACTCGCCACCGACCCACCCTGCCTCAATACGCCAACCCGCAAATAAAACGTTTTTATTTATTTGTTTTGAAATAAACTATTTTTTTGTAAAATGTATTATTAAACTGCTTTAATTAGAAAAAAGAAAAAGAAAAAACAAACTCTTTTTTAAAAACAAACAAGCTCTTTTTTAAAAACAATTTCTAATAATTTTTTAACAAACAACTTTTATTTAACTGCTTTTATTTAATTGTTTTATACAAACAGTTTAATTTAACTGTTTTATTAGAAAATAATACACCCAAATCTGGCTCTATCCTATGACCGAGCGGTTCAAACCAACAGCGAGTCCATGTCCCGGTCAAATCGTGCACAACTCCTCAGACAAGCATCATCCGGAGCGATCTAGTCTACTCATCATCCCGAGCGGTTCATCCACGACCCGGCCAACAAGTCGGGAAAACCGCACAGGCATATCCCACCGTGGGAATAGCCCATCCGGGCCCACAGACATGATCCCGAGCATCACAGGCGTGATCCCGAGCATTACGGGCAGTTTCTTACTTAAGCTAGAAGACTAATAGAAAGTGTAAGCTATTTCCTAATCCAATTAGGAAACCCCCACAATTAATGACAATCTATATTAATTGGATTATGTTTCCTTATCCATGTACGAGTAGGTCTCTTGCATCTATAAAAGAGACCACTCACCCCCCATTGAGGGGGCCAATTCTTTAGTCTACACAACACCTCTATAAAATTCACCATTGTACGCATACACCCCGCCGGTATTATTGGTAGTGCCGCCCCTCTTTGTAGGCTCACCAGGCCCGCCGGTGATCTGCTAGTGAACGTGCTCAGACACACCCGTGGACGTAGGTACCTTCGTTAACAGGGCCGAACCACATACAAAAAATAGTCTCTCTCTCACTCTCTCTCTCTCCTAAAATTGCTTTACTTCACCCTTACCAAATTCTGGCATCATCAGTTTGGCGTCGTCTGTGGGAAACGACAAGTCTTCTCGTTAACAAATCTTTTGACTGATCGTTATGCCACCGAAGAAGGGTAAGGAGGCTGGTCAGCAGTCCGACCGGGATGTTCCCCCGGTTCCGGCACCAGCTGCAGCAGTTATGACATCTGAGCAGATCACCGCGACCCTCACACAACTCCTGGGGGGACAGCGTCAAATCCAGCAACAGATCAAAGCCCTGCTAGCCCAGCAAAGCAGTCCTCCAGGGGTCGGGAAACGACCCGAGAACGTTGCGTACGGTCTGGAACCGATCTTGACCAGACAACGTGCCCGAGCCAACCCGTCCCGTGTTGAGGATGCTAGAGACATCAACAGTGGGCGTGCTGCTCGAGAGGAAAGGCGGGAGCATATGGCCCGGGAATCAGTCCGGGGTCACTCGGTTAAGAGCCTAGTCGTCCTTGGGCACACGGTTACCCGGAGTCATAGCCGAGCCCGATCCCAGAAGACAACACACCGCCCTGAAGAAGCCTCTTCTACTGACCCGACCAACCCCTCGGATACCGGTCGGGAAGGAGTGGAAGCCCGAATCAAGGACTTGCAGAAGCAAATTGACGGAGTGGCCAAAAAGCTCGGTCAAAACCGTGCTCAGAATCAAGCCAATACCGAGACAGAGTCGCCATTCTCCAGCCAAATCGTGAGGTTTTCCACCCCGCGCAAATTTAAGCAACCTCGCCTAGATCCCTACAACGGCTCGGGAAGCCCGGTCGACCACGTCCGGACCTACAAGGCTCAGATGGCCTTAGCCACCAACTTCGATGAACTACACTGCCTAGCCTTCCCCAGCACTTTGAAAGGCCCTGCCGCCCAATGGTTCTACTCGTTAGAGCCCCGATCGGTCCGCAGTTTCACGCAACTCAGCAATCAGTTCATCAATCAGTTCATCGGTATGCACTAACGGCCAAAGCCTGACATACATCTACTGACGGTCATACAAAGGAATATGAGACCCTCAGGGAGTTCACCGGCCAGTTTAATCAAGAGAAGCTCAGTATCTATGATCTTGATGAAACCGCCGCTATCATAGCCTTCTGCTCGGGAGTTCAACACACCAAGTGCGCCGCGTCGTTTCACAGAAGCCGACCGGGAGCTTTGGTTGAGCTCTCTGAAAGGGTTGGAAAATACATTGACACTGAAGAGTTTCTGAAGACCAAAGACACCGAGCAAGAAAGCAACGAGTCTTCCAGAAGTAAGCAAAAGCGAGATCAGCCCGGGCATTCTGACAGTTCTTCTAGTTCACAGCGGTCTGAGTCCGGCAGCCCCGACTCGACCTCTAGTTCATAGTAGTCTGAGTCCGGCAGCCCTGACCCGACCTCCAGTTCACATCGGTCAGGATCAAGCAGTTCCGACTTTGCCTCCAGCACAGAGAAGTCAGGAGCCCGACGATCCTGATCCGACCTCCTGTCTCCATCGGTCTAGATGAACCCGACTATAGTGGTACTTGCTTGATCACCACATGAGGCTCCACCGATTGTCAGAGAGCTCATCTAAAGACCTCAGGCCTAACCCCGAGGCATCCAAAGACCTCGGGCCTAACCCCGAGGCACGAAAAAGACTTCGAGCTCCAAACTCAGGCACTAAAAAGACCTCTGGCTCCGAACCCAGGCACCAAAGACCTCGGGGTCATGCCCGAGGCACCACCTTCGCTTAGCTCCAACCGAAGATGGGGGCAAACCCCCTAGGTGGTTGATGATGGCAAGCTTTAAAAGATCCTACAACCACCATATTCCAGGTCGGTTACCTACAGGTCATAGCCTCTGTAAGACCCTCGTCTTAGCGAAAGCTTGGGGGGCAAGATGGCGTAGTGAACTAAACAGGTAATCACACCGGGTATTTACAGGCCTCGCGGATAACCAAGTCAAAATCTTGGACAACCCGAGCACCTACAGTACTCAGAGGCATTAACTCCACTTAGGTCCAAACCGACGATGGAGGTGACTAAAATCTCTTAGGTTGGCCGACGATAGAGGATCAAAAAAGACCCTAAAGCAAAGTGATTTAGGTCGGCTTCACCAACATGGTCAAGCTCTTCTCCCAACAGTCTTGACGAAGGCTAACTGGGTGGAAGACAACCATCCTGAGGAGTTAACATAAAAGGACCCTAGAGCAATACGCTTTAGGTCGGCTTCACCAACATGGTCAAATTCTTCCACCCACAACCTTGACGAAGGTTTACGGGCAGAAGATAACCGTCCTGCGAGCTAACTCAAGCAGAAAAGACTCCGAAGTAGGCCGAGTCTCAACTCTTGGTCACTTCCCGAGCATTCAAAGACTCTGAATTAGGACGGGTCTCAACTCCCGGTCAGTTCCCGAGCACCTAAAGGTCCTGAGCTAGGCTGGGTCTCAACTCTCAGCCAGTTCCTAAGGACTCACCAGGCTCAGAAGCCCCAAGGCAGCTTCTCCAAGCACTCAGACAGTGGCAAGCAACATCAAGCTGATTTCCAAACTTGCCCCGACATAGCATCTGGCCAACCTTGGAAATGGGGGGCAGCTGATACACCCAAATCTGGCTTTATCCTATGATCGAGCGGTTCAAACCAGCAGCGAGTCCATGTCCCGGTCAAATCGTGCACAACTCCTCGGACAAGCATCATCCCGAGCGGTCTAGTCTACTCATCATCCCGAGCGGTTCATCCACGACCTGGCCAACAGGTCGGGAAAATCGCACAGGCACATCCCACCGTGGGAACAGCCCATCCGGGCCCACAGGCGAGATCCCGAGCATTATGGGCAGTTTCTTACTTAAGCTAGAAGACTAATGGAAAGTGCAAGCTATTTCCTAATCCAATTAGGAAACCCCCACAATTAATGCCAATCTATATTAATTGGATTATGTTTCCTTATCCATGTACGAGTAGGTCTCTTGCATCTATAAAAGAGACCACTCATGGGGCCAATTCTTTAGTCTACACAGCACCTCTATAAAATTCACCATTGTACGCATACACCCGGCCGGTATTATTGATAGTGTTGCCCCTCTTTGTTGGCTCACCAGGCCCGCCGGTGATCTGCTAGTGAACGTGCTCAGACACACCCGTGGACGTAGGTACCTTCGTTAACAGGGCCGAACCACGTACAAAAAATAGTCTCTCTCTCTCTCTCTCTCTCTCTCTCTCTCTCTCCTAAAATTGCTCTACTTCACCCTTACCAAATTCTGGCATCATCAGAAAATAAAGACTATTTTTTACTGTTTTCCGTCAAATTTATATCAACTGCTTTGTAGTTCACTATTTTTAGTAATGTTTTTTAAAAACTGGTTTCTAATAAATTTTTGAATAAACGATTTTTTTAAGAAATTGTCTTTATTAAAATTAAAAACTAGTTTTTAGAATAAACCTGCGGGCCAATTCGCCAACCAACCAGTGAGTTAGCCGCCTCGCCTCGCTCCATTGACCCACGAATTAGTGGACTGGGTCGAGTTACCCTATATCCCTTACCGAGTCAACATGCCCCACCCCGTCTATCTTGTTCCCCCACCCGCCCCATGCCAAAATTTGCCCAACTTGTTAGGGTGGCGGGGCGGGCCGTCCCGCTTGACACCTCTAGGTCTGGGGAAGGGCTAGAGGGCTAGGGGATAGGGTTCGAACACTGGTAATTACCGTAGCATAGACAGCTATTTTTAATTGGACTAAAGTCATGGCTCGAGTCTTCATTCTTTTTTCTTTTTTTCTTTTTATGATATGACATAGGGGAGGGGAATGTTTGAACTTCGAACCAATAACTTGGAATGGACTTAAATGTGAAGCTCTTTTCCAATTGAGTTATGCCTGATTTGCTCTCGAATCTTCATTCTTATGTCTAGTCCAATGGATTAAAAAAAAAAATAACTGGACACTATTGTGCGTAATACTATAAGTAAATTTTAAAAACATTAAGACCTCGTTTGGTAGTTAGGATAAGAAGTGGGATAAGATAACTTTCATACCATCCGATGTTTGGTGGCGCCATCACACAAGATAACATAGTCTTGAACTAGGTTTTTATTTCATGGAGAGTGAGATAACTCTAACCCATGGAGGGTATTAGGTGGGATTAGAAGTTTGTGATAACTTCTTGGGACAAAAAAATCTTTGTTCTTTTTTTTTTTTTTTCATTGTCAGATCTCTTTTTTTCTTTTTCAGATTTGGTTTTTTATTTTTTTTGGTTCTCTTTTAAAAAAAAACCCCAGATCTGTGTTTTTTTTTTATTCTTTTTCACCTCTCCTCTCTCTCTCTCTCTCTTTTCTTTTTCATTTTCAGATCATCTTTTTTTCCCTAGATCTCTTTTTTGTTTTTTTTAGATCTATTTTTTTTTTCATTTTCAAATCTGCTTTTTTTCTATCTTTTTTTCCCCTCTTTTTTCATTTTCATATCAGCCCTATCTCCTTTTTTTTTTTTTTTTTGCAGACCCTATTTCTTTGGTGTTAAAAAACAATAATTTAGTTATTATCTGAAACTTATATCTGCACACGACCAACTTACAAGATTTGGATATATATCTTATCCGATATAGGACAACATAACAGCTTATTTGACATGATTATTATCCTATCCGATATTGTCTTATCCTGTACTATCCGATAGTTTTATTCGACCTGTCAAACAAGGCCTAAGTGGTTAAAACTTTGCGTCAAATGCCCAAATCAAAAATTTGTCTGAATTTTACGTTTTATTTACTTTTGACTAACTTACAAATCAGTTTATGAACCTTGAGGACATGCAATTTTTACTTTTTAGTAATTCATCAAGATTGTTTTGACGAGATCCTTTATATATATATATATATATATATATATACTATACTATAAAAACGAACGTCAAAAAATATGAATTTTCTATTTTGCCCTTCACTACATCATAATTACTCATATATCTATTTATACATCGTAAGGATATATTGATTTGCGTGAGGGTAAATCTGTCATTTTGGACAAATAATTACATTCAAGTCAGCTTTTGAAATTTTATTTAATATAATAATAAGGTTTAATCAACAATCTTTTGTCTAATTATATTTGGGTCAACAATTTTGGGATATTCATTATTCACTTCAAAAAAAGTCAACAAAAGTGGCTATTTTGGTGGCTATTTAAGAAATGGTCACTAATATTTACAATTTGGTCAACTTCGTCTCTCAAATGAGGTTTCAGTCAACAATTTTTGTCTAATTACATTTGGGTTAATAAATTTTGGAATATTTATTATTCATTTTATAAAAAGTAAAAAAAAGTGGCTATTTTAGTGGTTATTTAGGAATTGGTCACTAATATTTACAATTCTCTCAACTTCTTCTCTCAAATTTATGATTCATATATTGTAATATGTGTAATGGCATTTAGGTCAGCAAGTTTTGGGATATTTATTATTTACTTTAAAAAAAGTTTTAAAAAGTGACTATTTTAGTGGCTATTTAGGAATTGGTCATTAATTTCACATTTTGGTCAACTTCTTCTCTAAAATTTAAGTTCTGGTATTTTTAAAATGTCAAATAAATTGGCTATTTTAGTAGCTATTATGAATTGATCACTAATATTTACATTTTGGTCAACTTCTTCCCTCAAATTCATGATTTATAGATTGTATTCGAATATCAATTAAGGACTACAAACACATTCATGCCATTTTTTAGAGGAAATATCCTAGTGTCATATATTTTTAGTGGCGCTTTATTAGGTACATTTACTACTCATTTATAAGATAGTCAGAATTATCAACTTCTTCCGTAAGAAGAGTTTTAGATTAAATAGTTATATTTACAATTTCCTATTTAACAGTTTTAACATTTTATTATATACTTTTAACAACCACTTAACCACACGAAACGACACAATTAAATTTTCTGCGCAACGCGCAGGGCTCCAACTAGTATATATATATATATATATATATATAATATCAAATGGAATCATAAGCTTGTCACATGGCAGTTCTGTGATTTTTCTAATTTTTTACTAATTTTTCTATTTTTTATTAATAATATAGATATATATATATATATGTATAGTATCTTTTTTTTTTTTTTTCCCCTAGCTTTTTTCTATCTCTTTCCTTATCTCATACTCTTTTTATCTGTTAACTAATCTATCTAATATATATGTATAATCAAGCTCAAGTGCGCATTGGGTAAGCAAATTACATGGGTAAGCGCACTAAGCTTTTAAGCCTATAGACTTAAAATCATTGTACGTTCATCCAGTGCGCACAGGAGCCATATTATATATATACAAATATCTCCAAATATACACATGGAGTATATATGCAATAAAAAGCTTAATTTTTCTCAATTTTTTTTTTATTTTTTTATTTTTGTAATTTAAATTTTTTTTTAAAAATAGCATAGATAGATACTCCTATTATATACATTCACTATCTTATTTTCTTCCTAAACTTTAACTACTAATCGTGTGTGTGTATAGGGAGAGAGAATGTTATTAGATAAGTAAAACCTAACTAAACTTATTAAATTTATACTAACCAATTATGTATTGACTTCTTTTATCGGTCTCTAACTATAAAACTTTAGAAGTTAAGTATAATATGTATACATATAAAGTAAACATTGTGGTGGTTTCCCTAATTTTTTGGTCCCACTAAATTAAGAAAAAACATACTATTCACATCTCCTTCATGTAACCTTTTTTGTCCTTAGGTTTAGGGATGGAATGTGAAAAAACATCTCATTAATTGATTAATTGGAAACTTTGGTTGAAATTTATGATAATGTCTATTTTTTTTTCTTAATCATTTAGTGTAATAGTCTCGTATGAGGACATAAGAGCTAAAGATTATGAAAAGGGGAGGGGCACAATTCAAACCTCAATAATGAACTTGACATAGAACGTCTGTTACCAACTGAATTAAGTCATTGCCCGATAATGTCTCGCTCAATAAATCAAACTGGTATATTTTGGTTCATAATTGTGGAAGAAAGGGTAGGTGGTGGTAAATATATGGAAGCTGAAGCCTCAGGTTGACATTTGATGCTAGGAGGGTCGTCCATTCCAAATTCCCCTTGAGACAAATTAATTACTCCGTACTTGTGATTGGAGTAAGAATAAGATGATGATACAGATGATAACAACCTACCACCTGGAATTGTCCCAATGGAACAGCATAATGTACTCCACTTGTTGCCTTGTTCCATTTTTTAAATAATTGATACTCAAAACTTTAGTTAAGTATATACTGGAGTAGTTAATTAATGGAGTGGTTCTTGATTTACCACTGATAATATAATTACTCGATGGCACCCTTCCATAACGGCTTTTATAGTCCATATATGGAGTTTCAAAATTTACATTATAATTAGTCAAACACTTCGTGCTATGCATAGACTGTTTTTAAACCTAAAATTGTTTATTTGATCAATTACACATTACCATAAATATCTGCAATACATACGCATAATCTCACTTTAAAAAAAAAATTAAAGATCAAAGTCATTAAAAAAATGGTACACATGTTGAAGTAAACTCCCTTGTAACAGTATACATGTCTTTCATGCCAGATGAATCCTTGACAATCTTTTCTGAATAAAAAAAATTAACAATTATAAGCTTTTTGACAATCTTTCCTGAATTTAAAAAAAAAAATGTTATGGAAACAAATTAGTATTCTTCAGTCCGAATAAATCATAGTAGAAGAAATAACGTCATATCTTATAAATACTACAACAATATATATATATATATATATTAATGAAGAAATGATATATAGTAAACAAAGTGAGAGAGATACATGAGGCCAGGAGATAAGAGAATATAATATGACTGATACATATAGAAGTGGTGAATGCTGTAAGTGGTCATTTATGTTTTGCAATCAAAGGACATACCCTTTCCAACTTCTCTAAATGTAAGTTTCCAACAAAAATAAATGAAAAACCTATATGCATGTATCTTTCTTATGTAAAAGTAAGGAATGAGCTAGGGATAGATGCTACATAGAATTTTTATAAAATGTGATGTGAATGGTTGTGGATTAAGCTTCAATTGCTTTAGCCTCTCTCTCTCTCTCTATATATAGATAATAGATTACTCTATGCATGGCACCCTTTGACAACGGCTTTTATAGCCCATATATGGAGTTCCAAAATTTACCATGGAATTGTTTGTCAAACCTGCGTCTGTGATACAATGGTATAAATTTGTGAGCTAATCACAAATAATATTTGCGAGCTTTTAGCCAAATACTTTTTTTATTATTATTATTTTTTTTTTTGCCATTAAATTGTGGAAACGTAAGTTGTTAGCCAAAAGGTCTAAATGGAGAAAAACGCCAAGATTTGCGAGATTCTACCAAATTGGGCCATTGGACCCGAAGTACAAGAGTTTTATAAATTCACTGAAAGAACATTAGCCAAACCATGGGCTGAATGATCCTATTTACACCGGGCCAAACTCATCGATCCGGAGCACCAACTACTCTAAAGAAGATGACCTATGTCTATATGTACAAACAAATATAATTAGAAAAAGAGTATGGTTTCACGGTTGTGTACGCCTTGGAAACCTCTCTCTCTCTCTCTCTCTCTCTCTCTCATATGCGTAAACTAACAGTGTGATCAAGGGACTTTCTATAAATATAGGACTGTTTGAGCACGTAGCAATAGTGAGTAATGGTATGCTTACTGAATTTAATTAATCTCAAATTTGGATCCTAGAATTGTTTTAACAGCTGCATTGATGCAACATACCACTGCATACAGCATTTAGGAACCAATTAAATTTTGAATTTAAATTTTGGAATCATAACATTACTCAATAATAATTCTACTACTATAATATACACCACCAATGCAGCTACTTACGGGTTCGCATGGTAACGTTGTACTGGTTTTTGGTATCGGGGCCCCTGGTATTTTTGGGGGATTTTTCTTTTCGGTTTTTGTTTTCATTTTTTAAATTGATCATAGTCAACTCTCAATACAAAAAATGAAAACAAAAACTAAAAACTAAAAACTAAAAACTAAAAACTAAAAACCACAAACGTTCCTATGGAAGCCTTACATAAATATTAATTAACAAGTTAAGGGGTATGACTTTGGTGGAACCTACGTGGTACATACCAACTGAAGTGAACGGTGACTATTTCTTATTGCCCAGGAACCTTTACTATGAGAAAATATAAAATTGAAAAGCACTATTGAGTTTGTGATGGCAACAAGGCCAAATGGGAAGTGTTTAAAGCCACTACTTTGCTACGAAGAAACCTTTTTTGTCTGTTGGTACAAATTCATTTGAACCGTACTTTGTTTTTGTGATATGTTAGTATAATGGTTTCCACCAGGGGTGTTATTGGTAGGTTAGATCGGTCATTTTCATAGACATCTCCACTGAACCGAGATATTCGGTTTCCCACATGCACAACCGATTTCAGCCGAAGCCACCACGAGGTGGTGCAACACTTGAGAAATTGGCGGCTTCATGCGGTCGGTTTTGTCGTCACTCGAGAAATTGGCAGAGAAGGAAAAAGAAAGGCTTTTGATTCTGTCAATGATCCGTTGGACTTTCTCTTACTAAGTGAGAGGATCAAACAGAGAAAATGTGTGAGAAAATCAGTTAAAGGTGTTGATAGAGAAGGGGAAGAGAAAAATGCTGGAGAGTCTTTGAAAAATCCTATAAATGTTGATGGCTACATTGGGAAATCTACAAGTGGCTTGGACTAGACCTTGAAGGGAGGCTTCAGAAGATAGAGAAACTGTTGGGAGTAATTCTGTAATGAAGACAATGATAAAGACAACAGAGAAATCTTATGTGTTTTGGTAGTCCTTCGGTTATCTTTAGTTTCATAGTTTTTGTCCATTTTTGTATATATGTTGTTTTGGACTATTTTGGTAGCACACTTGAAACTTGTCTAGTTGAGCTCACTTTGTCCAGAAAAATTGTTAAAGAGTCTAAGTTAAGTGTTACTAATTTCTATCCAATGTTTATGAGTCATTAGTATGCTAGTGAATTGACAAGTTGTAGAGATCAGAAAATGCTTGAATCCTTGACAAATCTGGTCTAGTCCAAGTTGTAGAGATCAGAAAATCCTTGAATCCTTTAGATCACTGAGTGAACCTAAGGACATGAGAATTCAAGACAAATCTTTGGCGGGAAGACCAAAGAGAGAAATGGAAGGTGAAATAGTAAGAAAAACAAAGAGTCCATCACTGTGCATCAAAACCAATAATCAAGAAAATAGTTGCTTTGGTGAAATTGACGTACGAATGGCTTCTCTGGCTGTACAATCAAGTTGCAGCAATACTACAGGAATCACCAATTCACTCAATCAAGCAATCATCAAAACCATCAAACAGGAAACACAACAAAATTCCTGCTCACAAGAAGCCATTTACCCAAAATCATTTAAAATCAAAAACCAGAAATCCCCAAACAAGAGAGTGAGAGATAAGTGAGATAGAGATAAAGATAGAGATAGAGATAGAGACAGAGTGAGTGTTTGCTTCAATTCTTGACTCTTGGCTGTGCTTTGTGTATTCTCATGCTGTTATTGGATTGTAAAAACAAACAAAATTTTAATTAAGAACGAAGAAAATTTATAAAGTTATTTAAGAATGAAGAAAAATATTCATGGTTGATACAATGGTAGTTGTTTAAATTATGCTTAGTGTAGGTAATGATTAACAACTCATGAAGTTTGACCAACACATGTAACCAACAACTCTACATGTATTCAATGCAGCCACCAAATAATGGACCCCGCAATAACCAAAAATACCCAATTTGCATGACTACCCCGACCACGAACCCATTGTTCTGAAGCCCACTTCACAATAACCACTCAGGAAGACCCACGACAGAATGCTCATAAAACAGGGCCCTGTAAGAAAACCATGTGGAACCTTTAAAGGTTCGCGCAGCGGATGACAAAAATTTAATGGTTTCCTAAACCCATGATCAAGTCTATGATATATACAAAATACATACAACATTCATAGGGGGTTAATCGAATAGTTACCCTTGAAGCGTGTTTTACAAAATATTGAATCTGATTCGTCCCACGAACAGTTCACCAAATCATCCAAGTGTCCGATCTCTAAAAGTATCCACACGAGCAAATCACGAATTGGAAGAACGACCAATTTCTTCAAATAATTACTTGAAGAAAATATAAAAATCGTTAAAGCCATAAGTGGCCGTACGAATTTTGTGCAAGAGAATGTGACTTTTTGAAAAGTATTAGGTGTGCTAGCATCATGTTTACTTTCCATATCTAATATATATAATAATGCTATAAGCCCCTTTCCTAATCTAATTAGGAAACTATATTTGATTAGGAAAACTTTCTTAAATCAAATATAAACTAATAGTATTATTATACTACTTCCATATTAACAACTTAATATCAAGTAGACCCTCACAACTTCTTCCAATTACACATTGCCCTTTTGTGTGTGACCCTTTAGGTTCATACTAATCTGGTAGTAGGTACTAATACTTTAAAGTATTACAATTAGAACCCTTTGTAATTAATTTAAATTAGAACATCTTCTAATTCTCCCTTGTAGAAATAATTAATATTAATATTTATTATTTCTGAGCTTCCACTAGTCATGAGTGACACCTAGCAGTATATCATGACACACCCCATACAGTCTGAAAAATAGTGAACCTTTCCATTAACAGTTACCATACAATTTAATCCTTCTATCAAACAATGTCCCAATTAAATCTCTTGGGTAATGGACATATTATCAAACCCAGATTTAATTACATGTTCTCGAACTAATTGATATTTCTCTATTTGGTGAAATTAGAAAACTCTTTCTAATTCTCACCCTGCCCTGGCCATGGAGCTTTACTTGAGATATATCATAGAAGATCACATAGGACATTCACTCCCTCACTTGAGAGTGATAGATTCCTTGTTGTACATTCACATGTCTCCATGCATGACTTACTATACCCAACAGTACATGAATATGCCTTTGACTAAAACATAAACACAGTGCACGTTAAAGCATAATAACTCATACACAAGACAACAGTAATGTCTCAGGTCTAAGGATTACTTATACCACTGTAACTAAGAACAATCCATTGATAGATAAATAAAACTCCATTTGGATTTTCCTAATAGTTGATCATGTTCAGGGAACTTGTTCTATAACAAGCACCCATATGTCTGCTCTAGCGTCCCCACACTGATGACTTAAGACTAGTCATATTTTATCATATAAACATGGCACATGTTAGTCTAACCGGATTATCAAATGCCCAATTTAATAATCCTACGACTAAGAACAATTTTAGAATAAAGCAACTGAGAAGTATATGGTCTTGTTCCTTAACTCTTTAAGTACATACCTTCTCGACTTTAATTCTATGGACATATCATATAAATGTTAAACAACAATAATGATAAATAATAAACTTGCCCTTTATTAATATGAAACTGTTATTACAATATAAAATTCCTAAAATACTACTCCAATCTAATTGGCTTTTAGGGCATACTACTAACAGGCCCACCCCTGCAAAGCCCACTAAGAAACTTCACGACTGAAAAAGGCCAGACACAAGTAGCTCACTCCGAAGCCCACCCAGAGTAGTCACCCGAGGCCCACTGCAATTGAGCCCACCCCAAACAAAGCGAAGGAAAGTGACACCTACTGCCCTCTCCACTCACTACACTGCCGCCATTTGGCACGTGGACATTGTTTAATCCATCGATCTGGTCAAAGCTTGCTATCACTTGGAATAACCATTCGATTGACCATTGCATTGAATGATCACTCACCACGAAACTTATTGTCGCTATGGAACCAACCATTGTTGGCAGCCACCACTCGTTCTCAAGCATAGCTTACAAGGAATCTCTCCTACACACCCCCAATGAACACTTCATTACAACACAAGCACACATTCACAGGTGGATTTCCTACCCTTGGTCATGAAGCAGTACTAAGGGTGGCCATGTCCACTGGGAACTTGAGAGTTCATGGTTCGGTGGCTAGAACCAGGGGCACCTCCCTACCTGAGCATTTCACAGCTAGGGTTGGTCCCAAAGAGAAGGAGAAACACGTGACCATCGATCACGTGCCCTGCCCCTTTAGCCTCGCAACCAATTAGAGAGGCCCATATCCAAGAGACCAACTGAAACCTTTGACTTTCACCCTGCCCAGTCACTCCAACCTCGCTGAGCATTCTGCAAACCAATAACATGATCTCGAAGAACCTCCATGCGTAACCTTCTGTACCAATAAAACCATCGCTACATAATATTGAGTCGTCGCTCCAAGTGACAACACGTCTTGCCGAACCAATAGAAAAGCCTTGATACTTCCCCCTCGCTACATCTTCTGCACCAATAGTATTCCTGCCCCTTTACCTCCCTTTGACCAACCAATGGCATTGGTTCACCATCACACGACAATGTAACAATACCTCGTCTCACCTTCTCAATACGCTGTCCTGTCCACATCCCCATTTTAATGACCCCAACTACCTTAAACATACGCATTTAAGTCCCCATCTACCTCAAACGGAGGAACCACTTCGAAGATGCCAACTCAGCTACCTCCAGCTGTACCGAGGACCTCACAAACTCTGTATAAATATCAACCTCATTCAATACATCCACCAACCCGAGCTCAACCTAGAGTTTAAGCTTTAACCCAGTCTTAAGTTGCGATTCTAAGCACTTAAGACATTCACCACCTTCTCCAAAATCCCCAAAAAACACGACTCTCAGCCATTACTCAACCTTCTCCTACCTCTCCTTTAGCCTCATAGAAAAACTCCCTTCCATACACCAGTCTCCAACCGATAACCAAACTTTTACTACTTTCTCTCTCTCTCTTATTTGGGGCTACTCTGATTCTCACTCGAGCCATACACTCTCCAAGTCCCACCATCATCGATTATTTACATATATTATTATTATTATCTTACCGAACTCTTACTCTTCCATCACACATCACTTGTTGCTCCACTTGGCACTAACAAGCTTACGTGTTATACCATCCCTCATATACCATCCACATCGGATATAGAACTCACACATTTTGGTGACCACAGTGGGAGGTATACTCGAAAACATGGTTAGCGAGCGAGAGCAACAACCCCTTAAGAGTAGGGCTGGACACCCCAAAAAGTCCAAGGCCCAACCTACAGGGTCAAATGTCAACCCACTAAGCATTAACCCCAGTAGGGAGGAGCCTGCTCGGTCTCAAACTCAGGATTCACGTGGATCCGTCGCTGCAGATGTCGAACTCGATATTCTGCGACGGCTTGAACAGATGGAGGGACAACAAAAGCATCTCCAAAGGCTTGAGGAACAAAATCGCCTCATCATTGAGACTTTGGCAGCCATGGCTAAAAAAGAACCATCACCTGCCCCAAACGGCACCTCTGGACTGGATAACATCGTCAGGACATCGGTTAACATATCCGATGTCAACAATCAGCACCACACGCCAGCAAAGGAATCAACACCTACCATCACCACGCAGACAGAAAAGCAACCACCCACGACTTTCGTCACCTTGGCAGAAGTCGAATCACTCCTAAGAGAAAAGGCGATGATGACTCCGTCACCTCTCCTCCCGCTTGACACTCGTCCTCCTTATCCACTCAAGTTGGCCAGCCTCCCCTACCCAGAAGGGTATGGTAACCTGCACTTTGCACGATATGATGGAAGACGAGGAAACTCCAAGGAACACGTGGCCAGGTTTCTCGATAGCCTTGGAACTTTTTGTGAGAATGAAAATCTCCGTCTCCAAGAGTTCTCTAAGTCTTTAACCGACCGAGCATACACCTGGTACGCCAACTTGGAACCAGGTTCTATTACATCTTGGGTCCAACTAGCTTCTATGTTCCATGCTAAGTTTTTTAGAGTGACCGAAAGGGTAACCACCGTCTCTTTATCTAGAGAGGCCCAAGACGACAACGAAAACTTGGTCAAATACGTGGATAAATTCCGCGATTGGGCTATGGAATGTCATGACAACACCACGAAAGAAAGCCTAGTCCAACTTTGCGTTCATGGTATGCTCTGAGATTACAGAATCCACCTCATAAACCATTCCTTCCCAACATTTTCGGACCTAATGGTTGCAGCCCGCAATTTAGCTAAGGACGTGAGAGTGTCGTCATCAAGAACAAGCGCAAGCAGGGATTCTCGTCCTCCGCCCCCACGGCAGTATCCAACCGCCACTGTGACCGAAGAGCGAAAGAATGGACGGGATAGGGAATACAGCGACAACAAGCGCAAAAGAGATGAGACGGAGGCACCGGCTCCCTTCCCTTACAGCATGAGGGAAGTTTTGGCTGTGCTCAAGAGGTGGATAAGGGATGACGTAATCATCCTTCGTCCACCGGCCAGGCCTTCCACCGAGGCTGACAAAGCTAAGTACAACTGCTGTTCCTATCATCAGATAGTAATGTTAGGGATATATACTAAAAGCCATGCTTTATGTAGTTGATTTATTATTCATTTAATAAAATCAGTTAATCCATTTTTTTTATGAGAATCTGTGTGGGCAATGTTTGTATTATATTATTTACTTAATATTATGCATGTGTGTCTCTCATTTTATATAGTAGGTGGTTTGGTGTGTAGAGTTTGGCTTACACACGGAAGATCAGGCCATCATATATTATAGAATGTAAGATTTTGGTTTACAGTCTTAGATGGGATTGGACACACCAACAGTAGGACTGCAGCATGGTGTTGTAGTAGGTTTGTCTTGACTACAGAAAACGGTATAGTTTCAACTCACTATGCTGGTACACTTTGTGTATTAAACGGGACTGACTTGGGGTAATTATCTTTATACTGACTTATAAGATAATTAACACCTCATGGCTATTATGAGTGCTTATGCTCTAAATCCTAAGTTAATTTGTAAACACGTACATTTTTTATTTACACTTTGATCCCTAAAAGGGTGAGATCCTTAAATGGGTCAATATCTCATTGGATTGGGTGGCAATATTAATTGTGTGGTGGATATTAATTAATGATGGAATCCATGTCTCAATTTTGGGATTGATGATATCCCCTTGAGAAAGCTTATAAGTTTTGATTATGTCAAACCCTGCAGGTGGATTTTGTATCCGACATATCCGATAAGTTAAGCAGAGGATCTCAAGGAATTTTAAGAAATTAATTAAATATGATTGTCAGTAATTATATTTAATTAATGGATATCTGTAATCTTAACATGGGGAGATAATAAGCATTTAATAACATGGAGCTCGAAATATATTTTTGAGATAAGGGTAGGAGTGCAATTATAATTCTTTAGTGGTATGAATTATAATTTATGGAAATAGGAATCTGATTCAGTTCGAGTTAGGGTTTCCTAATTCCATAAGGAAGCCTATTCCTTATTGACTTCTTATGGTCCCTATCGTAGCCTATATATATGCTGTTTTGGCTCTCTCCCCAGTTAGCATTTTTCTATATAGAGAATTATAACTCAGAATAGAAAAGAGAGCGTAGAAGAGGGAGAGCAGAAAACAGAAAGGATTTCGAAAGAGCCCACACTCAGTTCGATATTCTGGCAGCAAAGGAATACGGTAGAAGATCGTGAGCTATTATCGAGCCCGTGTTCTTGATTCGTCTACTACAGCAATCCGTTTTAGCAGTTTAAGGTAACCCTAGTTCCGCCCTTGTAGGGTTATCGTAATTTTCACGTATTTTTTTTTGCAGTACCAACTTATACGCGCAGTCAATGGATTCTGGGAACACAGTTTCCTAACAAGTAAAGCATGCCACCAAGGATTGTTGGGCCCTCTGTGGCATCTTGCATAGGAAGATTGCAAACAGAGAACTGGTAACGACCACTTATCCAGAGGCTGCTGAAGAAGCACCCTGCCAACTTCGAAGGAACAACGAAGGGGTCGTCCACATGGTCTCTTTCCATATAGTTCCCCATACCACGACCCCTTTTATTCAGTTTATCTAGGAAAAGTCGCTTGCGCCAGCAGAAGTAGCGGCCCCCCTCACCGAGCTCATCGAGGAAGAAGAGGAAGGAGAAGAAATACATCCGACGGTCAAAGACCCATCCATAACCAATCCACGCGCCGACACTAAGGAATTCACCGCATCAAAAGTTAAGAACCTCACCAAATTCCAATGTTTCTTCGACCAAGTCGGATTCTGCGAAGAAGCACGACTCGAGGCCACCAAAGCTATACTACGGGTCGCAGAAACCTACCAGCAAGCATGCATGGCCTCAGGGGGGTCCGTACGACGTGCCGCCCAAGAAGTAGAATCAATGATCACTTTCACAGATGCAGACATACAAGTCCTACATCCACATAATCGTCCATTATATGTGGCGGCGACCGTACACGAGGTAGAATTCAAAAGGGCCTTGCTCGATGGAGGGGCCTCACTCAACATAATGCCACTAGCTACCTTCAAAGCCACCGGTATCCCCAAAGAAAAGCTCATCCCTCAGGTCATCGATATTGCGGGCTTTGACAATGACGTCCGACAGACCATTGGGTTTGTCACTACATCACTCCGTCTTGGAAAATTTCAAGCACCAGCTAGATTCCATGTGATCGACACTGACACCTCCTACCACCTTCTCGTGGGACGGAAATGGATGCACAAGTTCGGCATCGTACCCTCCACCTACCATCAGTGCATGAAAGGGAAGGTTAACACGAGCGAAGGATGGAAGGTGTTCACCGTCGCTGGCACCTTGCGACCATTCGACATTCATGAGGCCCACAAGGCAGAAGCAGACTTCTTCGATAGCCTGTACTCCGAATAAGAAGCCACGCCGCTTGCGTCACCACGCGCCCTTGCCATTCCAAAGTAGGAGGACGCTCAAAAACAGGATTTTTCCCCAAAGAGAAACACCAGAAGTCGTCGTGATACTTCTCCCGAATGTATTCAGATCAAGCTCCCCGATGGACGATTTGCGTATCACTGTTTATGACGGTGCGCCGGGTCGGGGTCAGATACTCCACCACGTGATCCTGAGCCACCTGCGTGCAACGTCATTGAAGCTCAAGAGTCCACCGAACCCAAGACGGCCCCAGAAACACTCCAAGATGGACCGCGTACTGCGGGACCAGAAGTAGAAGAAGTCAACCTTACGCCAAAGGGAGAGGCACCTTGTACCACCTTCATCTCCAAAATGGTGACTCTAGAGGAACGAGAGAAGCTGATTTCTCTCCTTCAAGAATACATTAACGTGTTTGCCTGGACCTACGATCAGATGCCTTGGTTGAACACGACTCTTGTAACCCACAAGCTCAACATTGATCCAGGCCATCGACCGGTAAAACAAGCCCCCCGAGTGTTCCGCCACGAACTCGAGCTCCAGATCAAGGTCAAAGTGGAGAAACTCCTTCAAGCAGGGTTCATTAAGCCCATCAAGCATCCCACGTGGTTGGCAAACGTGGTACCTGTGAAAAAGAAGAATGGTCAAATCAGGGTGTGTGTCGACTTTAGGGATCTCAACAAAGCATGTCCAAAAGATGAGTTTCCCCTTCCTAATGTCGATACTCTAATCGACGCCACGTCTGGGCATCAAGACTTTTCCTTCATAGATGGATTCAGCAGTGTCACGACCCATCCCACTACGCGGGAAATAGGACACGTGGCATGCCATCAAGGCTTATCCAGTTCCATTAAAGTAAAATAGCAGCAGAAACATTATTAAAATCCATTAAAATCATAGTTATAAAAAGTTTTGTTCAATTTAAACCTGTCCAAAAGAAAACAGTTTTGAAAACAGAGGTCCAGTCGACTGATCGAGGGTCCGGTCGACTGGTGGTCTCAGACAGAAAGGTTTCAAAATACAACAGCCCATCCAGTCGACTGCGTCGGGGACCCAGTCGACTGGTGACTAAAATTTTCAGTCGACTGAAAATGTCCAGTCGACTGATACCCTAATCCAGCAGAATGCCATGGCCTGGGGCCCCATCCAGTCGACTATTTTCTCAACCCAGTCGACTGAACCTCAGACAAAACAAAGCAGTAACCAAATCAACACAGCGATCCAGTCGACTAGATCAAAAAACCAGTCGACTGATCTCTATCAGCAAAACACAAAACTGCAGTTTTTCCCATTCAAGGTTCTCCTAAAACCAAACCAACATATAACCACTCTGATCGGGAGAGAACAAATCCTATTTATACGCCTTAACGAGCATTTGTTAGTACCTTTTTATCCTGTTTTTGTATATTTTTACTTCGTTTTCTATTTTCTGACAGGTTTTGGAAGAAATCAAGTATATCAGGCTAAACAGGGTGAAAAAGCAGAAGAAAAGAAGCTGAAAAAGCCAGTTCGCGCGCGCGAGAATCCAGAAATCGCTCGTGCGATCCGCGCGCGCGAGGTGCCAAATGTCGCGCTCGCGCGATATGTGTAAAAACCAAAGTTGCGTATTTCAGAATTCTGAAGACTCCTGTGCAAACGAGACTGCCTAATTGCGTCCAGATTGTAAAATATATCAGTTTCAGTTCGTTTCGGGTTAGGAAAGCTTTCAAAACTTGTTGTAAATCTATATATACCCTATTTTACTACAATTAAAGGGTTACACACATCAATATACACATAGATACAACTATACTTTCAGCCATTGAAGGGAGGAAAGCAAGGAGAAGAAGAAGAAGACCAAGGATTCCCATGGCCTCCTCCATCAACCTCTTGCTATTCATCAATTCTATGGCCAACTAAACTTAGATCTAGGGTTTCAATGAAACCCTAGCCAAGTAATAGGGTTTTATTTATGTTTTTATTTTAGTTTTATTATGTATGGATGATGATTACATGTTCCGAGGATTTTTATAAATAAATCGTGCTTCTATTGATTAAATCATCACTTTCAAAGTTTATTCTTGTCTTAGATCTGTTTTGACTGTGATGTGCTCAATGATCTATGTTTGCTGTGCTTATATAGGTTATTTACATGTAATGGTGCTTTATTGAATTGTGCTATCAAGTATCCGAATAGTCCATGCCTAGATTAGACGGATTATACCACAACCCTAGTCTAGTGTGGGATAATTCGTGCTAACCGAAGATGGATTATGTTGGTGCTTGAACCATATTTATTTTCTTGACGGAGGAATTGGGCTTGTAGCTACAATTCCCCATTATCATCCAACTTAATAATCTAATTGAATGCATAAATATTCCTATTATGAAGCTAGTGGTGGATTTGCAATCCTAGGTTCCTTTAAACATATTATAAAAACAACTTTAATTACTTTCATAGTTTAGATTTATTTTATTGTTCTTAGTTTAATTAAATTCAAAATTAAAATCCATTTTCATGATTAATTAAATTTAGGTTTTAAAATTAAAGCATTGTAGTATTTCAATCTCTGTGGGTTCGACCTTTACTTCCACACTGCAAATCTTTAGAAAAGTAAAGTATACTTTTTATATCTTGATTCTGACAAGATCAATTTTTGGCGCCGTTGCCGGGGATTGCATTACTACTTTTAGTTTTAGAATCTTAGTTTAGTTATTCGTAAATATTATATTAGTTTTTATTCTTCTTATTTTCCGTTTTTGTTTTAAATTACTAACTTGTTTTTTTTTTAGGTTTTCGAGTCATCAAATTCCAACGTCTCCGAGTGAAGTAGCTAATTACATCAAAGGAGCTTACGCAAATAAAAAAAAAAAAATTTAAGTAATTTGTTTCCTTTGAAATTCGCTTCAAACCACTGTAAGTCAGGGCGCTGTGACGCAATTACTTGCATTAGGTTAGTTGTAGAGTGAACACTGCATTAGCTAGGAAACCCGGGGCGCTGGGCTTGACGCGGTCATTGCATTACAGGATAATATTCATGCATCATAGTAGTACTGTCTGCTTGCTTGTTGTCTTACTTGCGTGATTATTTTTTGTTTTTGTTTTAGTCAGTATTTATTTTATTTTATTTTTCTTTTAGTTTATGTTTGGTACGCGTTCAAATAAACCTGAATTACATTTTATCGATCTTGAACTTGAACGTACTTTAAGAGTTAGTAAGTCCGCAACCCAAGCTTCTAGAGCTAGGTTGCAAGACGACGAATCAACGCCGATTCCGTCGTCGTTGTTTGAGGCCGAAATTCAAAGTACCCGTAAACGGTTAAGGAGAACTCGAACTTTTAAAATCGAACCGATTAAAATGGCTGACGGAAACAACAGAAATAATATGAATAATCTTAATATACCACCACCTCCTCCACTTAAAGATTACTTTATTCCTACGACTTATACTCCACAAACTTGTATCGACTTACCGGAGGCGACGGCATCTCACTTTGAGATAAAGTCGTCTACCATCTCGCTACTTCCATCTTTCCATGGCCGTCTAAATGAAGATCCATATCAACACTTAGGAGATTTTCAGGATATTTGCTCCACTTTGAAAATTCAAAATTTTACTGATGATGAATTAAAATTGCGGCTCTTTCCATTGTCGTTAAAAGATAAAGCTGAATACTGGCTCCAATCTTTGGAGCCAAACACAATTAGAACATGGGAAGACTTACACACCGCATTTTTACAAAAGTTTTTTCCTATTATGCGTACAAATCAGATAAGGAAATCTATAACAAACTTTATAATGCAAGATGGGGAATCACTTTATGACACATGGGAAAAATTTAAAGAATTATTACGCTCGTGTCCACATCATCAGGTTCCTAAGTGGCAGTTGGTACAGGTTTTCTATGAGGGACTTATTCCCTCTGTCCGTAATACCGTCGATGCCGTTTGTGCGGGAACCTTCCTACACAAAAGCGCCGATGAGGCCTGGAAAATTTTTGAAACGTTAAGCGAGAATTCGATGCATCAGGCTGTATCAGTACGTTCCGAGGGATATCATTCACAACCTAAGAGGGAGGAAAAGTTCGAGTCAAGTCAGTTAATTGAAATAAAAGAACTATCTAACAAACTTGACCGACTTTTAACAATGAACCAAACGACAACCCCACCCGCTCATGAAATTTGTGCATTATGTTCTGATCCTTCACATTCGATACTTGCATGTCCATCGGCGAGTCAATTTCCGGAATTCGTGGAGCAACATATTAATTCTATTCAACAATACCCACGGAATAATTATAATTCGACTAATAATAATCCGGACGCGCCATGGAGAAACCATCCTAACTTCTCGTGGAAAAATAATAATAATAATCCTAATGAGGCGACTAATTTTCCTAATGCATATCGACCTCAGTTTCAACCCAATCAATACCAACAACCGCCTCCTAATCCGAACCCTCCAAAGGGTAACATGTTTGAGGAAAAGGTGTTGGCATCCCTTAATAAAATTGAAACTCAAGTCCAAGCACAAGCACAAATAGTGCACTCTCACACACAATCCATTGCGAAGCTTGAGTCCCAAATGGGACAACTAGCTACTGTAGTGAGTCGTAGAAACGAGGAGACGTTGCCTAGTCAAACAATTCAAAACCCTACAATATGAGGTTAAGGGGTCGAATGAACAAGTACACGCCGTCTCAACTAGGATGACTACACGAGAGGAGGTGATAGCCCCTGATAAGAATGAGAATGTGATAGATATGAACATCAACTCTAATAAAGAGAGGGGTGAGGACGTGAATCAAAGTAGAAAAGAAAATGAACCGGTCCCAACAAATTATATTCCAAGACTGCCATATCCACCAAACGTTGAGGGACCGTCACATTTGTCTAAAAAAGGGTCAAAAGTTGAGGATATACTCGAGGTATTTAAACAAGTTAAAATTAATATTCCTTTCCTCGATGCTATTAAACAAATTCCCGCGTATGCTAAATGTTTAAAAGACCTTTGTACGCAAAAGCGCAAAATACGCAGTCATATTCCGAAAAAGGTTTTCCTCACAGAAAAAGTAAGTTCTATTTTTCAACACTCACCTCCGAAGTATAAGGATCCCGGTACGCCTATGATTTCATGTGTCATAGGTACTATCATTCATCGGGCTCTACTTGACTTAGGAGCTAGTGTTAACCTCTTACCTTATCATGTCTACAAACAACTAGGTTTAGGTGAACTTAAGCCCACGGCCGCTACTATTCAATTAGCGGATCGTTCAGTCAAAGTACCTAGAGGAATCGTCGAAGACGTTTTAGTTAAAGTTGATCAATGTTTTTATCCTGTTGATTTTATGGTCCTTGACACCGAACCGGTGCTAGATACTAGAAAATACACTCCTGTCATTCTTGGTTGTCCATTCTTAGCCACGGCCAACGCACGTGTCAATTGTAGAACATGGGTGATGAAAGTGTCGTTCGGGAATATAAAATTAAAATTAAATATTTTTAATGCTGCTGATCAACCTCCTAAAGACGACGATAACCTATGTGAGGCGGAATGTGATGTGAGACGGAATATTGAACCTAAGAACGTAATAAATATGAGTGCGGGGAATAATATAGTGAATGATGAGTGGATGAATCCTAATACCTCGGCCCCTAATGAAGAATTTACTCGAAAGGTAAAGAATCGATGTAATAACGATAAAGGTGAGACGTCAAATGAATTAGCACATAACGACTTTGTTTCGACGTTTGACCGGAATCTCCCTAATGCCCTAAAGGGTACAAAGTCCGAGTTACAACCTCCATAAATCTTGAGCTAGAACGGTCTAGCTGAAGACGTAAAAGTTAGCGCTTCTTGGGAGGCAACCCAAGCTTGATTTCGTCTGTTTCTTTGATTTTTGGATGTTTTTTGAGTCGTTTTGGTCAGTCTAGAGTTTTTCTGGACAGGTTTGGGGGTCGGAATTAATTTATTTTAATATTACATACATAATTTTAGCAAAACAAAAAAAAAAAAAAAAAAAAATAAGGATTTGCCCCCGCGACGGCCGATCGCGCGATATTTTCTTTTGTTTTCTCTATCAGTCCTCCACACCTGTTGTAGTAGTTTTTACTTTTCTGTTTTTGTTTTTAGGTACTTTTAGATCGAGTCTTTGATTGTTTTCATAAGTCTGGTTATGTTTTATTTTCTTTTATAGTTGATTTTCGTAGTTTTGTTAAGTCTTATAGTTGATTTTGTTTAGTTTAATGTAGTTTAGTTTTCTATATTAGATATTTCTATTAGCTATTCTTTTGTTTAGTTTTTATTGTCAAGTATTAACAGGTCCGATTGAACTTTATTGCCCCATATTCCTTTGTGTTCACCTGTTTGTGATTGCCGAGATCGAGGTATTATCGTTCCTTTCTTACCTACTCTCCTTTATTTTGTTTTATTTTTTCATTGGGGACAATGAAAGGTTTAGGTTTGGGGGTATGCACACACATGCACATTATTTTATGCAAAATTTAAAAATTTTTTTTTTTTTGAAACTTGTGTTTAAATAAACGATGATTACCGACGTTTTTGCAATATCAATTTGATACTTTTTGATAGAGAACTTTGAATTGTTATAGAATGGTAAACAAGGGAATATGTGATTAAACATTTACTGAAGTCATGATGTAATGTTTTAGGATATGTATTGTTTGAATCGTAGTTTTATATCATAGATTTGCACGTAAACCTATGCACTGCACGTAATCGCTTGAATACATGTTTGATGTGAACTATAATATAATTCGGATTTCTAGATAACACAAGGTGGAGACTAAACCCGGTGAGCTTTTGAGACTATCTTTTCTTTATTGAGGGTTATAAATACATTTTGTGTTTGTCGAATTTCAATTGAAATAGCGCATTAACTTGTTGTTTAGTCTCATTATTCTTGTTTTGGTTGATAGTCAAGTTAAAATATTTGTTACCATGCTAAATAATCTTCCGTTGTAATGTTGAAGAACCATATAACCATAGGACATGATTTTAGGCCTTCTTTGTTTGCTACTCACCGATAAATGATAAATTTCCTTAGTTCGCCCTTTGAGCCATTAAAATGCCATTTTTATTTAATTACCATTATCCTGTTTTTGCTCCAATTTGGCCAACTTGGAGTTCACCCCTGAAAGATTGATCAACTTTTAGTGGTGTTAAGGCGATGTGTGATTGAGAAGAAGAAGAAAATAAGATGATGTTTGGGGTGGTTGCCTTTTATTTATTGAATATTCGTTTCAAAAGCAACGAGGAGGAAAAGAATAAAGAAAAAAAAAGAGCAATGAAGAAAAAAAATAATGAGGTTAAAAAAAAAAAAAAAAAAAAAAAAGAAAAGGAGAAAAAATTGAAATATATGAAAATAAGAGAATGAAATGATAAAGTTGGTAGAAGAGAAGAATGAAAGAAATCGAACATGCCTTACAATGCCATTCTAAAACTACCTAATGAATCCTTTCTATCCTTTTTCATTACCTGAGCTACATTATAACCTTTGAAAAGTCCTATTTGATCCTAGAAACATGGTTTGGATATATAAACGATGGGAGGGGGATTAAAACATGGTAATGATTAATTTTTCTTGATTGTTGGCGTCCTATCCATGAGACTACTGTTCTTTCGTGTCATGCGTCCTTTTCGAGTCATATGTGAGCATTTCTTGTTTTGAAAACATATTTCCTTTTCTCACATATTTTAGAAAAATTACACCTGTTTCTGAGTGTTTCATTTTAGAGTGTAATTAACATTGTGAGATTCGTAGTCGAGACATAGTTAATTGGTTATCCGAGTTATATTCCATGTTCATGACATGCGCATGTTCATTTGACTACCATATCACACACGTGCAATTTTGTGAGAAACTCTATGGATTTATACGATGCAAGTGCTTGAGATTGTTTTTCATGACATAGGTAGACGTTTGATTCCGTTTCTTCTTATTCGTTATTCTATTTCAAATCATCGTTCTATGATAAGGAGTATTGATTGTTTTGTTTTTCATTTGAATAAAACTTTTTAAATTGACAAGTTAATAAAGATGGTTGTGGGTGACTTGTTGACGAGAACCCTCACGAGACTTTACTCGTCCGACTAGGGACACCTAGAGGTTTAAAAGGCTTGTTGCATATGCTAAATGCAATCGCGATCCATGCGAAAATGGAATAGTAGTTTAGCTTTTATTTTAGTTTTGCTCGAGGACTAGCAAAATGTAGGTTTGGGGGTGTGATCGGGAGAGAACAAATCCTATTTATACGCCTTAACGAGCATTTGTTAGTACCTTTTTATCCTGTTTTTGTATATTTTTACTTCGTTTTCTATTTTCTGACAGGTTTTGGAAGAAATCAAGTATATCAGGCTAAACAGGGTGAAAAAGCAGAAGAAAAGAAGCTGAAAAAGCCAGTTCGCGGGCGCGAGCCGCGCGCGCGAGGTGCCAAATGTCGCGCTCGTGCGATATGTGTAAAAACCAAAGTTGCGTATTTCAGAATTCTGAAGACTCCTGTGCAAACGAGACTGCCTAATTGCGTCCAGATTGTAAAATATATCAGTTTCAGTTCGTTTCGGGTTAGGAAAGCTTCCAAAACTTGTTGTAAATCTATATATACCCTATTTTACTACAATTAAAGGGTTACACACATCAATATACACATAGATACAACTATACTTTCAGCCATTGAAGGGAGGAAAGCAAGGAGAAGAAGAAGAAGACCAAGGATTCCCATGGCCCCCTCCATCAACCTCTTGCTATTCATCAATTCTATGGCCAACTAAACTTAGATCTAGGGTTTCAATGAAACCCTAGCCAAGTAATAGGGTTTTATTTATGTTTTTATTTTAGTTTTATTATGTATGGATGATGATTACATGTTCCGAGGATTTTTATAAATAAATCGTGCTTCTATTGATTAAATCATCACTTTCAAAGTTTATTCTTGTCTTAGATCTATTTTGACTGTGATGTGCTCAATGATCTATGTTTGCTGTGCTTATATAGGTTATTTACATGTAATGGTGCTTTATTGAATTGTGCTATCAAGTATCCGAATAGTCCATGCCTAGATTAGATGGATTATACCACAACCCTAGTCTAGTGTGGGATAATTCGTGCTAACCGAAGATGGATTATGTTGGTGCTTGAACCATATTTATTTTCTTGACGGAGGAATTGGGCTTGTAGCTACAATTCCCCATTATCATCCAACTTAATAATCTAATTGAATGCATAAATATTCCTATTATGAAGCTAGTGGTGGATTTGCAATCCTAGGTTCCTTTAAACATATTATAAAAACAACTTTAATTACTTTCATAGTTTAGATTTATTTTATTGTTCTTAGTTTAATTAAATTCAAAATTAAAATCCGTTTTCATGATTAATTAAATTTAGGTTTTAAAATTAAAGCATTGTAGTATTTCAATCTCTGTGGGTTCGACCTTTACTTCCACACTGCAAATCTTTAGAAAAGTAAAGTATACTTTTTATATCTTGATTCTGACAAGATCACACTCTGTTCAATCATTCAAAAACATAATTACAAGAGCGTTTACTAGAGATTACAAGTACTAAATCTAACTTCAGATTATATTACAACATATTACAATTTCCCAAATCCTTACACAAGTTTTAGGATTAAAATAGAAACATATACAAATGTGGTTCCCCGGCGTTCCTCAACGGCCTCACTCCTCACGCTTCTTCTTGTCTTTCTTTTTACCTGCAATGGAGTACATCTCCACTGCTCAGCTATATGCTGAGCCTACAAGTCTAACATATGCAATATATAACAAAACATGCTTTAATCTCATAAATCATAGCAATAGTCTCTAGGTAGAAAAATACGCATTCATCCGGTGGCGGCAAGTCCAAGCCTTAAACAGCGATACTAATGGCAAGTCCAAGTCTATCAACCATTGTATCCACAAGTGCTATGGCAAATCCAAGTCTATCAACCATGCACAGTAGCCGTCGCTACTCAAATTCTCAAACATCGAGAAGCTTACTCCGACATGAATTTGTATAAGACTCCCCTTTGACCCACATAGACAACTCAACATGCTCGCGTAAATTTAGACATGCTTTTCACAATTTAGCGCGTGCATAATTAACGGGCCTACAATTAACACATGGATTTTGCCCGGATCTCAATTTCGTCGTCGAAATATAAAACATGTATTTCCCTATATTTCACCAGTTAGAACTTCATACCTCGTGCGATTTCCCTCAAACTTTGAAGGATCGACTAAGAGGCTAATTAATCGTCGGATTTCGAATTTGAGAAAATTCCTACAAGTTTATACATATTTTTTTTCCAAAAGTCTAAAATTAAGATTTTTACTAAACTTGGCCAAACACGGCCTAAGTAGTATCAAAACGAAGATCTTACCTCCACGAGTTCAAATATGAAATCTGGAGAAAAACTGACGGACGGAAAGTCGTCGTATGTCGCCGGCAAGCTCGGGCAACCAAATCTCCCTTCTCTCTCCTCTCTCTAGATATTTTGGAAGTTTGGATGAGAATGAAATCTCATCCACTTCTATATATAGACAAACGTTCTCAAAATTACGTTTACCTCCCCGCAAGTTTCTCCAACTTCTAATTAGCTCTCGAAACTTCGCACACGTCCATTTTATAACTTTACGAGTGAAAACTATAAATTTCAAAAGTTTTTGACTAGGTTTCGTTTGGGTCCAAAAATAACGTCCGAAATCTATATTCTGTGGAATCTCTATACAACCTACCTTTTTAATTAACGTATCACTCACGTTCTCACCACAGTTCTCAAATAATATACTGAAGTATCTAAATACCCGAATTATACTACACAGGTATAATTACTATTCACAGGCATATCAGATAAAGTCAAATAACATTTAAATCATATAAATGCCATTTACTCATGCTCATGCCATATAAACTACCATGTTCCTGTGTCCTCACTGACGCCTTACCGTTGACTCACAGTCAACCTCAACTCAAATTTATTAATAACATTAATAAATTTCAAAATCTCAAATGATGCATTTTCAAAATCATAAATTTCTGGAACGGGTGTGACAAGCAGATACAATCAGATCAAGATAGACCTAGAAGACGCGGAAAAGACGGCCTTCCGTACCCCATTTGGCAACTTCTACTACACTGTCATGCCCTTCGGATTGAAAAATGCAGGTGCCACTTACCAAAGGGCTATGACAGCCATCTTCCACGACATGCTCCACCATAATTTAGAAGATTATGTGGACGACATCGTGGTAAAGTCCAAGCAAGAAAAAGGTCATGAAAATGACCTCCGTGCCATCTTTGAACGATGTAGAAAATTCAAGCTCCGAATGAACCCCCTCAAATGTGCCTTCGGGGTCACGGCGGGAAAATTCCTGGGGTTCGTAGTCCACCGCCATGGCATCGACTTGGACCCACAAAGGCCAAATCAATAATGGACATGCCTACACCAACCACCCAAAAGCAACTGAAGCAATTCATGAGAAGGGTGTCCTATCTTCGCAGATTCATCCCAGCATTAGTAGAAATCTCTCACCCCTTGGGAGATCTACTGAAAGGAAATGTCAAGTTCAGATGGGAACAAGTTCACCAGGAATCCTTCGACGCCGTCAAGAAAACACTCACAGCACCGGCCACTATGGTGGCGCCAGTACAAGAGAAGCCACTTCTCCTCTACCTCACATCAACATACAAATCAATAGGAGCATTACTTGCTCAGGAGGTGGAGGGAGAAGAAAAGCCAGTCTACTACATCAGCCGAGTGATCCGAGATGCCGAGGTAAGATGCACACCCATCGAGCACCATTGCCTTGCGCTCACCTTTGCAGCTCAGAAATTTAGGCACTACTCCTCAGCCATGTAGTACACTTGGTGACGAGGTGTGATCCACTTCGATACCTCCTATCTAAGCCGGCTCTCTCTGGATGAATGGCAAGATGGCTCCTTCTCCTGGCAGAATTTGACATCACTTGTATAACTCCGAGGGCAATAAAGAGCCAAGTACTTGCTGACCTTTTGGCTCAATTCCCAAGTGGCAACTTCGAACCACCTTCGGAAGCACTCCCAGGAGAGGAGTTGGAGAGTCCTATAACCATTGAAGATCTAGGTGAATGGACTCTCAGCTTCGATGGCTCCTCCACATCACTTGGAGGAGGAGCTGGAATCAACTTGACGTCCCGAATCGACAGTTCCAAACTCCATTTGTCTTACAAGCTTGACTTCAAATGCTCAAACAATGAGTCAGAGTATGAGGCACTGGTCCTGGGGTTGCTTGCAGCCACTAAGATGGGTGTCAACCAGCTATGCATAAGGGGAGACTCCAATTTGGTTATCAAACAAACCTCGGGAGAGTTCGTAATTCGAGAACCGGCGTTACCATAATACAGGACCATCGTACATAGATTGTTGGACAAATTTGAAATAGTCCGAGTGGAACATGTGCCGCGATCGGACAATCGCTTTCCAGATGCCTTGGCAACTCTGGCCTCCAAAGTAGATGTGCCTGAGCATTCCACACACATCGAGATTATCAAGAGAACTCTCCCATGCATAGTACTGGAGTTGCTACCCCTCGAAGAAACTAATGATTGGAGAGCCCCCATCGTCACCCAGCTTCGGAGCCGCGAAAGAAGTTGGCAATATCCGACCTAAGGAATTTCACTCTCCTCGGGAACAACCTCTACTTTCGTGCACCAATAGGGGTCTTAGCACGATGCATAGGGGAGGAAGAGGACAGACTCCGCCTCCACCAGATCCACTGTCATTTTTAAGGCTGAAATCGGTTCGGTTCGGTCGGTTTTGGGAGTGATTTTCCACCGACCGATCGGTTCGATTTCGGTCGGTTTTTTCGGTTTTAGGCTAATTTTTCGGTTCGGTTCGGTTTTCGGTTTTACACTGCACCAACCTTATGAAAACCGACCGAACCGATCGGTTCGGTTCGGTGGTTCGGTTTTTTCGGTTTTTGTTTCACCCCTAGTCATTTTTGCGGAGAAAAGGACATCAGTTTGTACCGAATAGTGCAAAGAAAAGGATACTACTGGCCAGAAATGTCCAGAGAAGCTTCGATACTCCAACGAGCGTGTATGAAGTGCCAGGAGAAACCCCCGCTCCAAGGATGAACCTCTTAGGCTGGCGGTCCTCCCAAAAGTACCGCATAAACGCCTGAAAATAAGCTTTCTTGCCATTCCCCTTCGCCGATCCAGGAATACGAGCACCCGTACTAGCATCGAATACCGAAGATCTCTGACAATATTGCAGCCCCTCCTCAAGCACTTTCACAATCTGGTGCTCCTCTGCATCTAACATATAGGTCACCAGATTAATATCCCCCAAGATGCTGAGCTTCAATAAGACTGAAACATCCTCTAAAGTCGGCGTAAATTCACCCCAGACAGTGACAAACGTATGTGTAGAAGTGCACCACCGAGACATCAACGTCACCATATCCGACTCCACCCGAGATACATTAGCAAGATCACGCCAGCACATAACTGAGTCATAGATTTGGGCTTGCCTAAGTGGTCCCTCAAACTCTCGGATAATGGCGTCCGTCCATTCTTGCCAATCCTCCTTCAGAAAAAGCCTGTTTGCAAAGTTCCAATTCGAATAGGGACAATCTTCACGTTCAACTTGAAATTACATCACTTTTGCAGAATCAACTAGATCAACATCAGAAACCAAGGCAGGTAAAGGAGAAGCCACACCCAAGTCTGTAATCGCCTATTAAACCTGAACCCAAAACTCATCTGCGTCACCAAGGAACGGCGCTCTCAACCAGCGAGATAAAGGAGGAATTGAAGGAACACTCTGCGAATTGCCCTTCAATGGCTTACCAAGCTGCGAATTGCCCTTCAACGGCTTACCAGCACGGGGAGCCATAACACCTGCATTTTACAACCGCAAATATCAATGCAAATATACCCAAAAAAAAAAGTCAACATATATAACAATACATATCGAGGATAACCAAGGAAGCACACGACTATAGTAAAATGGCAACAGTCCCAACTTCACACGCCACCAACACGTCTGTCACTGAAAAGCTGCATAAGAGTATGAATACCGAAGCGCCATATGCGGATAGGAATCTTCCCAATCATTACACCAAAACTCCACGGAAAACTCGTATCAACGATTCCACCTGGACATCACCAACCGATAGCAACAAACAGATAAGTACAAAAACTTACTCCTATAACTCTTGTTCATTAGCACTACATACAAGAAACTTTAAAAGATAGCTTTACCAGCCTTCTTTAAAAAAAAAAGAGAGAAAAAGGGAGGCCAAGATACTTACTATCGACAAGCACAAGGAAAAAACTGCAATTTTCCAAGTATCTCCTCCCTCTACCTATGCACCACTATAAGGATTTTCAAATCCCTGCACACGCATCAAATACATACACATGAATATGTACCCTCTGGGTAATAAGCTAACTCAATGCGCAGTCACCTACAGTTCATTCAAAGTACACACAAGTCACACCAAGCACACTTCTTGGGATACTACAAAATCACAAGGTCACAGTACGTATCACTGTCTTTTTTACTAACAATACGTGGAGGACACTATTCTTGTACTTCAATTTCCTGTGCACATCACAAACCCTGTCGACAAGCTCTCTAAAAAAAGAAAATAAATAAATAAATAAATAAAATAATAAAAATAAAAATAAAAATAAAAAATAAAAAACTTTTTGCTGGCACCGTCGCTAGCGTTGTCGCTAGCCTTGGGCCCACCCCGGTTCATCACCAACACACTCCATCAATACTCTCCCTAACCACTGATACCCAAACACCATCCAACAATCACTCAATCTGTTATCGACACAACTATCACCATCGGTAAAAACCAAAAATGGGGGTTGTCGATAGCCCCAACCCAAGCTGTGGACACTTACCCACCCATCACCTTCGCCGTCAATAGGAACATAAACCTCCTATCATCGCCTCAGCTCCTGAAGCCCAGCCAACGCCACTAATCGCCGTCACTACCAAAAACCATCGCAAACAAAAAAAACCATTGTGCCATCGCTGAACCAAGAGCCGTCGCCACAACAAAAAAAATATATATAATAAATAATATAAAAAAACCGTTGCTAGACAAACCCTCCAGCGATAGCACAATGGATCCCACCCTTGACCCATTGCCGAGTACATCCTCATCGACGACGATACCTCCAATCGATGGCACCATTTGTCGCTGACACCACCCCGACGACAGTGACAAAATCTAGGCGCTGCCCCAAACGTCGCCCCAACCATTCACAACTCCACTCAGCCAGAGTTGTCGATATTACACATCGCCACCAGCACCCATAACTATCAAGACCCACCAACTACACTTGATGTCGCTAACACTCCCATCGTCGAAAAACCCCACCAGCCATACACACACCTCCATCGACATCAACACCCCCCATTGATGGCACCCTCTCCTCATCACTTGGCAGTGCTAACTGTCGCCAGCAACACCAATCGACAACTCCTATCAATGGGTACTCCATTCCAACCCCTTTTTCATCAGTTCACCCACCAACAACGCACCCAACGACAACCCAGGAGTGTCGTCGACACAACGAGAGAGCCACCCCTCCCGTCGCCACTCTCGGGCTTCTCAACCCTATTGATATCCCAATCGACGGGTTTATGGTGACGACAGGTCCATTATAGACACAAAGTCGAACACCACTTTCTCTCTCTCTTCGACCTTCGCAGGTCACAACCAGGAGAAAACCATCGTTTAAAAAAAATGCATCGGGAGACAATCGACAACAAATAGGCCCCCATCACTACGACAGCATCCCTACCGTACCTCTTTATTTACACGTAAAATTGGGATTGTCGATAAATTGCTCGCCTCGTCCCAACCCGTCCCCGCAATACAAAAAAAATGTATGACTTCAAGCGGCACAACACACTGTCATCACCACAAGCAGTCTCTCTCAACAATAGCCCAAATACCTGAAAAAAAACATATAAATACTTTCACTAGACAAACCACCAGTGACAGCGCTATGGGTCCTATCGCCGAACACAATCTACCAATCAGTAGACCCACACGGTTCATCGCCAACACCACCATCGTTGATGACCACACACCAACAACCTTAAACTCCAAAGCGACACCACATCACCATCTATAGTCAAAGTCCATCGTCGACGATGACCTGTAGCCTAAACCATCGCCATCACTTAAAATTTTTGGATCCACCCAAACACCGACGAAGCCCAACCATCACCTATACCCATGATGTCGACAACATAAATGTGTCATCGTCGCCAACAGCTTCACCGTCAACACAACCCAGTGAACTCATCGTCACTGAGTGACTTTTCCATCTCCAAAAGGGACCAACCCTTGACAGACCCTGTCAATGATCACCCTAACCCATCCCCAACACCAAGATGGCCGTCGACAAGACCCCATCGCCCAAACCCCCTCGTCGCCAAACTCAACCCCAATACCCGCCACCGCCACACCCACGCCATCACCCTAACCATCACTAAGACCCACTATCGCCTATCATCGCCACATACCAACCCCCATCTGATGGCACTCCCGTCGCTAATCTCGGGCTCCTTATCCCTAGCAACATCCAAAACCATCGCCAATCCCGCCGCTAATTACCGTCGCCCAAAGCGGTTCCTCCTTCCCCCATCGATGAACACCTAAAATTTTGGCCCTAACCCCGGTGCTAATTGACGTCGCTACCCACTGTCACACTGACACCATCATCCATCGCCATTACCCTCGCCATCAAAACTCCAATCGCCACAACCCCCTTGCTACCGAGGCTGTCGCCAGCACCCCCCTTCGCCACCAGATCCGTCCCCATCACCATATCTCGAACCTAAACAAACCCCACCGATTTGGGGACCACGTATAGCCATCACCACGCCTACCCAACACAACGATACCACCCACCAAACGCCGACAGTCCCCAACCCATCACCACACCCTGTCGCCAAAACTCACCCGTCACAAACACCGCCCCCCGCTATTGCTAAACCCCACCCCCAAATCACTAGATCCACTCCAGAAGCATAAACCCTAAACACTCAAACCCTCCCCTCTATCATCTCTATAGCTATTTGTACATGCATACACAGAGCAAAAACAAAAAAAGAGCTTTCTCAAACCATAGAGCAAGAACATACCCAGAGTAGTGATGTGCCTTCATGCTGTCGTCACCACACAAAGCCGTCGCTCTCCCTTTCCCCTGTCCCAACCCGTCCCTACCCTTCTCTCTCTTCGTCCAATAATCACAACTAGTGATTTGCAAAAAATGCAAGCGGGCCCACTATATGTCACAAGACATGTACATTTTTTTTAGCCAACAACTTTATTTGACCTTTTGCCTATCAACACCCACTTTCCCTCATGACCGTACTTTCATATCTATCCTCACCGCATCTCTTAGTCCAAATTTTGTACTGCATTTTATTCATCAACACTTATATACTAATAGCACAAGTATACCTACAAAATCCATGGACTGATCTTATCACTTAGCACTGGAATATTTCTACACTACCAATTATAAATAGCTTTACTATAACCTCACATGCAGGCGCTTCATCCACTTTAAAAATTCACGAGATCCATACAAACTTTTCAAAATATTCATTTCCTATTCGATTAGACCACTCAATTCAATATAGTACAACAAAATTTCCACCAGATTGTCACTAGCACTCGCTCAAATTTCCAACAAAAAATTCAATATTTACTTGCTACATTATATACCATCTCCATGTCTTTCAAAAAAGCAAGACTGGACTTTCTTTTTTTTTTCTCTAACATTTTAGTCCATTACACATACACAAAATATATATTTTTTTCAAAATATATATACGCAAAATGAAGCACGGGAACCAAAGTCCTAGTACCTGTTATAAGGGGGAAACGCTACAAATTCACCAGAACAACACCAAATTCCAAATACATGTTCAAAAAAAAAAAAAACACAAACACACAGACTCAAGACCCAGCTACCCAAACAAACCAGTATCCAAAGAATAGTTAATATGCAAACCCAGTTCACAAATTTGTTGTTCTACAGCAGACACCTCAGCTCTAGCAGCTTCAAAACGAACATTAGCATCCGCGTATTCTTGTTTCAACTCCACAAAGCGCCCGTTCTCCGCTTCATACATTTCTATAAATCCCACCGTGTTCGGATCTAGAGAGCCAACCTGCCTACCACCATTCACTATACTGTTGTAGCGTGCCATAGTCCGTGCACACTCTGTGATAGAATTCTCCAACTCCAAGTAAGCATTGTAAGCAGCTCACCGTACCAACATCGGTTCAAACATGTCAAATTTGCACTCCATCTCCTCTACATGGGAGTACAACCAGTGGACTGACAATCTATCCTGTACCAGATGCCTAACCTATTCTAATAATTCAGCAAAAAGATCACTATCCGCCTCCTCTAATGTCGTCTTACGCAAGCGACGCAAAGTTTGACAAAGACGTCTAAGCAAATCGGATTGGGATCTGGCACCAATTCGACCAAAATGAACGAAAGTTTCAGGATAGCAATTATAAACTTGCTCTAAACTATCACAAAACTTATGATCCATCTTCACGCCCCTCCAACCATCCTCAACATCCCCAAATGACTCCGACAGTGGTAAACCCCCACGAAGAACCACCAGAAGATTCGGCACCACCAGCCATATCCACAAACAAACCAAGACACCACGATCAAACAAAACCAAGGACGATGGCAATAGAGATGAGAGCCTAAAGATACACACAACATCATAAATAGAAAGGCAAGAAGGTATATAAAGACAGCAACACTCCATAAAGACAAAAGCCTACACGTGCCACATAGCTACAAAAAAGGGAGGGAGAAAAAATAGAACCCTCCGTTAAAAGGAGCCAGACGTCCAGATCATAGTCTTCATAAAAGCCCGTACTCATTCATAAAAGGACAAAGAGAAAGCTCCTTGGCAACAACCTCCGCAATATGGATGGATACGTGAAAATTATGCCTGTATCCTAGCCGCTCCACGCCTAGAATACGGACATGGGGGCTAATGTAGGTAATGGTTAACAACTCATGAAGTTTGACCAACACATGTAACCAACGACTCCACATGTATTCAATGCAGCCACCAAGTAATGGACCCCGCTATAACCAAAAATACCCAATCCGCATGACTACCCCGACCACGAACCCATTGTTCTGAAGCCCACTTCACAATAACCACTCAGAAGACCCATGACAGAATGCTCATAAAATAGGGCCCACCCCTGCAGAGCCCACTAAGAAACTTCACGACTGAAAAAGGCTAGACACAAGCAGCTCACTCCGAAGCCCACCCAGAGTAGTCACCCGAGGCCCACTGCAATTGCGCCCACCCCAAACAAAGTGAAGGAAAGTGACACCTACTGCCCTCTCCACTCACTACACTGCTGCCCATTTGGCACGTGGACATTGTTTAATCCATCGATCTGGTCAAAGCTTGCTATCACTTGGAATAACCATTCGATTGACCATTGCATCGAATGACCACTCACCACGAAACTTATTGTCGCTATGGAATCAACCATCGTTGGCAGCCACCATTCGTTCTCAAGTATATCTTACAAGGGATCTCTCCTACACACCCCCAATGAACACTTCATTACAACACAAGCACACATTCACAGGTGGATTTCCCACCCTTGGTCATGAAGCAGTACTAAGGGTGGCCATGTCCACTGTGAACTTGAGAGTTCATGGTTCGGTGGCTAGAACCAGGGGCACCTCCCTACCTGAGCATTTCACAGCTAGGGTTGGTCCCAAAGAGAAGGAGAGACACGTGACCATCGATCACGTGCCCTGCCCCTTTAGCCTCGCAACCAATTAGAGAGGCCCATATCCAAGAGACCAGCTGAAACCTTTGACTTTCACCCTGCCCAGTCACTCCAACCTCGCTGAGCATTCTGCAAACCAATAACATGATCTCGAAGAACCTCCATGCTTAACCTTCTGTACCAATAAAATCATCGCTACATAATATTGAGTCGTCGCTCCAAGTGACAACACGTCTTGCCGAACCAATAGAAAAGCCTTGATACTTCCCCCTCGTTACATTTTCTGCACCAATAGTATTCCTGCCCCTTTACCTCCCTTTGACCAACCAATGGCATTGGTTCACCATCACACGACAATATAATAATACCTCGTCTCACCTTCTCAATACACTGTCCTGTCCACATCCCCATTTTAATGATCCCAACTACCTTAAACATACGCATTTAAGTCCCCATCTACCTCAAACGGAGTAACCACTTCGAAGATGCCAACTCAGCTACCTCCAGCTGTACCGAGGACCTCATAAACTCTGTATAAATATCAACCTCATTCAATACATCCACCAACCCGAGCTCAACCTAGAGTTTAAGCTTTAACCCAGTCTTAAGCTGCGATTCTAAGCACTTAAGACATTCACCACCTTTTCCAAATTTCCTAAAAAACATGACTCTCAGCCATTACTCTACCTTCCCCTACCTCTCCTTTAGCCTCATAGAAAAACTCCATTCCATACACCAGTTTTCAACCGATAACCAAACCTTTATTGCTTTCTCTCTCTCTCTCTCTCTCTTATTTGGGGCTACTCTAATTCTCACTCGACCCATACATTCTCCAAGTCCCACCATCATCGATTATTTACATATATTATTATTATTATCTTACCGAACTCTTACTCTTCCATCACACATCACTTGTTGCTCCACTTGGCACTAACCATCTTACGTGTTATACCATCCCTCATATACTATCCACATCGGATATAGAACTCACACACTTAGTATGTTATTGTTAATGTAGTGATATAATGTATGTTACGGTTATTTAATTAGTGCTGAGTATATTTTCATAGCTTGAAATTTTTGAGAGATTCTATTTACAGAGAAGACTCTGTCAAAATTTTTAGAAATCCTAGGTCAGTAATCATTCCAAGATAAGTTAGTTTTACCACGACTTCTGATTGCAATAATTTATTGCTTGTCTAATATTTACTATACATTTATTCATGGGGACTAAAACAACCAGGGAATTCTGAATGTGGATTCTATATGTTACTTTTCATGAGAGAGAGAGAGAGAGAGAGAGAGAGAGAGAGTGGAGGATCCATATCTATCAAGATAAAGGTATTATCATAGTATTATGTAAAAGTGTTGGCAATTTTTCTCTTCTTCTTGTGGAATTTTTTTTCATATGTGTTGGAGGTGTTTGTTGTTAGAGTGGGGAGAGTGCAACCTAAATATCTCATTCTTTCCTGAACTTTTCAGATGAAAGAGTTGGCTCAAAAAGAGAAATATAAAATTTACGAGATAAATGTACTTCAACTTGAGTTCATTGAGTTCATTCAAGAGTACATATAAGTATTGGACATTTCAACCTTTTTTTCTTTTTCTAGGTAATCCATATTTTTACAATTTAAGAAAATTATATACATGTTTTTATAGAATCTAATACATTGATTTTTGTTTTTGTTTCAGTGTTATACAGTTAGACTACATAGAACAAATATTGGAATTAAGTTGATGTACTAGCGAGATTGAAGAGTTTAAATACACATTCTTTTTTTTTTTTTTAAACAATGTTACATATACATTATTGGTTTGTTGATTTAATATATACTTAGTGGTTACTATTATATTTTCTTGTACATGACTAATTATTTGATTGATGAATGAAAAATTTTGGTTGGAAGGAGGATGATATTTGAATATGATTCTTAAGCTAATTTTTGTGTGTGTGTATGTGTGTGTGTGTGTGTGTGTGTGTGTGTGTGTGTTCTGAATTGTGTAATAGGTTTTGATGTATCCGAATTGTGCAATTCTTGATTATTGGATTATCAACAAAATAATTTTTTTAAAATGTGTTTTACATTATATATGACTGTTTCATAAAAATAATTATAAATTAGCAACAATTCTAGTGAAGTCATAAATAGTGTAATTATTTTTGACTTTTTTTAGAGATTATTTATGACTTTTTTTGAAGATTATTCATGACTTTTTAAAAGGTTATTTATGACTTTATTTTGATGATTATTTAAGACTTTTTTGAAGATTATTTAAGACTTTTTAAAAGATTATTTATGACTATATTAATTAAAAAATAGTCACAAATAATTTGAAAGCATTCATGTTTTATTAATTTTGTTTTAGAACTGTTGTAAAAGTAATAATTATTTATTACTTTTTTAACAAACTCGAACTTATTTATAACTGCAATGTTATGACTTATTTTAAAATCTTAAAAAAAGTTAGAAGTATATGTTTATGACTTTTTTTGTAAAGTCATAATTAATAAGAGTTTTTTTTGTTGTAGTGATATAATTATCTTTTACTTTCTCAAGTAATTGGAATTTCTTATTTCTTTGTATTATATTTCAATGCAATATATTTCCATTTCAAAAGCCTTGCTTTATATTATTTTCACCACTTTCAAACTTGTATGCTTCAGTACTATTTGAGGATTTCTAGTAATGGTTCATTCCCATTTACTTAATACAATCGCTTGATCACTATTTTTGTACACTGCACTTATAGGAATAAGTTTGGCATACAAGTTTGGGTCTTCGTACAAAGCCTCTGCCATGCCCAATCAATTAATAGTACCACACTGATGATGCAACAATATATTCTGCCAAATAATTGGCGGCAGTAATGAGATGCAATGGGGGGGGGGGTTTCGATTTCTCAGTACTCACTTCCTTTGGTATTGATGATGATGATGATGTGTGTGTGTGTGTGAGGAGAGAGAGAGAGAGAGAGAGAGAGAGAGAGAGAGAGAGAGAGAGAGAGAGAGAGAGAGAGAGAATGTGAGGACTAAAAGTCTTAGGGTTTCTTTTTGGTGTATACTGTAGATAGTGAGAATATGAGGGTAAAAAGTTGTGTTCACTTCCTTCGAGACTCTTCACTAGGTATAGTAAACTATATCAATTGATTTGAAATGGTCGATCTATGCGTTCCAAAGTTTAGACTGCCCACCAAACCAGCTTAGTTTTTCTGCGTATATGAAAACTGAGGGCTGACTGTTGCAGGAGAACGCTAACCAAAAGTGATAATCTCAGTTCTGCTTGGCTGATCAGTTCGGTGTTTTGACTTTTTTTAACAGCCCTAGTTTCCACATGTGAAAATGGAAACCAAAATATGTTTTATGACGCAGCGCAGATAATTTAACGGCATCCCTGAATTTGTAGATTCACACAGAATACCAGGAATACGATTTTTACAAACTCCTTTGTACTCACACAAAATAATGGTGAATAGAAAAAAAGGATCACTCACAAAGAACAATAGTTTAATTAGTCAAGACCCTAAAACAATTTACAAGGTATCAAAGACTCTAAACCCTAATAAGCCTAAAAGGGAAATACGAGAATTACCAAAAAGAAAATTAAGAAAATTAAAGAATCAAAATATCCTTATTGAAAGAGAAAATGCCAAATGAAACATTACAAAAAATGACTGAATTCGCATAGGAGTTACAACAATGTGGATCTCGGAAGGAAGTTTGTTTTGACAGATGGCTAGTGAAACTCCGACGATCGAGAGGAAAGTTATACACAAAGGCGGACACACGTTATCTCCAGGGGGCACAAGCTACCCCTCAAGTTTTGATAATTACATTTTTACTTATAGTATTCTATGATTTTCATAAATAGGCCCACCCTGAATTCTAAAAGGCACCATGTATTATTTAGGTTATACCAAATATACCCCCAAACATCACTTTTAAGAATTAAAAACAATCATAAACAACTCCCGAATTGGGGGTGTAAAAAAATATCTGACAACTTTTTTACTTTTGTTCACCATCATTTAATGATTTTCCATAAAAATACTCTCTCTCTCTCTCTCTCTCTCTCTCTCTCTCCTATATTGACGATTGATGAAAGACCCACTTGGCCACTTTCAGAATCTCTCTCGTCTTTCTCTCTCTCTCTCTCTCTCTCACATAATATCACAGATTCACAAATCAAGTAACTCCCTCCAAGTTTGCGATCAAAGATTCAAAATTGATAAAAAAAAAAGTCTGCGATCAAAAAATTCCCAGTGCTGTTGCTCCGAGAGTCCAGTCCGATGAGTCTCCGACGTCTCTTGCTCTCTCTTATGAAGCTTTTCTATTTTAATATTTTTGGCCTATGAAGTTCATCTGCAATTTGATTTTGAGGTAATTTTAGGGTTTTTTGCAATTGTGCATATGACTATGTGAGATTTAATAAATTAGTTGTGTATATCATATTTGTTTTTTTTATAGATTATGCATATGATTCATATGAAATTATTAACATGTGACATGTTTAATTTTAATGCTTTCATTAAGCAAATCTAAATCATTTGGGATGTTGGGGTTCATAAATTTGTGAATATAAAAATACATGCACTTGATTTGAATTGCTAGGCTTCCTTGAAATTGTTGTTGTTTACAAAAAATGTGACTTCAAAATACTCATTCAGTATGAGTTTGAGCTATCTTAGACTTTTATGGTTCCCAAATTTGGGATATCTCAAATACTATAGTGACCTCAATTTATAATTTAAAACAGTTATGGAGAAGTATTATCAAAAGATTTCAAAGATTGGAGAATCAACTTCTCACTCCCCTCCAGAAAGGGACAATGCTCCAAGTTCAAAACAAAGATGTGTAGAATTAGAGTTGAATGATCTTGAGAGAGACCCAGGCCTAAGGAAAAAAAATAACGAACTACCATCCGAATGATCAAGAAAACGTTCGAAGAGCATTTTTGCTAAAAGGTCCTTCTCAACCAAATCTCACTAGTTTTCCTGTAGTGATTTTGGGGGCAAAGCAAGACGATTCAATCTAACATGGTATAAAGAATTCGAGGGATGATTGGAGTATAGCAAAGAAAAAGATGCAACATATTGTCTCTGTTGCTACTTGTTCAAACCTACTATTGGAGATCAATTTGGCAGTGACAAGTTTGTTGGTGTGGGTTTTAAGAATTGGAAGATGAAGAGTTCACTTAATGAACATGCTAATAGTGATGCCCACTACCAATTTTGGAGAAAGTGTCAAGATCTTCTAAATTAGAGTCAACATATTGAGACTGCACTTCACAGACAATCTCAAAAAGTAACAGAGGAGTATCGACTACGCTTAAATGCATCAATTGAAGCCATTTGGTTTCTTTTCAAGCAAGGGCTTCCATTTCGTGGTCATGATGAATTTGAGGATTCAGATAACTGGGGAAACTTTCTTGAGCTTTTGGAGGTCCTTTCCAACTTCAACGTGGAAGTTACTAGTGTTGTCTTGAACAATGCTACTGAAAATCTTAAGCTAACATCTCCTAAAATTCAAAAGGATATTGTGAATGCTGCTGCAATGGAAACTTTAAATTCCATCAATTGTATTGGTGATAAACCATTCACTATTCTTGTTGATGAATCTCGAGATATTTCGGTCAAGGAGCAAATGCAGTTGCATTACGCTATGTGAATGGCAGAGGGGAAGTAGTGGAATCTTTCATCGGGCTTGAGCATGTTGCTAGTACAACTACTGGTTCACTCAAAAAAGCTATTGATTCATTGTTCTCGAGATATAATTTGAGCATCTCTAGGTTGCGTGGATAGGGATATAATGGAGCCAGTAATATGCGAGGTGAGTTTGTTGGTTTGAAGAATCTTATCTTGAACGAGAATGGGTCCCTTTATTATGTTCATTGCTTTGCTCACCAGCTACAACTGGCTCTTGTAGCTGTTGCAAAGAAAAACTATGATGTCAATTGGTTTTTCAATTTGGTATCAGGAGTATTAAATGTTGTTGGAGGCTCGTGCAAACGCCATGACACTCTTCTTGAGCTATAAGCAGCTAAAGTGTATGAATCACTAGATGTTGGTGAACTTGAAAGTGGGAGAGGCTTGAATCAAGAATGTAATCTTACACGTCCTTTTGATACTCGTTGGAGCTCACATTATGAGACTTTGGCAAGCCTAATTAAAATGTTTCCTGCTGTGATTGGGGTGCTTGAAAAAATTCATGATGATGGGGATGAGAATCGTACCGGTGGAGCGCAAGGTCTTTTGATCAACATTCTCAAGTTTGATTTTGTATTCAATCTACACTTGATGAAACAAATCCTTGCAATCACAAACGAGTTATCAAAAGCTTTACAAAGAAAGACCAAGATATTATTAATGCCATCAATTTGATTAAGTTTCAAAGAAACGATTAAAAGATATGAGGCACAGTGGCTTTGATCCCTTTCTTGATGAAGTCAAATCATTTTGTACCAAATATGATGTTGATGTTCCGAATATGTCAGATTCATTTCAAAGTTGACCCAAGCGCAGGGGTAGTGATTTAACAAATGAACATCGATACAAGTGTGATTTGTTTATTGCGGTACTGGACTTTCAACTTCAAGAGCTTGATGAGCGTTTCACTATGGCTTCTACCGAGTTACTTGTTTGTGTGGCATGCCTTAATCCCGTTGATTCATTTTTTTTCATTTGATAAGCAAAAACTCATTCTCCTTGCCTCTTTTTATCCGAACGATTTTTCTAAAAAAGACTATACGTATCTTGGAGATCAACTTGATACTTATATATTTGATATGCGTACGACTAATGAGTTTTTGGAGTTGAAGGGACTTGGCGATCTAGCGAAGTTAATGGTCCAGACAAAAAAAACATACTGTTTTTGACTTAGTTTACCGACTTCTTAAATTGGCATTGGTTCTACAAGTTGCAACTGCCACAGTAGAGAGGGCATTTTCAGCTATGAAGATTGTAAAAAGTCCCTACTGCAGTCGAATGGGGGACCAATTTTTAAATGATAATTTAATTATGTATATCGAGAAAAAAAGATTCAACGAGATTAGAAATGATACTATAATGAAACGTTTCCAAGATATGAAACCCCGTCATGGGTATTTGTAAAGTATAACAAGCTTTATTAGAAATAACATATTATCTTTTTGCGAATGTTCTATTTTACTTATGCTTTGCCCCTGTAACCAAAAATATTAGGTCCGCCATTGTTATGCACAAACCACTGAGAATGGATCAAATCATCAAAATTCCATGTTTGCAATCTCACACGGATAATGCCGATACCACACGCACCGCATTAGTTAATAACCTTTTACAAGATTGCAAATTTCAAAATACTTAGGTGTCAATTTGTTACTTTTTAATAAGGGATAATTGGTGTTAAGTCCCTGGTTCTGAACTTAAGAGTCTAAAGGACCTTATAAATTTGCAATTTTTTGAAAAGTCCACTTTTGTGAATTTGTGAAATTTCACAAAAGTAGTGAATTTCACAAAACTACTTTTGTAAAATTCGTAGTTTTGTGAAATTTCAAAATATAAGTGCAGTGTATATATATAAGTACATGGACTTTCGCTAAAGTGATTTTTTTTGTTGGACCTATGCCTGTACAAGAACTATAAAATGTCCTTATCACTAACTATTTTTTGTAAAATTCGTTGTTTGGCAAAATTTCAAAATATAAGTGCAAGGTACATATATAAGTGCAAGGACTTTTCACTAAATTGGTTTTTTTTTTGTTGGACCTATGCCTATACAAGAACCATAAAATGTCCTTATCACTAACAAGCCCTTTTAATAAGAGTAATGTTATACTTCCCAAATTCAAATCACAAATCTCAATCCAAAATGACGTGGCACCAATCAAAATTTAGTGGACCCATTGACCACTGTTGTCAAGACCCGAATTTTTACTATTAAATTTTGTAAAATTACATCACATTTTTATGCTTTTACCAACCAACCTTAGACATGTGTCAAAAACTCATTGGTTTTTTACCTAATAAGTAACCTACATGTGACTTTAGCAAATGACCTAATTAGAAGACCTTTACCCAAACAAATATATCCAATTTATTACCCAAAGAATGCAGTTGAACCTTACACATTTTATGTATAACACACTTGCATAATAAACTAAGTTAATATGATACACAATTACTACCTGTTAACATAAACATTTATTCCTTTGGATACAAATGTTACAAACACTGTGAATACATATACATAAATATAACCACTTGAGAGTTACCACATTAAGTCTCATTACTTATTTTCCCGTGAAAATTCCTACGCTAAACTCTATTCTCTCTCTCTATCCTGTGCATGTTTCTTTTTGTTTTGCTTTATTTTCTAACACCCCCGTTTAAGACTATTGTAATTAATAAGAAAAGAAACTCATTTCACTTCACCTATAAATAGTATTACGTACATTCACTAAACTCATTACAAGAGAAATAAAAGAGAAGGAAAAAAAAGAGTGTAATAGAGAGAGAGAGAGAGAGAGAGAGAGAGAGAGAGAGAATTAGAGAAAGAGTTGGGATAAATTCTTGTCTATTCTTGTTAGAATCATTTCCATTTATTATTTATGTTGTACCTTACCTTTCTCTGTGTCTAGGTTCGTACTGTACTACACTGTACTACTGTTGTACTACATTTGTACTATGTCCTCTCACTAGCCTATATAAGGGTGCTATATGTAGTTTATTGATATATCAATACAATACAATATTCTCTCACTCTATTCTTTCATGGTATCAGAGCCATAAATTCTTGGTGACCTCCACATCTCTGATTAGCACCACCACTGACTCAACACCAATACCCAGCAATCACCACCCCTAATCATTCCACTCCTAAAGCCTCTACATCATCACCAACACCAATTGCCGATCACCACCCCTAATCATTCCACTCCTAAAGCCTCTACATCATCACCAACACCAATTGCCGAGATTCATTATCATCATATTATCAACATCAATTGCCAATTTGCCCATCATCATTATCATCATCACATCAACATCAATTATCTAAGAATCATCATCAACACCAATTGCCCAAATCAATATTATTTTCCACCATCCTTCGCACATAATCAGAACCACCACCATATCCAATCCCCTTCTGTCACCACATTCCATTACACATCATCACTGCTTATCATCGCCCAGACCCATTGCCTACCACTACCCTCTTCATCACGCCCAGAACTTCCACCAAATCCACTATTTCTCTATCCCATTTCCCTGTCACCACATCACTACCGCAAAGCCTACCCGACCCGCCCAGATCCTACCCCAACCCAATCTGCCGCTACCCTATCCCACATTCAATTTTTCTTTTTTGATCCAAGCCCACCTACATACACCTACGCCCAATCCCACTTAGTTCCTCAGCCCAAGCCTAAGCCCAAACCCAAAAGCCTATCAGCAAAAAAAAAAAAAAAAAAAAAAAAAAAAAAAAAAATCCAATCAATCAAGACCCAACCCAAGCTCATTCCATCTATACCCCTACCCAATCCACACCAAACACCGGCCCACCCAAACCAGAAACAATCCCTCCTATGGAGCGCAATGATGTTTCCCAACCTATTTCCACTACTATGGATGGCACAAACTATGTCATCTGGGCACAAGCAATGTCTAGCTTTCTGCGAGGACGGAAACTTTGGCGCATCGTCACTGGTGATATCACTGAACCCAAACAAAATGAAGGAGAAGATAATGTCAAATTTGCCGATCGACTTGAGGATTGGGATAGTAAAAATCACCAAATTATAACTTGGGTCCGTAACACCTGTGCTAATTCTATCAGTCTCCAATTTGGCAGATTCACCACTGCCAAATCTCTTTGGGATTTTTTGGCTCAGCGTTATACCACTGCTGACTTGGCTCATCAATATCAGCTGTTATGCACTCTCCACCGCATGAAACAACAACCCGGGCAATCTATCAACAGCTTTCTCTCTGAGATCTACCATGTCTGGGATCAACTCACTTCTTCTGAGCCGGATTTTCCCGATGCCACTAGTGCCGAGATATTCACAACTTATCGTGATCGTCAGCGCCTGGTTCTTTTCTTGATGGCTCTTACTGACAATTTTGAACATGTTCGTGCATCTCTCCTCCATCGCAGTCCTCTACCAACTCTCGACCAGGCAATCACTGAACTTCTCTCCGAGGAAACTCGCCTTGGCCCTCGCCAAACACCTGCTACCGACAGTGTTCTTGTTACGTCCAAAGAACCTTCTTCTACCACTGTCCTTGCTACTCATCGGGGGTATTCACCCAAGAATCGTTCTCAATCCAATTATCAATACAAGAATCATGCCCAATCCAAACATCATTACCCTCCTACCTCCGACTCCTCTAAACCATGGTGCAACTACTGCAAAATTGGTGGACACACTCTCTTAGATTGTCGCATCCGCATCTGCAAATACTGTCAGAAGCAAGGTCCGGGTCATTTGCAATACGATTGCTCCCAACATCCTGCCAAACAGCACTCCATGCCTCGCAGTGGTTCATCCAAATCTGCTGCTACTACAGCCGACCATTCATCATCCAATGCTTTTGCCGAAGGACTCACTGCCTCTCACGTGGAAGATATTGTCAAACAAATCCTTGCTCAATCCGGTAATCCCACTCCTACTGCTCTCTCCGTCACTTCAGGTAATTCATCCTGGTTTTTTGACTCTGGCTGTTGTAATCATATGACACCGGATCCCACTCTTTTTACTACCACAAACTCTGCCTCGCACACACCAACTATTCAAACCGCTGATGGTTCTCCAATGTCGGTTAGTCATATAGGCATGGTTTCCACCTCTAATACTTCACTTCCTCACACTTATTGCATTCCCAAACTCACTCTGAATCTTATATCTGTTGGGCAATTGTGTGATCTTGGTCTTACTGTTCTTTTCTCTTCCTCTGGTTGTTGTGTGCAGGATCCACGGACGGGGCGGACTCTTGGGATAGGCTGTAAAGTTGGACGACTTTTTGAGCTCGTCAATCTTCACATCCCAACTCACCTCACCCATTCTATTCAAACAGCTGCTCCAGTCTCCACCAGTTCTCCTATTAGTCTCTGGCACTCTCGTCTTGGTCATGCCTCTATTGGTCGCCTGCAACCTTTAGTTTCTAGTGGTCAATTAGGAATTGTTAATAAGGAAGCATTTGATTGTCTTCCATGTCAACTTTCAAAACAAACAGCATTACAATTCAATAAAAGTGATTCTTTTTCTTCTGCTCCTTTTGACTTAATTCATTCAGATGTTTGGGGGCCTTCTCCCACTGTCACTATGGGAGGATCAAGATACTTTGTTATTTTTATTGATGATTATTCTCGTTATACTTGGATTTTTCTCATGCGCAATCGGTCTGAGCTACCTCAACTATATTTTGATTTTGCTACTATGGTCAAAACTCAATTTTCTTGCAATATCAAAGTTTTTCGTGCAGACAATGCTGCTGAGTACACTGATACTGGAGTTCTTAATTTCTTACGCCAACATGGCTCTCTCCCACATCGTTCTTGTCCAGGCACCTCCCAACAAAATGGTCATGCTGAGCGGAAACACCGTGATATTCTAAACACTGTTCGTACCCTCCTTACTTCTGCCTCCTGTCTCGAACGTTTTTGGGGAGAAGCCGCTCTTACAGCTGTCTACACCAAGAATCGTGTTCCATCCCCAATCATTGACAATCAATCTCCATATGAGCGACTCTATGGTCATTTACCTGATTATAGTACACTCAAGGTTTTTGGCAGTGCTTGCTTTGTTCTTCTTCAACCTCATGAACGCACCAAATTAGAGTCCCGTTCCCGCCTATGCTGCTTCCTTGGATATGGTATTGAACACAAAGGATACAGGTGTTGGGATCCTTACTCCAAACGTCTCCGTGTGTCCAGGCATGTTATCTTCTGGGAACACAAGATGTTCTCCTCTATGTCCAAATTTCACCTCTCACCCGATACCACTCCCCTTCTCTTCACTGATCCTTCGGTAGATTTGTTTCCAGAAAGTACAGATACAGATCAGTCTTCTACCATATCCACATCTCCTGAGTTACCTGCTCCCACTGATGATGCTCCTGAGTCACCCACCTTGCCCTCTCCTGAGCTGCCTGCCCCGACTGCTGGTCCTGCTCCACCTCTCCGACGAAGTGACCGGGTAAAAACTCCTTCTATTCATCTTCGTGATTATGTTGCTTTTTCTACAATCCTCTCTCATCATGAACCTCAGTCTTACCGCGAGGCAAGCTCTGATCCTCTTTGGCAGAAAGCGATGGATGATGAATTGCAGGCACTTGAACAAAATCACACATGGGATTTGGTAGAATTACCAAGTGGCAAAAATATTATGGGATGTAAGTGGGTTTACAAGATCAAAACTCACTCAGACGGATCCATTGACCGCTACAAAGCCCGCCTTGTAGCCAAAGGTTTTACCCAGGAGTATGGGATTGATTATGAGGAAACATTTGCTCCAGTTGCCCGTCTTACTTCTGTTCGCAGCCTCATTGCCGTTGCTGCAGTCCGCCGTTGGGATTTATTTCAAATGGACGTCAAAAATGCATTCCTAAATGGTGATCTCACTGAAGAAGTCTATATGCGTCCTCCTCCTGGTTATCATCATCATTCCCACCAAGTCTGCAAACTCCGTAAAGCTCTGTATGGCCTCAAACAAGCTCCACGAGCCTGGTTTGCAAAGTTCAGCACAATTGTTGAGCGCTTCAGTTTCACAGCCAGCTCCTATGATTCGGCTCTATTCATTCGTCGAACTGATCAGGGCATTATACTTCTTCTCCTCTACGTGGATGATATGATTATCACTGGAGATGATACACCTGGAATTCTGGACCTCAAAACTCATCTAAGCCAGCATGTTGAAATGAAAGATCTAGGCAAACTCAACTATTTTTTGGGACTTGAGATCACTTCCAACTCTGACGGCTACTATCTCTCCCAAGCCAAGTACTCTTCTGATCTTCTTACTCGTGCGGGAATTACAGTTAACAAGACCAGTCCTACACCTCTTGAGCTCAACTCCAAACTCACTCCTATGGATGGTACTCTTCTAGATGATCCCACATTATACCGCCAACTAGTTGGGAGTCTAGTCTATCTCACAGTTACTCGCCCGGATATTGCCTATGCAGTCCATATTGTTAGCCAATTTCTGTCTGCCCCTCGATCGTCTCACTATGCTGCTGTTCTTCGCATTCTTCGTTATCTCAAGGGAACAATGTTTCATGGTTTGCATTTTTCTGCTCATTCCTCACTCGAGCTCTGTGCTTATTCTGATGCAGATTGGGCAGGAGACCCTACTGATCGACGATCCACTACAGGGTATTGCTTCTTTCTTGGTGATTCTCTTATCTCTTGGCGAAGTAAAAAGCAAACAGTTGTTGCTCGCTCAAGTACAGAAGCAGAATATCGAGCCCTAGCAGATGCTACTCAAGAACTACTCTGGCTCCGTTGGTTACTTGAAGACCTGGGTGTTACTCATTCCAATGCCACTATTATCTACTGTGATAATCAGAGTGCTATTCAAATTGCGCACAACGATGTTTTTCACGAACGCACTAAGCACATTGAGATCGACTGTCACTTTGTGCGCCATCACCTCACCAGTGGCACCATTCGACTTATCTCAGTATCTTCCGCTGACCAAACTGCTGATATCTTCACCAAAACTCATCATCCAGGACGTCTTCATGATCTAGTTTCCAAACTCAAGATGATCTCAATCTTACCACCTTGAGTTTGAGGGGGGCTGTTAGAATCATTTCCATTTATTATTTATGTTGTACCTTACCTTTCTCTGTGTCTAGGTTCGTACTGTACTACACTGTACTACTGTTGTACTACATTTGTCCTATGTCCTCTCACTAGCCTATATAAGGGTGCTCTATGTAGTTTATTGATATATCAATACAATACAATATTCTCTCACTCTATTCTTTCAATTCTCACGGAGGGCTGTTTCGCATAAAATACTGGACTATTGGTGATTCCATTGGCGAAGGAAGATTAATTGAGCCAAACTACAAATTTCAAACTCTATCGTCATTCAGTGCGTAAATTCATTTTCCAAATCTTTTTATTTATAATCTATTCCGTCTAAATACATTCTATAAACAATATTAGACCTTTAGAAGGCCTTCTCAAAGTTTAAAGTTTGAGCAAGACCAAACAACCCCGATCACCATTTATGAAAAATTCAAGTTTCAAGTTGGCTTAATTTTTGGGATATATACAAAGGGCATTTTTGGTATTTCAAAAGTTTATGAAATTAGTATAAATTACTTCCTACCATTTTCTAAAATTTGGTGAATTTTGGACACTGTCTGGTATTTATTTGAAATTCGAGTCTATAAAATAGTGAAAGAACACGAGATTTTAACTTTAAAAATACTTTTATAATTCTGTACAACTTAGAAAAATAAACGGACAGTATCGTAGTGATCAAAATAATATTTAGAATATTTAAATACTAATTTTGTGAATTTTGAAGACCGAAAATCTTACCTCTTATTTTGGAACCCAAATTGCTATACTTTTTTCCATAGAGTATTATAATGAACTCCGAATCGACTCTAGCCAATGGCATTAGTTTTGTAATAATATAAGGATCACTTTAGTAAGAGAAAAAAAATCATATTTTGGTAAAAATACAAAAATATCCCTAAGAAGCTATAATTACCATTTTACCCGTATAACATGGGCTTAACTAAATTACTCATTTTTATCATATGCGTTGCAGAGGACTTGAGGATTAACTTAGCTACAAAAGAATTACTTTAATTACCTAAGTTTCCAAGGTGAGTAATAATTTTCCTTTTTACTGATTCATGCTCCTCACGAGTGAATCTTATCCTATTACTTGAATAAGCTTTACTTTAATTGTTGAGTCGTTGTTCTTACATTTGTTCTGGAACACTTCGTTTCGTTCCACTGCAAGAGGTTATCTTTTTTGAAGTTATTGTAAGTTCCCTATTTCGTTGATTTCAGTGTCAATTACCACCATTCTATGTGATTATATATTGGTTCTATTAAGAACCTATGACCCTATGTGGGATGATCTATATTGGATCAACGAGTTGCCCCAAAGTTGGATAACCCTCCATATTGGGTCTACGAGTGCTTTTGATCAGTAATCTATTGTAGTGTATGTATGTCCATGTCATAATGAGTGATTGGTAATTGTTGTCCATGTCATAATGACGTTCTACACTCTCAATATACAACTTATGTTGATCTCATTTGCCATTGATAACCAGATTTCTCTTTATGTTCATCATTCAGGATTGCGATTATTCATTAAGTCTTCTACTCACACTCTCCAAATCTTTCTAACCCCTTTCAGGTGATAAGGGTGATGATGAGTAAATTATGGTGGGAAATGACCTGGTTGAGAAAGATCCTATAGAGGAATAAGAAACTTGAAATACTAGTTATAAAGTTAAATAACATGAGTTTTCCAATGGAATTCTCAAAGTCTATATTCAAAGGATCGAGTTAGCCAATAAGAATCTTATGTATTAAGTTTGGATTGATTTGTAATATTATGGTTTTCATGGCCTTTATTTAGATTAAAATTTAAGTATGTTGGTTCCGCTAGTCTCTATACAAGTTATGTTGCCTCGGTGGCTGGTCACGTGCCTTAAATCCACCATTTGGGTTTCGGGGCGTGACAACTCTGGGGTCAATTCAACATCCTCCAATCAAAATCCAGTGGACCCACTGGCACATCATTTGAGATTATGATTTGTAATTTGAATTTGGGAAGCATAACCTTACTCTTTTAATAATGTGCTTAGTAACCAAAGAGCTCAAAATTGGCCAAAGCGGATGAGAGGGCAGAAATTTTCATACTAAGCCTGACCCATTTAGCTTGGCCCAAATGTTCATCAAAGAGTCTTTGTCTTACCAAGTTAGCTCGCCTTACCTCTGGGCTAAACAGTCGAAGACAAAAAAGTAGGGTCCATATTTGGAATTTCGTAGGTTTGGTTGGGTCCGACCCATGGAGATGGAACAAGATTTAGAGCTACTTTAAGCCAAGTGGGGCAATTTTCACCAGTGCCACTGCCTTGAAATCTGATCTTGGGATTTTTCATCCCTTCAGTGTTTGGAAAAACAAAGAACTAGTTCTGGAGTGTATAAGTGAATAAATTCGATAAATTCTGGTATTTTGTGAGTGTCAATAAGCTGTATATAGGGGTGAAATGGTTTGGATCAGTTTGGTCTAATTTTTAGTCAAACCAATCATTTTGGTTCAGTCGATTTAGTTTAAAATTTTTGTTCGGTTAAGTTTTTACACTGTATGAAAATTTTGAAAATCGACCGAACCGAACCGATTGGTTCAGTCGGTTTACTTACACCCTACCTATATATGAATCTGTGTCCAGTCTACTAACTCTCTTGAAATTAGTTCTTTGTCAAACAAACATTACCTTAGTTTCTCACAAGAACTAGATAAAAGTGAGATTTGATGAACTGAACCTGATCCAATTATTGACTTTCTCAAACTGACCATGTCTGTAGAAGAAATTAATATCACAGAGGAGTGTGAGGGCTCCTTTTGTACAGATGACAATTCTCAACATATCTAATATAGTTATTGTTGGGAAGTTGAATAATACTATGCTTTTTAAAATTGAATCTTAAATCTAGGTCTAAAATGGCTTAATAGCTGTACCACATGTAGCACTGAATGATAATGTATCGGAAAATCAAATTTGGAAACATAGCATTACTCGAGAAAGTTTAGATAATAAAATCTGGAGTCATGCTAATCTTCCCAAATTTGAAATCCAAATTTGCTTTTCAAATGCTTTGCTATTTATACTGCATCCTTAATTTTCTTTTCAAATGCTTTGCTAGTTATTCACAACGTGTAATACAAGTGCTAAAACAATTGGCAACAAAATTTAGGATTTTATGTCACGCCCCGAAAATTCACTTACAAAATAATATAAATAATTGTATTAAAATTGTAAATAGTCAAGTGTATTTTTAAACAGCAAAATAATTACACTTGAGTGCCCAAAATTACAAATAAATTTATTTACAAGGCTAGGACCCAAATAACTCGAACCCACACGGTACTCTAATGTGCTCCAATTTGACTGCTACCGGTGGTACCTACATCTAAAATAACACACGGGGAAGTATACAATATAACATGAATAATAAAGGCTCAAAAAGTACAATGAACAACCACGACGACATAAGAATTGCTAGGATAAAATAAAATAGACCAATCACTCAACCCACCCATTCACACAATTCACCCACTCACCCACAAGAGCATCATACTAGGTTCTTCTTGGTAACATAGCAATAAGAGACACCAACCTCACCTCACCCGTCACCATTCCTCGGTCCCTGAGGCCTATTGGATCTTGGTAGGTGCTCACTGCTCATGTACCCTTTAGTCCTATAGCACTTAACCAAAATAATATATTAATATTATTTGACCAAAAAGACATGGATTCCAATAAAAAGACAACATAAATCAAAGAGAGTACAAATAGGGATGACAAGTAAATTACTTTGGAGATTTTAGAGCATATTGTACACAACCCCGTACCTCAAAAAATAATGTTGATCAATTTCTCCACTCTCTGAATATATATATATATATATATATGTATATGTGTGAATATACATAACTATATGTGTGTGTATCAATATATGTATGTGTGTGTGTGAGTTGCCGAGAGAGAGAGAGAGAGAGCTGGCAGAAAGTTGGTGAGACAGAGAGTTGAGAGTTATAAGAGAACTGTGAGTTGAGATGGGGGATGATGCTCATATATAGCAATAACATTGCTTGGCCACCAAGTGGCTTCAAGCACACACACATAAATTCACACGCACACACACATAAATCATACACTGCATACTACAGTGCACAAAAATAATTTGGGCTCCAAGTTAACATGAGAAATCATTGTGTGTGTTGAGCTCACGTGATGATACACACACAGTTAAAAATAATACTGCAAAAAATCTCAAAACTGGTATATTTTCTAATGAAAATAAATGTATGTTTTAAATTTAAAATACGTTTTAAATTTCCGGGTCACTACATTTTAATTTTAAGAAACCATTTTTTTAGAGACGAGGCTTAATCCATCCACCTGTACTCTGCGACCCTGATTTTACTATCATTTTATGGACAGATCAAGTTACCGACACTGTTTTTATTCGAGAAAGACAACGATAAAACCCCGAGTACGTCCACTAACACCACAACACATGCACTACGTAAGTTAGGTTGGCAAGTGAGAGGTAGGATTCAAATCCACGCCAAGCTCTCTGGATGCAGTTTGTCCAACAGTCACTTGAGATTTGACCTTACAACTCACTTATTTTGGCCGCTAAAGTTTTCCAACTCTTGACTTCCTTACGGAGGGCAGGAGCTCTTGCCAACTCAGCAAGCTGAGCACTTTAAGAAACTTGCATTTATTATTTATTTTATAGAGCAAGTCTTGGCACAAACAAATCTCAAAATACCATAATATGTTTATCTCTCTCTTGGTGGGGTTCATTGACACTGTGGAGTCCACAAAAGAGAGAGATAGATACACTATGATATTTGTGGATTGTGATTGTGAGATTTATCTGTGCCCAAAGACTTACTCTATTCTAAAAGAGTAATGCTATACCAACACCCCACGTCACACCTTTTTTTTTAACAAAGACCCCCACTCACACCTAAAAACTTAAAATAACTCATAGGTGGCATTGTGGGACTCACAGACACTGTAAGGTCCACCAAAAGTGATTGTGAATGAGTGTGAATTTTTAAGTATGAAGTCAGTGCAGCATTACTCATTTTAAAGTCATCTATCCCACTTGTAACTTCTGAAAAAAGGCGCGTACTGTGAAGGATCCATCCGTGCCACGTGACAAACATTACGGTACCGATGATAATGTAAACAGCGTTTGCAGTGCCTTTGTACCAAAAACAGAAAAGAAAAGTAATTTTAAACAACAACAAAAAGAAGCGTTGCAATTTGCAATGCAAAGCAACGTCCAAGGGCGGTGCCAAATGACAGCATTTTTCCTCATTTAAAAATGGTCATTTATTACTCGTTTAGATATCTATTACATGATATGTGTCTCATTCTATATCCATTTTACTTTTGTATCATCAGCACAATTAATGAAATATATATGACACATGTTACCTAGTGGAGACTTGAGTCAGCAATGAATGACCATTCTTGATTGAGCAAAAATGCTCTCGTGCCAAATGCAACTAGCCGAAAAATCATTTGTACGATTTTCACATTACTTTTGTACATTTCATTTAGGCTCATGTAGACAAAAGGAGAGCATTTTTGCTCACTCAAATTTGCTCACTTAGGTCTCTACTGGATGACATGTGTCCCCTCCATTTCTATTTTGCCATTACATTATCAATATAATTAATAAAATGAGACACATGTCACCCAATGAAGGCCATGTGTAAGCAATAGATGTGTAAATTTGGGTGATCAAAAATGCTCTCAGACAAAAACCTCATTTGGTGACCAGTGATTTGAAAGTCTAATCATGCAATTGAACTCCTAATCGTAGGTTTCATCTGCATTAATAGGCCTACGGGCGGATTTAGTGAGGGACGAGGGGAACTTGAGTCCCCTTAATTTAAAAAAAAATCATATGTATCCTGAAATGAATATATCCTGAAAAGAAATTAATTTGAGAGATTTGCAGTGCGAATCAGAAAATTCTTATGCTTATTTATCATGTATTTTTCTTTCTTTTGTCTGATTGTACTAGTTCCTTATGAAATATGCTTTTTGAAAGGAAACCATGTGGAACCCTTAAAGGCTAGCGCAGCGGAAAACAAAAATTTTAATGGTTTCCTAAACCCATGATCAAGTCTATGATGTATACAAAATACATACAACATCCATAGGGTGTTAATCAAATAGCTACCCTTGAAGCGTGCTTTACAAAATATTGAATCTGGTTCGTCCCACAAATAGATCACCAAATCATCCAAGTGTCCAATCTCTAAAAGTATCCACATGAGCAATGCACACTAGAAGTAAACTTTTACTTCCACCAATAAAGTGAAGAAGATAAAAGATGAATAGATCACAACTCTTTGGACCGTACAGATATAATGGGGTTGGGAGCTTTTGAGAGAAATTTGGGTGTACTAGCAACCCACTTAGTTTCTCATATCTCGTATATATAATAATTCTATAAGTCACTTTCCTAATCTAATTAGGAAACTATATTTGATTGGAACACTTACTTAAATCAAATATAAATTAATAGTATTATTATACTACTTCCATATTAACACTTAATATCAAGTAGACCCTCACAACTTCTTCCAATTACACATTGCCCTTTTGTGTGTGACCGCTTAGGTTCATACTAATTTGGTAGTTGGTACTAATACTTTAAAGTATTACAATTAGAACCATTTCTAATTAATTTAAATTAGAACATCTTCTAATTCTCCCTTGCAGAAATAATTAACATTAATATTTATTATTTTCGGGCATCTACTAGTAATGAGTGACACCTAGCAGTATATTATGACACACCCCAGACTGTCTGAAAAATAGTGAACCTTTCCGTCAACAGTTACCGTATAATTCAATCCTTCTATCACACCATGTCCCAATTAAATCTTTTGGGTAATGGACATATTTATCAAACCCCGATTTAATCATATGTTTTCAAACTATTTAATATTTCTCTATTTGGTGAAATTAGAAAACTCTTTTCTAATTCTCACCCTGCCCTGGCCAGGGAGCTTAACTTGAGATATATCATAGAAGATCACATAGGACATTCTCTCCCTTACTTGAAATTGATAGATTCCTTGTCGTACATTCACATGTCTCTATGCATGACTTACTATACCCAATAGTACATGAATATGCCTTTGATTAAAACATAAATATCGTGCACGTTAAAGCATAATAACTCACACACAAGACAACACTAATGTCTCAGGTCTAAGGATTACTTGTACCATTGTCGCTAAGAATAATCCATTGATATATAAGAAAAACTCTATTTGGATATTCCTAATAGTTAATCACATTCAGTGAACTTGTTCTATAACAAGCACCCACATGTCTATTCCAGTGTGTTGGCCCAAATATGGAAACCTTAGAGGGGGGTGAATAAGGTTTTAGCGGAAATTAACCTTTTAAAAACTTAATTACAAATTGAACACAATGACAAGCAATTATGTAAAGAGAGAAGGGAAGAGAAACTTGTAAACCGAGTTTTCAAGTGGTTCGGCAATCCGCACACCGCGGCCTACGTCCACCCCTCAAGAACACCTCTTGAGGATTCCTTTACTCCGATCTACTTCAAGGGTTTTGACCAAACCGTTACAAGAGCCTCCAATCTCTCCCAAAGAAGAAAACCTCTTCTTTGCAATCAAGGGTTACTAACCCTCACTCTTTACAAATGATTTGAATACAAATTGAACTCTCTCTCTAGAGTGGATATTATAATTTAAAGCTCACATAATAACTCCTTAGTGAGTAGATAATATAAATGAAAGCTCACTACAATTTGCTCTCTCAAGAATTACAATTGAAATGAAGAACAAATTGATTTTTCACTCAAATTAGGGCTCAATTGTAAATGATGATTAAACAAGTTGTTTGAATGATTTTGTTAATGTTTCTACTTCTTTTTAACCCTTAAAAACATCCCTATGTATAGCTTTTGAAAGATTATAGCCGTTGGAAGTGATTGGGTATATTTAAGACAACTTTTGGAGAGTTAGAAAACTAGCCATTAGGAGTTTCAGCGCGTTTCAGTCGACTGGATCGAAGGTTCAGTCGACTGGAAGGTTTATAGCAGTGAAGATACATTCTGTGATATTTTCAGTCGACTAAATAGTGCTCCAGTCGACTAGACATTACCTTCAATTGACTGGACCCTTCAAAAATCAGTCGACTGATTTTCTGCTATTTTTGGCAAATTGAAACCTCTTCACTAAAACAGCCATAACTCCCTCTATAAAATGAATTTTTGCAATCCGTTTGAAGAATTGGAAACTAGATTCAAATACCTTTCCAACCATATAAAACTCAACATCTAGTTCCTCACCAATTAGATCAGGTTTGGCTTTAAAGTTGACCTATCTGCACAAAAGTCTTTGTTTTGACTTAGCCACTTGAAAACTTTTGTGAAATGAATTTAATTTAGTGGTCTAAGTATGTTTAGGTCCTTGAAAGTATTTTAAAGTATGAGAGCAAGGATCCTAAAGTCCAATTAAAGTTACTTGAGCCCCTATGAGTGAATGATCAAAATGCTTAAAAGTAAATCCTAGTCTTCAACCAAGGATGAAAAATCTTCAAGTCTTCATGCTTGATCCTTGTTGAGCTCCATGCATCACTCTTGGGCTTCACCATATGCTATCTCATGAACTCAAATAAAATTAGAACATTTAAGATCTCTATCAAGAGATTAGCACAATGAAAATGACATGATAATTTATTGAAATAGAATCAATGAAAGTATGCAATTATTACTAGATTTGTCATCATCAAAACAAAACAAAAATAATGCCTTAAATAAATTCAAGGCTAACAATTTTTCCCTTTTTGATGATGTCAAAACATACAATATAGATATAGCAATTTAAAGCATAATAGGTGTCATTTTCATGTTATTATTCAAAGTAACAAGCTATACAACATATGAATCCAAGAATAATAACTTTCTAACACTCTCTATTATCATTTTCCTCATTTTTGAATATCTCTCTATTCAATTCTCTATTCAATTTCCATGCAACATATGAATCCAAGAATGATAACTTTCTAACACTCTCTATTATCATTTTCCTCATTTTTGAATATCTTTCTATTCAATTCTCTATTCAATTTCTCCCTTTTTGACAACAACAAAAAGATTGGGGTTTGAACTAAAAGTTCCCCTTCAAGATAAGCAAACAAGTTATGGAGGCAACGAGATACCAAAACAACTAAATTGAACATAGTAATATGTTCCCCCTCAAAATAAGCAAACAAATCATGAATGATACCAAATTACCAAATACCAAATATGATACTAAAGCAAACATAAAAATCCCCCTCAACATGTGCATATATGAATAAAAACCAATTATATGATCAAAATTATGCATTATCTCCTTAGAAGAATGGAAAGCTATGAACATCAAAACAAGATTAATGTGATGAAAACAAACATGATTAGCATGCTATCAAAATCAAGAGAATAATCAAAACAAGTTAATCTAGCCTACTCCTACTAGGCTTAAGGTAAAAGATTTAACCATTATCCAAGCACCTCTTGGATGCCACATTTGCCGAGGATGTAGGAGAAGATCCCTTCACAACCCAAACCATGTTAATTTTCTTACGAATTGAAAATTTGTAATTAACATGCCCCATTTTCATGCAATTATGACAAGTTACATGAGGATTGAAATTGCTTGAAGTAGATCCTTTTGTAAAAATGCTTTGATGAGATTTGTTTGAAGAATTCTAGAAAACAAAAATAGGTTTTAGCGAGAATTCAATTTCCTCGCCAAAGGTCAGTATTTCGTCGCCAAAACTTTTTGCGAGGAAATTATTTCCTCGCCAGTTTCGCCACCAAAGGGTTGTCTTAAAAAGTATCTGGCGAGGAAAAAAAATTCCTCGCTAATGACAGCTTTTCAGCGACGAACCTTTTCCTCGCTATTGAGTAAACATTTCATCGCCATATTACAGTATTTCCTCGCTAAAATTTGGATGTGTGGTCATAAATTTGATCATTGTTGACAAAACATTTCCTCGCCAAAGATTTTATACTTAATTTTCGAAAATGTGTTTGGCGACGAAATATTTTGTCGCTAATGATTTTATAAAAAAAATTACCAAATAATACTGGCGACAAAAATTTTCGTCGCCAATTATTATTTTTTAATTAATTTGTAATAAACTTTGGAGACAAAATACTTGGTCGCCAATTTTTTTTTTATAAATAATTTAGAATAAAGCATTGGCCCTGAAATATTTCATCGCCAAAAACTATTTAAAAAAAATATATATTAAAAATGTTCGTATATGAAGCTATTCTTATTCCTGTTTCTATGCACAACATCAAATAATAGTAGTTAATACAAATATATTTACAAGATCCTTTCCAAAACATAAACAAATTTTATTGATCGAATAAATTATGCTTTGGTTGTTCATAAAAAATCATAAACAAACTACTACATCATGCACATTCAAAACATAAACTAATGGATACCCAAAAAATTAAAAACATAAACTAATGTGTTCCTTTGTTCATTAGACCTCAACAAATTAAAATGCAGCCGATCCTCTACCAATTAACCAAGTCCATGCCGAATATGCAACAAAAACAAATAGAAAGCATTAGTGTATCGGACATCCCAGAAAATTCAAAACACAACACAACAGCAGAATATCATCACCCTATCCATATTATAACTTCAACAAACAATCAAATCTCATGGGCAACTTAACAAGTTATTTTGAATATAAAGTTTTCTTATTTACGAGTAATGCTATGGTTCCCAAATTTGAATCTCAAAATTTTGCCCCCAAAATGCTTTGACAGCTGTACCACATGCCATGGCAATGGTCTATAGCATTTGGAATATCTCAAATTTTGGGAACTAAAGCAATTAGGTTACAAGATAATCTTAAAAAAGTAGAACAAAAAATTTGATCAGTAGAGCAAAATACTACTAAAGACAAGCTACGTACATGTTCCAAATCTCTTTATGCCAATTAAAGAATGAACACAAAACAAGTACACACAAAAATAATTTGACACAAAACAAGAAAAATAAAATTGAGACTTAAGTTAAGGCCATTGTGCTGCCTTGGAGTCTATATCATTGTGCACAATCATAGCCACCCTCGTTCTTTTGGAATTATTTATTTAGTTGATTATAAGCAAATTATTCGTAGTGGACTCAATATAAAACATTATACAACAAAGTAGACTTAAATGGTAAAATGACTCATAGATGCTATGACATTTCAAGCCCTACTAGTGGGTGAAGACATTGCCAGGTTTTCACAAAGTACTAAATGAGATAAGTATTCAATAATCAACAATTTGGCATCTACAAATGTGAATGATTAATGTTAAAGTACTCAAAGTTGTATCTCAAATTTGGTTCCCAAATGCTTTGACAGTACCCCATCTTATTATAGTGGAGACCACTACTATCAAAGCATTTGGGAATCAAATTTAGGATACAACTTTGAGTTTGGGAACCATGGAAAAACTCAGCCACTTGCAATTCTTTAAGACAATAAAACAAACATTTTAAGAACACACCATCCTACAAAGAACATCAGTAACCCCAAAACTAAACTATCTAAAAAAAAACAAAATCGCACAAAATGAAACCAACACAGATAAGTGCTCGAGTGCAAAGTTTCATGTACCACAAAGTAAAAGTTTTTATTTGTTTACATTCCAGAAAATTATCATTTAAAGTCAGCTGACTATTACATTGTAGCTAATGGAAGAAAGGTAACAGAAACCACGCCCCCCCCCCCCCCCCCCCACACCACCCCCACCCCCCCAAAAAAAAAAAAGTCATGGAAAATTTCAAATTTTCCCACATTAGTCTTTGTTTAATATTCTGTAAACATACTAACATGTAAGCTTCCCAGAAGTATCAGCATATGGGGTTTTATAATTTTGAAGTGGGCAACAGTGGTTAGGAAAATCACTTTATGAAGTTAGTTGGTTTTTTTATCCAATCTGCCACCATCCAAAAATACTAGAATAAAACTCAAAGATCCACATTATTGTATTTAGGCCCCCCCATAAAGTTAAACAAGTACCATAACGTAAGAGTGGCTAGCTAGCACAATTATAATACCTCCAAGCAAGTTAACTGCGTCAATATTTCTCAAAGAGGACATCAAAAGATACATAATTGTCCAACTTATACAAGTAATGGTTGTATAGGTTATTCACAACACTCTAATTTAATCTTAAGATTGTGGTTTTTAGTTTTAGGATCATGTCGTAAGACATCAAAAATATAGACTTGTGGCCTTGTGGGTTTCAAAATGATAGCAAAGAGCAAAAGGATAGAAGTGGGTATCAAATGAAAATGGGCGTATTACACTGATCACTCAATTCAAGGAACATATGGAACGTCCTTCATGTGAAGATATCAATTATTGAGTGGAACACAACCAAACAATCCCGACGTAGTTCATAGTGAGATTAGAATATACATATACATGCTAGTGCTTTGTAACCCCATAATTATTGTCAAAATTTGAAGACCCAAAATCTCAGAATTCAACTACCCACCTCCTAGGTATGAATTCATGAACAGAATTTTTTAGGACGTCCCAGAGTCGAGGCCTAATGAAAGCATTGTGAAATAGCAAGGAACTAAAGTTCTAACTTGTAGTAAGCCCATATTAATATTTCTCCACAGTCCACATCACCATGTACATGCCTAAAAAATCAATATTATATCTAAGCACACAAACACGAGTGGTTGAAGACTCAATCCACCATTATTTGCAGTCAACCAAATATGGAGTATCCATCATCAAATTCAAACAAAAAGAAATAAATAAATTCAATAGAAAAACCTGGAAACACTGTATACCTCCAATCGTAGTCACCAAACCTGGAAAAAAAAATTCTTAAAGCCCTAACCTTCTCTTGAAGAGCTGATGGACAGTGTTGAAAAAAGAATCAAGTTTGTAATTACAATGAAAAAAAAGATACATTGAAAGAAAAAGTAATTGCATAAAAAAGTGTCATATGTTATTTCATTAGTATATACTAATTCAATAGAGAAACTTGGAAACTTCAGTCAATTCCAGCCAAATCCAATCTTTGATGGTAGTCACCCAACCTGGAAAAATAAAAACAAATTACTAAAGCCCAAAATTAGAATTTGAAATTCAACCTGGAAAAAAAAGAAGAAGAAGAAGAAGAAGAAGAAGAAGAAGAAGAAAAAGAAGTACAAACAAATTCTTGCAATCTGCAAGAAGAAGAAGAAGAGAAGGGTGGCGGTGATTCGGTGGTGGTGGATCCGAGAGAGAGAGAGAAGAAGAAGAAGAATAAGAAGAAGAAGAAGGGTGGTGGGGGCTGGTGGTCACCGTGGGGTGGTGGTCGCTGTGTGGTGCGGGCGGTGGCCTGGTGTTGGCGGCGGCGATTTGGTGGTTTGAGATCGAGATCGAGATCGAGAGAGAGAGAGAGAGAGAGAGAGAGAGAGAGAGAGAGAGAGAGAGAGAGAGAGAGAGATGGGAAGGGGTTTTCTTTTGGTTTAGGGTAAATCTTAGCCCTACAGTGAAAATCCAACTCCAAGGGTCCAAAACCCATATTTCCCCCCCCATATGTTTTCTACCTATTTTTTCTTTGCAAGTAATGTAAACCTTAACTTTTTTTTATTGAGTAAAGATTGGTACACAGACACAACTTTTGGGACACAACTCAAGAGATGTGTCTATATCTCTCATGTGATGTCACTGGACCCCACAATGATGTAGGAGAGATGGACACATCTCTTGGGTTGTATCCAAAAAGTTGTGTCTTTGGGTGTGCTCCAAGTATTGCCCTTTTTTATTTATTTCCCCCATTTTTTGTTTTATAACTTTTGCCCACAATTTTTCCCGCCTAACAAAAATTCACAACAAATTGGGCTTTATGGCATATTTGTCCTCTTTAATTTTCAGTTTTATCAAACGGACCCTTAGACTTAACTTTAGACGAGAAAACTCATTTCCTCGTCAAAACATGCATTTAGCGAAGAAAGTTTGTTTTCTCGCCAAAAGTACGATTTAGCGAGGACACTATATTTCCTCGCCAAATGGTTTTTCCCATAATTATTTATTTAGCCTTAATTTTAGGCGAGGTAAATGAGTTACCTCGCCAAAACATGTTTTTAGCGAGAAACATTGTTTTCTTCGTCGAATGTACTATTTAACGAGGAAAAAGTATTTCATCGCCAAAAAATATTTCCTACATTTAATTATTTAAGACTTAACTTTGTGCGAGGAAATATGAGTTTCCTCGCCAAAACATAGAATTAGCGAGGTTTGCTTTTCTCACCAAAAGTACTATTTTGCGAGGAAAGTATGTTTCCTCGCCAAAAGGTATTTTCGAAAATTATATTTTTGTACATAACTTTAGCGAGGGAATATTATTTCCTCGCCAACTTTGATACTTTTCGTGAGGAAATAAGAATTTTGTCGCTAAATGTGTGTGTCTTTCAGACTTTTTAGCGACAAAATATAATTTCCTTGCAAATACTATACTTTTGGCGAGGAAATTTTGATTTCCTCGCCATGTTTTGTCGGCAAAGCACATTTTTGTTGTAGTATAGTAGAAGCATTGCTTGAAAAGAAATTGTTGTACTTCTTTTCTTTGTAGGTAGGATTGAAACCCAATCCGGCTTTATCAAAAACACATCTTTATTTTCCCAAAAGCATATTCAAATTTTGTTCACCTTGAGTAAACTTGGCCAAAGTTTTTGTTAAATCATCCACCTTCTTTCTCATTTCAACCTTTTTATTTTCAATAAATTCACTTGAAGGTTGATTAGTTGAAACAAGCTTTTCTTTTCTCAAAATTTCATTTTGAGATTTTAAATCATCCAATTGCTTTTTCAACTCCAAATTTTCTTTTTCAAACTCATTTGAAGATTGTGCTCTTAGAATATTTTTTTCATTTTCAATCTTCAAAGATTCATTTTGGGATTTCAAAATATTTAACTCATTTGAAAGTTTGGAAAAATTCTTTTTAAGAGTTATATATTTAGATCCCAAATTCTCCAATTCCTCGTGTAACTCCTCAAAAGCATATTGAAGCTCATTATAGTTAGAAGATTCAACAATAGAGATAGGATTAGAGTTTACCAAATTCTCTTGTGCACCTACTTGGTCACATGAGTCATCATCGGATGAGTCCTCATCATCCCAAGTGGCCCCTTTTGCCATTTTCTCATTCTTATCATCTTCATTTGCAAAAAGACGTACACACTTTTTCCTCTTCACAAATTTGGTTAGTAGTGAAATGAAATTTTTTTAAACATAACCAAATTTCATGTGCACTAGAGCATGAACGAATTCTATTATATGAATTATCATCTAAAGAAGTATATAGAATTTTCATGGTTCTAAGATTCAATAGAAAGTTATTTTGATCACTTTCATTCCATTCAATCTTTGGTTTAGGAGAGAAATCATTTTTGACAATTTTTCAAAAATTCATGTCAAGTGATATAAAATAAATTTATATTCTCCTCTTCCAATTATCATACTTATGATCTTTCAACGATGGAGGAGTAGTAATACAATACCCTTCTTGAAATTTTGTTTCCATAGAACTTGACTCAATATTTTGAAATTCATAAACATCATTAGAGTCATTGAAAGAGCAAGAAGTAGAGGTTATCCCATTGTCAATTGCCATGAGGAGAAGATTGACAATCTCATCTTCATTTGAGTTGTCGTTCGATGATTCACTCTCGGAGCAACTTTGAGTGGCCTTCATTGCCTTCTTCTTACGTTGTTCATCTTTAGGAGGCTTCTTTCCCAATTTTTCTTTCTTTAGAAACTTTGCGAATTTTTGGGTGATCAAAGCCATTTCCTCACTCTCATGATCTTCTCACTTTTTCTTTGAGCTTGATGACTTCAAGTCCATGTCTCCTCTTTTGATCTCTTTTTTCTTGTCTTCTTCGACAAGCACGGCTAACTCCATTTCATGGGTAATGAGAGATCCCATGAGTTGTTCAATTGACAAGTTTGTCAAATCTTTCACTTCCCAGATAGCCGTGACCTTCGGTTGCCATTGCTTTGGTAAAGCCCTAAGAATTTTCTCAATAATTTCTTCATTAGCATAAACTTTACCAAAATTTTTAAAGCTATTAATGATAGTTGTAAAACGGGTAGACATATCACCAATAGACTCAAAAGGCAACATTTTGAACATTTCATAAGATTGAACAAAGCAAATTAATTTTGACATTTTGACTTGGCTTGTTCCCTTATGAGTCACTTCAAGTTTATCCCAAATTTCTTTTGCGGATTCGCAAGATGAAATTTTATTGTATTCATTTGGGTCTAAACCGCAATATAATAAATTCATTGCCATTGCATTCAATTTAATGAGTTTCTTATCAGCATCATTATACTTATCTTCTATTTTTGAAATAGAAATACCATTTAAAATTTTTGTAAGAAGATGAGGGCCTTTGACCACTATTTGCCAAAAATCAAAATCTTGAGAAATCATATAGATTCTCATTCTATTTTTCCAATAAGCATAATTTGATTCATTAAAACACGGTGGTCTATTTGCCGATTGACCCTCACTATAAGAGATGCGACAAGTGTTGGTTTCCATTTGGATCTTAACTCAAGTTTTTCAAAAACTTTTGAAAATAGAAGAGACGAAGCTTTTGATACCAATTGTTGGCCCAAATATGGAAACCTTAGAGGGGGAGGGGGGGGGGGGGTGAATAAGGTTTTAGTGTAAATTAACCTTTTAAAAACTTAATTACAAATTGAACACAATGACAAGCAATTTCATAAAGAGAGAAGGGAAGAGAAACTTGCAAACCGAGTTTTAAAGTGTGATACGCCCAAAATTATGGGCAGTTTCCTACTCAAGCTAGAAGACTAATGGAAAGTACATCTATTTCCTAATCCAATTAGGAAACCCCCTCAATTAATGTCAATCAATCCTAATACAATTAGGAAGCTTACTTGATTGGTGTCAATCTATATCAATAGGATTATATTTCCTTATCCATGTATGAGTAGGTCTCTTACATCTATAAAAGAGATCTCTCACCCCCCATTGAGGGGGCGACCGACTCTTGAGTCTACACAGCACCTCTACAAAATTCACCATTATATGCATACACCCGGTCGGTATTACTGGTAGTGCCGCCCCTCTTTGTTGGCTCACCAGGCCCGCCGGTGATCGGCTAGTGAACGTGCTCAGACACAACCGTGGACGTAGGTACCTTCATTAACAGGGCCGAACCACATACAAAAAAAATAGTCTCTCTCTCTCCCTTAAATTGCTCTACTTTACTCTTACCAATTTTTGGCATCATCAGCTTGGCGCCGTCTGTGGGAAACGACAATTCTTCTCATCAACAAATTCTTGACTGATCAATATGCCACCAAAGAAGGGAAAGAAGGCTGCGCATCAGTCCGACCGGGATGTTCCTTCGGCCCCGGCGTCGACTGCAGCAATCCTGACATCTGAGCAAATCACCGCAACCCTCACACAACTCTTGGAGGGCCAGCGTCAAATCCAGCAACAGATCGAAGCACTGCTAGCCCAGCAAAGCAATCCTCCAACGACCGGGAAGCGACCCGGGAACGTTGCGTACGGTCGAGAACTAATCTTGACCAGACAACGTGCCCGAGCCAACCCGTCCCATGTTGAGGATGCCAGAGACATCAATAGCGGGCGTGGTGCCCGAAAGGAAAGGCAGGAGCATATGGCCCGGGAATCAGTCCGGGGTCACTCGGTCAAGAGCCGAGTTGTCCCTAGGCGAACGGTTACCCGAAGTCATAGCCGAGCCCGATCCCAGAGGACAGCACCCCGCCATGAAGAAGAAGCCTCTTCCACCAACCCGACCAGTTCCTCAGATACCGGTCGGGAAGGAGTGGAAGCCCGAATCAAGGACTTACAGAAGCAGATCGATGGAGTGGCCAAAAAGCTTGATCAAAACTGTGTTCCGAATCAAGCCAATACCGAGACAGAGTCACCATTCTCCAGCCAGATCACGAGGTTCTCCATCCCGCGCAAATTCAAGCAGCCTCGGCTAGATTCATACAACGGCTCGGGAAGCCCGGTCGACCACGTCCAGACCTACAAGGTTCAGATGGCCCTAGCAACCAACTCCGATGAGCTACACTGCCTAGCCTTCCCCAGCACTTTGAAAGGCCCGGCCATGCAGTGGTTCTACTCCTTGGAGCCCCGATCTGTCTGCAGTTTCAAACAACTCAGCAAGCAGTTCATCAACCAGTTCGCCGGTATGCATGAGCGGCCAAAGACAGACATGCAACTACTGACAGTAAGACAACGGAATCATGAGTCCCTCAAGGAGTTCACCGACCGGTTCAACCAACAGAAGCTTCAAATCCGCAATTTGAACGAGACCATCGCCATCATAGCCTTCTGCTCGGGAGTTCAACACACCAAGTGTGCCGCGTCGTTCCACAGAAACCGACCGGAAACTTTGGTTGAGCTCTCTGAGAGGGTTGGAAAATATATTGACACTGAAGAGTTTCTGAAGACCAAATACACCGAGCAAGAAAGCAACGAGTCTTCCAGAAGTAAGCGAAAGCGAGATCAGCCCGGGAGTTCTGACAGTTCTTCCAGTTCACAGCGGTCTGAGTCCGGCAATTCCGACCCGACCACCGGTTCACAGCAGTTCGGGTCAGACAGCCCCGACCGGACCTCCAGCTCACAACAGGCATGGTTCGACAGTCCCGACCTGACCTCCAGTTCACATCGATCAGGATCAAGCAGTTCCGGCTTTGCCTCCAGCACAGAGAGATCTGGAGCCTGACGATCCTGATCCGACCTCTTGTCTCCATCGGTCTAGATGAGCCCGACTACAGTGGTACTTGCCTAATCACCGCGTAAGGCTCCACCGATTGTCAGAGTTCATACAAAGTCCTCGGGCCTAACCCCGAGGCATCTACAAAGTCCTCGGGCATGACCCCGAGGCATCTACGAAGTCCTCGGGCCTAACCCCGAGGCATGCAAAGACCTCGGGCCTAACCCCGAGGCATCTCAAAAGACCTCGGGCTCCGAACCCAGGCACTCAAAAGACCTCGAGCTCCGAACTCAGGCACTCAAAAGACCTCGGGCTCCGAACCCAGGCACCAAAGACCTCGGGGTCACGCCCGAGGCACCGGCTTCGCTTAGGTCCAGCCGACGATGGGGGCAAACCCCCTAGGTGGCTGATGATGGCAAGCTTCAAAAGACCCTGCAACCACCATGTTCCAGGTCGGTTACCTACAGATCATAGCCTCTTTAAGACCTCGTCTTAGCGGAAGCTTGGGGGGTAAGATGGCGTAGTGAACTAAACAGGTAATCACACCGGGTATCTACAGGCCTCGCGGATAACCAAGTCAAAATCTTGGACAACCCGAGCACCTACAGTACTCAGAGGCATTAACTCCACTTAGGTCCAGACCGACGATAGAGGTGACTAAAATCTCTTAGGTTGGCCGACGATAGAGGAGCAAAAGGACCCTAAAGCACCGTGATTTAGGTCGGCTCTACCAACATGGTCAAGCTCTTCTCCCAACAGTCTTGACGAAGGCTGGCCGGGCGGAAGACAACCATCCTGGGGAGTTAACATGAAAAAAGGACCCTAGAGCAATACGCTTTAGGTCGGCTTTTCCAACATGGTAAAATCCTTCTACCCACAGCCTTGACGAAGGTTTACAGGCAGAAGATAACCATCCTGGGAGCTAACTCAAGCAAAAAAGACTCCGAAGTAGGCCGAGTTTCAACTCTCGGTCACTTCCCGAGCATTCAAAGACTCCGAATTAGGCCGGGTCTCAACTCCCGGTCAGTTCCCGAGCACCTAAAAGTCCCGAGCTAGGCAAGGACTCAACTCTCAGCCAGTTCCCGAGGACTCACCAGGCTCAGAAGCCCCGAGGCAGCTTCCACAAGCACTCAGACAGCGGCAAGTAATATCAAACTGATTTTCAAACTTGCCCCGATATAGCATCTGGCCAATCTTGGAAATGGGGGGCAGCTGATACGCCCAAAATTATGGGCAGTTTCCTACTCAAGCTAGAAGACTAATGGAAAGTACATCTATTTCCTAATCCAATTAGGAAACCCCCTCAATTAATGTCAATCAATCCTAATACAATTAGGAAGCTTACTTGATTGGTGTCAATCTATATCAATAGGATTATATTTCCTTATCCATGTATGAGTAGGTCTCTTACATCTATAAAAGAGACCTCTCACCCCCCATTGAGGGGGCGACCGACTCTTGAGTCTACACAGCACCTCTACAAAATTCACCATTATATGCATACACCCGGTCGGTATTACTGGTAGTGCCGCCCCTCTTTGTTGGCTCACCAGGCCCGCCGGTGATCGGCTAGTGAACATGCTCAGACACAACCGTGGACGTAGGTACCTTCATTAACAGGGCCGAACCACATACAAAAAAAATAGTCTCTCTCTCTCCCTTAAATTGCTCTACTTTACTCTTACCAATTTTTGGCATCATCAAAGTGGTTCGGCAATCTGCACACCGCGGTCTACGTCCACCCCTCAAGAACACCTCTTGAGAATTTCATTACTCAGATCTACTTCACGGGTGTAGACCAAATCGTTACAAGAGCCTCCAATCTCTTCCAAAGAAGAAAACCTCTTCTATGCAATCAAGGGTTACTAATACTCACTCTTTACAAATGATTTAAATACAAATTGAACTCTCTCTCTCTAGAGTGGATATTAAAATTTAAAGCTCACACAATAACTCCTTAGTGAGTAGATAATACAAATAAAAGCTCACTACAATTTTTTCTCTCAAGAATTACAATTAAAATAAAGAACAAATTGATTTTTCACTCAAACTAGGGCTCAATTGTAAATGATGATTAAACAAGTTGTTTGAATAATTTTGTTAATGTTTCTACTTCTTTATAACCCTTGAAAACATCCCTATGTATAGCTTTTGAAAGATTATAGCCGTTGGAAGTGATTGGGTATATTTAAGATGACTTTTGGAGAGTTAGAAAACTAGCCGTTAGGAGTTTCAGTGCGTTTCAGGCGACTGGATCGAAGGTTCAGTCGACTGGAAAGTTTATAGCAGTGAAGATACATTCTGTGACATTTTCAGTCGACTGAATAGTGCTTCAGTCGACTGGACATTACCTTTAGTCGACTGGACCCTTCAAAAATCAGTCGATTGATTTTCTTCTATTTTTGGCAGATTGACACCTCTTCACTAAAACAGCCATAACTCCCTCTACAAAATGAATTTTTATGATCCGTTTGAAGATTCAGAAACTAGATTCAAATACCTTTCCAACCATATAAACTCAACATCTAGTTTCTCACCAATTAGATCAGGTTTGACTTTAAAGTTGACCTATCTGCGCAAAGGTCTATGTTTTGACTTAGCCACTTGAAAGTTTTTGTGAAATGAATTTAATTGAGTGGTCTAAGTATGTTTAGGTCCTTGAAAGTATTTTAAAGTATGAGAGAAAGGATCCTAAAGTCCAATTAAAGTTACTTGAGCCCCTATAAGTGAATGATCAAAATGCTTACAAGTAAATCCCAGTCTTCAACCAAGGATGAAAAATCTTCAAGTCTTCATGCTTGATCCTTATTGAGCTCCATCACTCTTGAGCTTCACCATATGCTATCTCATGAACTCAAATAAAATTAGAACATTTAAGATCTCTATCAAGAGATCAGCACAACGAAAATGACATGATAATTGATTGAAATAGAACCAATGAAAATATGCAATTATCACTAGATTTGTCATCGTCAAAACAAAACAAAAATAATGCCTAAAATTAATTCAAGGCTAACACAGTGTCTCCACACTGATGACTTAAGACTAGCCATATTTCATCAAATAAAATCAACATGACATGTATTAGTCTAACCGGATTAATAAATGCTCAATTTAATAATCCTACGACTAAAAACATTTTTAGAATAAAACAACCGAGATGTATATGGTCTTATTCCTTAATTCTTTAAGTACATACTTTCCTAACTTTAATTCTATGGACCTATCATATCAAAGTTAATAACAATAATGATAAATAATAAACTTACCCTTTATTAATATGAAACTGTTATTACAAAGTAATATTTCTAAAATCTCCAATCGAATTGACTTTTAGGACATACTACTAACACTTTTATCGTCACGAAGGAAAAAAAAATTGATAATATATAGTATGTCCTAAAAGCCAATCAGACTGAAATTACAGGGAAAAAAATTAGGAGGTGGATCCGGGAATATTCATAGATTTGAGAATTAATAGTATTTATGTGGACACATGTTATTCTTAAAAATAGGACTGATATGTGCTTGAATACTCATCTCTTATTGATTTGAAATCGTGTTAACAAAATAACTATTTTTACTAATAATTTCTACACCAAATGATTCTGTTAGTATTTATTTACCATTTGAGTTAACAAATTGAACATGAATTTGTCAAACACGACCCCTTTCCGGTTTTTGTTCAAGTTTTAAACGTACGTGTGTTGAGGGAGCTAGAGAGTTTTGATATAGTCCTGAATCCAAAATTTGAAGAAGTTGGAAAGAAGAAGAAGCAATATTGACAAGGGAGATTGACCTTTTTAATGAGATGTGTGGTAGAGGGAAGGAGAAAGAAATAGAAAATTGAGAAAAAAGGAATTAAAAAAAAAAAAAAGAAAAGAAAAGAAACAATAAAAGACTATAATAATGACATGCATGTGGTGTCAGTGTCTTGCTTCTGTAACTATTATATGGGATACAGACATGAGGAATGACCTTGATCACTAGAATAGGAAATACTTTAATGTAGTAATTAAGCACAGTATAGTTCGTATTGTGTTACTCACATGTGAACAGTAAAATTGTACGAACTACACTGTGCACATGTGAGTAACATAATACGAACTGTATGTGCTGTGCTTACTATACTGAAGTATTTTCCACTAAATATTTTGGACCTTTAATAGATATCATGTCATTATTATACAATTGTTTCCACTCCTCACTTTGTTAAATTTAAATTTTAAAATTTTTGAAATTCCTATACTTTTTACATTTTTTTGCATTTCTCTGTCATATTTCTCTATACATTATTCTCCCTCTCTCAATAGCCTCACATCTCTCTAAATTAAAGATATATCTGAATGTTATATTATATAAATGTTATCTTTGCCCCAAAAGGCCAAAACCGGCAATTATTTAGCGGCCAAAACCGGCCATTATTTAGTTTTAACTTTTGTGGACCAAAAGATAAGGCCCATGATCATCCGTATTGGATGCAACTAGATGGAAGTAGTAATACTACATAATTCACTTAAAAAGTGAAATAAAAAATTGTTACATATGTTTAAATTTAAATTAATTATATTTTTATATAGGGTTACGTTTTTCACTTTCTGCGCGTGTACGTGTCTAGACGTGGGTATACACCTCACGGAAGGTAGAGAAGGTGCCTTAAAAGCTTCAAATAGGGAATCTATCGAGAAGGCTATCCAAACTCAAGATTCTATGTTCTGAAAGTGTCCTTAAAATTCATTTTGGGGAGATTGCTGAACCCATGTTTTCTAACTTCAATTGACTTAACTCCTTATTTGCTTGAGAGAGGTTGTCCCTTATTCCATTCCTCAAAATTGAGCTCGAAATGGCGGGACGTGAAAGGCTAGCTCTTTCCTTGTTTTTTTTTTTTACATCCATTCTGCCAGTAAAAGGCTAAAAACAACTCCAACATTACCTTCCTGAAAAAATATGATTAATTTAAGTTTAAATTAACATATGTAACACAATTTTTTCTTTCACTTTTCAAGTGAATTATGTAATATTACTACTTCCATCTAGCTGCATCCAATACGGATGATCACGGGCCTACTCTTTTGGTCGACAAAAGTTAAAACTAAATAATGGCCGGTTTTGGCCACTAAATAATTGCCGGTTTTGGCCTTTTTTGGGACAAAGATAAGTAGAATTGGAGTATCAAGAATATTCAAGAAGCTATGGTTTTGAAGATGAGCACTATTAGATTCACATAGTGAATCACACATTTTTTTTCACACACAGTTTTAAATGTATGTACCCTGTGTTGTATAAGTGGAGCACAAAAAAAGTGCAAAAAATTCAAACAGCACAAAGTACAAACATTTAAAATTGTGTGTGAAAAAAATGTGTAATTCAGTGTGTGGGTCTAATATTTTCCTTTGAAGATAGTAGAACTCCCCCTCGGGCCCCACCAACCTCAGAGTAGCTGGTCCGCCATCTACTCTCCATGTCTCACCATAGGGCCGGTTCTGACCCCAAGTTGCACAAACAAGTTATTTTGGGCCCGAACTAAAATTATATTCTATTATTACATATAGGGTTTTGTTAACATATGTTCTTAGGATACATGTTAAGGTTTTAAAAGTGAAAATAAATAAGGGAAACAAACACTGAATCTCGCACCGGATACTGAAATCCACACTGTACCCCTTATTTATTTCTACGTTTAGAACCTTAATATATGCCCTAAGGGCACATATTAACAAAACCCTTATATATAGTAATTCCAAGCATGTATGTGATTGGCGATTTTGTTGCTAAAAATGCACGAAATGAAATATTTAAGCCCCATCTTCAAAGTTTGTTTTGTGCCTCCCAAAAGTCAGAACCGACACTGAGTTTGATGCATGAGTTTCTGGTTAATCTCTCTAATTGGCGATTTTATAAATAAAAATGCACGAAATAAATATTTAATGTCCCATCTTCAAAGTTTGCTTTGGACCCCCAAAAGTCAGAACCGGCACTCGCACTTTATCTCTACATGAGTTAGATGCATGAGTCTCTGGTTAATGGTTAATTAATGTTGCAGTTTTTCTATGGATTTTCTTTTCAGACGCAACAAATTAACTAATTGCTACACTCATAACCCGCTAACATTTTTATGTGTGTGTAAATACATAAAATTTATCCCATATACACATAAATTTATTGGGATAATATTTCGACACATTTCTATTAAATACATTTTTTTTTCCAAATAATTTTAAGATATAGATTGCTGGTCCAACAATGTGCCACGACATAGATACACTTGTACCAACAACACTTCTAAACACTAATTAGAAACAAAATACATAATTAAGTCCGTACTAATTAACAAATACAGCACGTGATTAGTTTGACTACCAAATTTGATCACAAAATCCCAATAACTACATATATACACAAAAACGCATTGCTCTAGTATCTCTCTCTAAGTTCTTTCTTTTTTGGTTTTCTGCTTAATTCTTAGCTTCAACCACTCAGTGAAAGTGAAAATAAACTCTCACACATGTATATATATATATACATACATGCATACACCTTAGCACTTGGGCAGTGGTTAATTTTTGTCTAGTGGCGCCCACAACGACAAGGCTTATCAACAGTCTGCTTGAGCTTGGGAATAATTGTACAAGTTAGACTATGGCTAAAATAGTAAAATACCCAGAACAAGCAAGAGAGCAGTAAGCGTTACACTTCTATTATAGTTAAGCAAATACTAATTAAGCTTATGAGAGAGAGAGAGAGAGAGAGAGAGAGAGAGAGAGTCCACAAATCTTTCCTTCATTGCCGTGCAAGTGAAGTACTGTAGAAGCATAAAGAGGGTGCATTTCAGGCGCACACAGCGTGGTACTATGTATTATAGTCTCATGTACTTCTTCCATGCAGTACTACTAGTACCACGCTAGTGTGCGCCTCAAACGATCCCCCTCACTTCATAATATTTCTCACACACGTACATCGATCCTCACTTTCACTGTGTGTTTTATCGCATATGTATACATGTGCCCGTGTAATCTGAGGATTGCTCTATTTATAACTTTTCGGAGCCTATCAAAACGTACAACAGGGGCATGAAATGAAAGTCGGAAAGTACATATGTAGTAAAATTAATTTAATTAAACAAGTAGCAGTTCGATCGAGGCAGGCAGGCAGGCAGGCAGGCAAAGCTAGCTATGAAAACTAGTTGGGGAAAATTATTCTATAGTCTTAAATCATATGTCAAGTGGTACGTGGTTCTGATCACACAAATTTATGTAGGTTTTTTTTTATCTTTTAAGACAATTTTTTTATGTAATAATTCTATACTGATCAGAACCACCACGTGACAATAGCAACGGACTCACTGAATAACTTTTCCAAAACTAGGTTCATTGGCCGGACCTTAATTACGCCTTTTCAAGTATGTATTTTTGACAAGGTGACAAAAGTAATTAAGGTGGCCATTGGGAATGCCACAAGGACATAAGTGATAAGCGGTGAAGACGCGTTCACATTGTAGACCTGTTACGGCTAAGGATAAGTTTTTGAGTAGGGTTAATTACATATACACCCCTTGTATTTAGTTAATTTTTCACTTTATTCTTTGTACTTCAAATTACTAGCGGTGGAGGCACACACATTGCGTGTGTAACACACGATTATCCTTGTGTGAAAAAAATAAATATACTTTAACTTATAATAACATATACAATTTACAGTTGTCTTGAGTGTAAATATATGAGAATATATACTGAAATTTGACAAATACATACCCAGATTTAGTGCACGCAACCTATTTGTCCATTGCTCCATTCCCAGAGAATACACTCTCTCAAACTTCTTGCTTAACTTCAGCAATTTACTCCTTGATTTGAATGTGAGGGACGGTTGCCCTTTAGATATGGAAAGGGTTGGTTACTTTTTAAAAGTTTTAGTTATTGGGTTTTGTGAAAAGAATGTTTAATGACACTTCGATACACTTGACATTATTTTCTATGAATAAAAATATAATGGTTTTTATGTAAATATTAGTAATAATAAAGAGAGATTTGGTACCCCTATTTCTCCCTTTCTATAGTAGTATAGATGTCATTAATCCTCCTTGTACTTTGGACTAAAGTTAAATAATTAACAAATCTGTTAAAATTAACAGAACCAAGTTCATGTTTGGTAATAACTTTTGGAGTTTATCAATAATTGTGAACTCCAAAGGCTATATAAAATAAATTATTTAGCGAAACAACCTTAGTAATTGTAAAAGGTCAAAAGTTACATTGGACAACTTATACCAATCACAATTTTTTGTGATTTTTGTAAAATAAAAAGAAGCTGCCAAACTATTTACAAGGGGTATTAGTGACCCGTTTGGAACAACAAGAGGGCAAATTGAAAAAATGTGTTCAACATAAGGGGTCAAAGTGGAAAATGCTCCTCTAAACAAGCTTATGATCGTTAATTTTAACGAAATTGCTTACTGTTACACTTTAGTCCAAAGTACAAGGGGTATTAGTGAAAAAATTTAAAGTACAGAAGCAAAGTGAATAATGGGCTAAGTACTGGAAATATATCTGTAATTAACCTTTTTTTTTTTCCAGTAATTTGAGGATACAAACAAGTACTGATGACCCGTTTAGTGCAGTTTATAAGTCAGTAGATTATATATATAGTTTTGAAAAAGTTGAGGTGAACTTTTGGAGTGTTTATAGTTTTAGAGTGCTACTGCTTATAGTTTTTTTCAACTTGCTTAAGAGGCCCACTAGTAACTTTTTGTGGTTGGATTAGGCAGCATATAGCTTATTTTTTTATTTAATAGATCTTTAATTGGACAATCTTGTCATTTTTTTTTCTATTGATACAAATCATACCCACCAAAATAAAACCCCTAACTTGTCTAAAAAACCCCATCATTATTTAGCATCTCTCTTACAATTAATTGCAACACTAACACCTTATAATTATTTGAGATATGCATCTTAAAATTTATGCATTTTCAATGAATATTTCTTAAACTATACGTAGATGGCTTTCAAGAGCATATTGGATAATTACACAACAAAAAAAGTTATTTGACAACTTATATTACTAAATACCACTATAACTCAATCACTACTTCTGAAAAGTCGTACCAAACAAATTCATAACTTATTATGAGTTCTAAAATTTGTAATCTAAAAACCTAAAAGCTATCTGCCTATTTAAGTTATAACAAAGGGGGTTGGCATATTTATGCGGTACCTCAAAGTTAATGAGAATGAGTTTTCAGATAGGAACCACATCCCTTACATGTTGGGGGTCCCACTTTTTGGTCTGAATCCCACTAAAAAGATACATTCCAATTCACTACAACAAAACTAACTTTTTGTGGCGCGCGAATGCAATTTCGGTCTCGCTACAAAAAGACTTTTCCGACACATTCAACGGACAACTGCGTCTCTGATAACTATTTGTGGCGCAGTCAACGCACCACAAAGAATAGTTGCTTGCGTCAGAAATGGACATCCATTATTGGATAACTATTGCGCGATAAATAGTATAATTATTTATGACATATGAAGTTTGCGTCGCATATAATTACTATTTGTGGCGCGTTGACTGCGCCACAAATAGTTATTAGAAATTTAATATGTTTTTGCATTTGTGATGCAGATTTTGCGCCATAAATATTTTGAGCAAATTCGTCACAGAAGTATTTGTAAAGCAACTTATGCGCAAGAAATGCTATAACCAAATTATACATTGTAGTATTGTGACGCAACAAGTGCGTCACAAAATGCTACCTGCGAAATTAACAATTTGCATTTTTTTTTTGCTTTTTTTTTTTTTTTTTTTTATACATGCTATATCAATAAATTTGTAATCATAAACATAAATTTTATACTCACAAAATAGTCATTCGCATGCAAGTTAAGAAATAAATCCAACAATTCATAGAAAACAATAAATTTGTAATCATAAACATAAATTTTATACTCACAAAATAGTCATTCGCATGCAAGTTAAGAAATAAATCCAACAATTCATACAAAATAAGTCAATAAAGTCACTAAATAAATCCAAGATCATGTGCATCGTGTTCAATTCTGTCCAAAATAAGTCACTAAAGTTTAAGTGTCTCCGAATTTAAAAAAAAAAAAAAAAAAACCCCAATCCAAAGTCAGCAATCTTCTAATAAAACTCCTCACCAGAAACATAAAATAAAAAAAACCGTAATTTGGTATTTACAATCTACAAGTAATAAGAGAATATAAAACCCAAAAATAAAAAAAAAAAACTTATTATGTCCAGGCATTTGAAATTCTATTTTTTCTCCTAACTCTCAAACCGGGTATCCAATAAGGGTCCCGTTTGTTCCCACAACTTTCTTTAGGTGTGTGTGAGGTATCGGTGAAGTTTCGTTCCTTTCCGGTCCGCGATTCACCGTTTCACCCGTCTAAACCCCGAAACTAAGTTTTATGAAGCTTAGGTGTGTATAATTCTAATTTTTCGCCTAAATCTCAAACCAGGTATCCAATAAGGGTCCCGTTTGGTCCCACAACTTTCTTTAGGCATGTGTGAGGTATCGGTGAAGTTTCGTTCCTTTCCAGTCGACGGTTCACCGTTTTACCTGTCTAAACCTCGAAACTAAGTTTTATGAAACTTAGGTGTGTGAGATTCTAATCTTTTTTTTTTTTTGCCTAACTCTCAAACCGGATATCCGATAAGGGTCCCGTTTGTTCCCAAAACTTTCTTTAGGCGTGTGTTGATACTCGTAGGCTAAACACATTTTAAACTTCAAAATACGAGTCGCCACTTAATTTTTTTTAAGGAAATATAAGAAACAATTTAAAAAACAAAATGATCTTTTGGAAACCAGAGATTTCTAGGTCTGGGGATTATGAAATGAGAGGGGAAGGAGCCCGAAGGACTAAAACACCCCCTCTCATCCTATCTCGTGATAGGCCTCTACTCAACATCATTTTTAATTGAATTATTAATCTAAGCATGCCCTCAACTACTACATAGATATATACATTACAAAAGCATGTCGAAAGGGGTGCAAGATTAGTAATGATAAGAGACATACAAAACAAGTAGGTTCATCTAACAGGCAAAAATGATATGCAGTAGGGAACAAGAAAACTTATCCGGGATCCAGCTGCGATATAGAAACGTGCAATGCATACACAAAAATAGAAAGCCTAAACAAGGTCTCTAACACATGTATACATATACGGCAAAGCCTAATCTAAGGTGTCACGCATGAAGTCGAAAATCAATAAAATCAATAAATGAAATGAATGAGAGAAAGGTCAAGAAATCATACCGCAATAGCGCTACAACACAAAGGGTTAGTCTACATGCTTATAATATCAATTAAATATTATACAAAACTTATAACTTAAATCTATCAAGTAAGGAAAGTTGACACAATCATGAATTCCTTATAATTTGTTGAAATCACGACACCTCTATAGATATACAAGTCTCAACTAGGAGTGAATGTAATGTCCGTATAGAGATGATATAATCCTAACATGATCATAAGGAACCTATAGCTATGTTCAACTAATTATGGCTTAACTCAATGCAAAATAAAGTCCTAATCGCTAGAATCTACACATGTATGATGAATGCATGAATATGAACAAGAATTAACTATCAGTCATTTGTTGATTTGGATCATTTAGCCTCTGGATTTAAGTTTAATTAACATTATTTAAAACATGTTTTAAGCCTTTAGTCATAGAAGGTCGTTTGGATCATCATTTACAAAGTTGTCAAAATTGTAACATAATTCAGGAATTACAGAGAGTAGACCAGACTTTCAAAAAAGAAAATTCATACTTCTCATGGTTTGATCTTAATTATTTTTGGATACGATGTGCCTCTATGAGTCTAGTTTCTATCTCAAAAAGGAAATCAAAGATCAAACGGTCCAATCTCTAGGAATTGGACCAAAACTGGATATCACTCAGAATTTAATAACTCTCTATCCAGAGGTTTTGTTTGATTTTCTAAAAATAGCAAACGAATTTGAATCGCTTCAATCTTTTTAGGGGATTTTAACTTTATAGAAAAAAGTATTTTAAGTCAAAAATGTTTGGTTAAGGCTCAAATCTATTCAAATCAAAACTAACTTACTGTTCAGAATTTTTTGACAAAGAGTAATTAGTTCATGAATCTTAAGGTCAAACCATGCTAACTATGAATCTTACCAAAACAAAAATTGTAGTGATACATCTATGAGTTAGGGACAAATTCTAATTTGTCTCATTCAATTCCAACGGATCATGATTTAATTAAAAATCTTTGATCACTGCTGGTTATTGAATTCACTGCACCAATGTTGACATCTAGGCCATGAAAATTGGCTCTTTTTAAGCCTAACTCCTCTCTCAAGTTGATGATCCTTGAGGAATGTAGACTCATTTTATTCAATTTTCCTTCCAAGTTAATGATCCTTGGAGACTAAATATGACCATTCCATATGAACCTCCATGGAATATGAAGAGAACTCCATGAGACTTCAAATTAGAGGACCCAAATCATGAACCAAGACTTGGATCCACCAACTATGTATGGATATAACTAGGATCAACCTTAATTCCCATGTAAATCATAAATTTACAGAAATTAAAGGATCATACTCAAGGGATTCAAGTGAGATATTGAAGATCACGTGAATCCCAAGAGAAGAGTACAAACAAAGAAATAAAATGAAAATCAAATCAAATTTCACTTTGAAAACTTGTTTTACTTCAAATCCATGGCTCCATTAGATCCAAATCAAACAAAACAAATAAGAATTCAATCACAATTCAAGTGGTGTGTGATGAAATGAGGTGGGAGAAGACTTTTTGAAAATTGTGTAAAAAATCCTAGAATTCTATCAATTGTGATTGAATTTAAACTAAAACTAGCTAGAATTAGAGGATTACCTCCAAGAAATCCTCAGATTTTCTCTTGTTTTGATGAAGATTTTCAAAGCCTTCAAGCTCTGCTTCAAAATTTTCAAACTTTCTTCTTAATTTCTCTCTTGAATTCTCTTCAAAATTCTCTCAATTCTTCTCCATTGTATCTCTCTTTTCAATATTTTTCCAACCTTGTAAAAATCGCCCCTTATAATGGAGATGTATGTCTCCTTATATAGACCAATCTTAAGGGGTTAATTCAGTAAATTCGGGGTAAAAGCCCATTTTCCATGGCATCTTCTAGAATTCAATGCGTATTTTTCAAAAACAAACTATTACAGACTGCGACAGTCGTTGACTTGTCTGCGGCACTCAGTGAATACTTCCGGCCATCGCGTGCCGCCCTGTCTTTAGTTATTTATAGATCATTATGCATATATGTATTTATTTTTATTTTCTTTTCTCTTTTCTGTTTTCTTTTCTTTCTTTTTTTTTAAATGGTTTTCTTGAAATACTTTAAACCAAAAATTTTCAAACTGACATTTTTACACCCGAATTTCCTTGAATACCTGGTCTTTCTGCCTTTTTCTTTTGAAAATTTTTCCGAAGAGCTTGAATCACTTTAAAGATCTTCGAATTCCGTCAGACATTGTCGTTATCGATTTCGGAGGTAATCATCCCCTGAAATTCGACGGTTGGTCAAAATTGGGGTGTTTACAGCGTGTGTGAGGTATCGGTGAAGTTCCATTCTGTAGACACCCCGATTTTGACCGACCGTCGAATTTAGGAGAGCATCACCTCCACGTCCGATGATGATAAGGACCGAAAGATTTGAAGTATTCCAAGCTCTTCAGAAAGTTCTCCAAACACGATAAAATTTTCACAGAAAAAGAAATACCGGGTATTCAAGAGAATTCAGGAGTGAAAACATCACTTTTGGCAAAGATCCCCGAAAATAAGTTTTTTAGAAGAAAAAGGAGAAAAGAAAAGACCTAAAAGGGGAAGTTTAACGAAAACCGGCACATGGCAATTTTTGCGGCACTCAATGAGTGCCGTACAACACTCACAGAATGTCGGACCGGCTCTCACTAAATGCCGCCGACATTTTCTGACTGCCGTTCGCTTTAACAGTCTGTATTTTGTGGTACAATACGTACATGTATGAGGATCAAACAAAAAAAAACTGAAAAGTAATTTTGACAAAAACACGGCAATCAGCATTTTGAAAAGGCTGTCACTGGGTGCCGCGCGGCACTTATTGAATGCCGTTGTGGTTGTCACGAAGTGCCGCAGCGGCATCCACTGACTGCCGCAAAGGATTTTTAACTGTCACCTTCTGCAGCAGTCTGTCTGTTTTCTGGAAGTATGTATTGTACCACCAAATGAGATATTTACACCTGTCTTTTTACTCCGAATTCACTGAAAATACCTGAGTTTTTGTCTATAAAAGAAGAGGGGGATACCATAATATACACAAGAAATAACTACCACTACACTAACACATATTTGAGAGAGAAAATAGAGAGTTTTGGAAAACTAGAGAGAAAAGCTTGGAAGATCTTCAAAGGAGAGAAGCTTTGAGGATAGTTTGGAGGTGATCCTCTAACCACAAGTTATTTTTTTTTCTCTTTATTCTTTTGAACTTCTAATCTTAAAACTACTTGGTCTTTTGATTAACCTTTTTAGAAGTTTTATTAGGGAACTTGCAAACTTTAATTGCCTTTTCTTTTAGTTCCTTCTTTTCTTCCTCTTTGTTTATACTTCTCTCTTGAGATTCTTGGAAGTCTTCCATACTTCACTTGAATCTCATGAGTTGGATCCCTTGATTCCATGTGAGCTTGTGCTCCCCCATGAGAGTCAAGGTTGATCATCCTTTATATAAGAGCAAGTAAATGAATCTAAACCCCCACCATGGTTTGGGATTCTTTAACTTAAGGTTTCATGGAATCCCCTTCCATATTCCTTGAAAACCTATGGGTATTAGCTATGTTTGTTTGTACTTCTCTCTTGAGATTCTTAAAGGTCAAGTGGTAGGAGAAAGTAGTTTGAGTCTAAGCCCATCTCCATGGTTTAGATTCATTATCTTGAGATTTCATGAAGTCTATTTATACTTCATTTGAAATCTACAAATATAAAGGTCTTTAGCCTCCAATGACCATCAAATGGTAGGAGAAAATGGTTTAGTTTAAGTCCAACTTCATGGTTTAATAGTTGGGGTTAACAAATAAAAGTTGAACTTGACAATGAAATAGTGGGTTCATAAACCGGTTTTGATCAAAGATTTTTAGTTCGAAATCAGACCGTTGAAACTGAATGAAACCAACGGGAAAGTGTCAATAACACAATGTTTTACCACTGTAATTTTTGTTTTAAGGAGATTTCATGTTAAAGTGGTTTGGTCATGAGTTTTGTAAAATCACTACAATCTGTCCAGAGTTTCAGAACAGTAACACTCTTTTGAAATAAGTAAATAAGAACCTTAATAAAGTATTTGTGACCCAAAATAATTTTTTCTAAGTAGATTAATGTATTAGGAAGTCACCCTAGAAAAAACAAAGCATTTCTGATATTTTTGCTATTTTTAGTAAATCGTGCAAGAACTCTGGACAGAAGGTTGTAGAATGCTGAGTGATGTCTGGTTTTTGTCCAATTCCCGGAGATCCAACCGTTGAAACTTTGATTTCTTTTTTGGGTTAAAAACTAGACACATAGAGGCATCTTGTGTCCAAAATTCATCAAGATCAATCCACGGGAACCATGCTTTTTATTTCTTTAAAGTTATGATCTGCCCTTAGCAATTTCCAGAATTCTACAATAGTTTTCATCAATCTTATGAATAATGGCTTAGATGAAATTTTCATGAGTCAAGGTTCAAACCACGTTTCAATAATGATTAGTTAAGCTTGAATTCAAAGTTTAAGTGATCTAAATCATTGAGTATTTCATAATTTATTCTTGTTCATGAACATATTCATCCGTATGGCTTGACACTTGTAATTAGGATTTATTTGCTTTAGATTTAATTGCATTTGATAGATTTAAGTTAGAAATTTAGGATTGTTATTTCTAACTTCATATCTTGTATATCATGTGGACTAACCCTTTGTTTTGTAGCGCTATCAAGGTACGGCTTCTTGAATTCCTCTTTAGTTTATTTTAATTTCTTGATTTTATCGATTTTTTCAATCTTATGTGCGACACCTTAGAATTAGGAATTACTTTACTCGTATATATGGATTAGAGACTCTTTTCCTAGGTTTTATCTATTTGCATGCATTTGCACGTTTAAATATTCACGGCCGGATCCCGGGTAAGTTCCCTTGTTCCCTATTGCATATCATATTGCTTGCTACTTGAATTATGTGATTTTTTTTAATGATATTTTATCACTTGCAATCTTACACCCTTTAGACATGCTTTTGTAATATATATATACATATGTAATAGTTGAGGGCACATTTAAATTAATAATTCAATTAAAAGGATGTTAAGTAGAGGCCTATCACAAGATAGGATGAGAATGGGTGTTTTAGTCCGATGGGCTCCTTCCCTTCTCATTCCATAATCCCCGGACCTAATTTAATCTTTGGTTTCGCAAAAGATCAGTTGCTTTAAAATGGTTTCTTAATTTTCCTTTTAAAAATTAAGTAGCGACTCATTTGTTTTTGTTCTGAATTTTAAAAGAATTTTAGAAGAAAAGTTGTGGGTAAGAAAATTGTGATATCCACACATTCCTTTCCGGCTCGCAGTTCACCATTTCACCCGTCCAAACCCTAAAACTAAGTTTTATGAAGCTTAGGTGTGTAAAATTCTATTTTTTCGCCTAACTCTCAAACCGGGTATCCGATAAGGGTCCCGTTCGTTCCCACAACTTTCTTTAGGCATTTGTGAGGTATCGGTGAGGTTCTGTTCCTTTCTGGCAGGCGGTTCACCATTTTACCCATCCAAACCCCAAAACTAAGTTTTATGAAGCTTAGGTGTGTGAAATATCCCAACCACCTTCCTAATACACACTCCAAAATTTCCTCCTCTGTGGGTGGGATGGATCCTCTGGGGTGGGTTCGACCTTCATCTGCACCATTGTTTCCTACATATCAAAAGGTTAATTAGTATTGTCGAAAAACTCACACACATGCATAGGGTCGGGTTTAGGACATTACCTAGCGGAATTGAACCCGACGGATCGTAGATCGTTGATTGTTATGAGTCCTCAACCTTGTTATTCCAATCCAAGAATACTAGCCTCCGTGTACGCCTTATACTTCGCTACGGTCATGATAATGGCTACTAGAGGAATCCCCTTGATGTTCACGTGCTAAATCCCAATCTTTTCTTATTGATTAAGCTAGAGAGAGTGTGTGTGAAATCTACAGAGAGAGGAGATAGCCGAGAGGGAGGAGAGAGAGAGAGCCAAGAGGGAGAGGGAGAAAGAGAGAGAGTGACAGAGAGAGATGTGTGTATATTTTGTGATTATCTCTCATAGTTGTAACATATACAACTTCTATATATAAGCACTCTCTTAATAGGGTTTGAATATAGGAATCCTTATAGGCTTGCTTAGTAACCAAGCAAGGCCCGTTGGACCCCGAATCCAATGTGGGTGTCCCAACCCATATAATATTTGTTACATCTCACACTCACCCAAATAGGGCTATGTGTCAAACAAAATCTTTCAAATTTTTACTTTCATGGTTTTTTCAGACGGGAAATAGAATGTGCAACCTCACGAAAAGAACGTACAACAACAGGAGTTGAGATGCTAAGTCAATCACTAAACTAGCAAAACACATCTCTCAGAAGCTTCTCATATATTTACCCAAACTTATCCAACCACACCGGATATAGCACTCTTAATCTCTCGAAAAGCAATGCTATGCCCCTCATATGTAATGTATCGATGACAATCAGTACATATACGATCGTCGCTGGCTAGCTAATGAGTCATAGTACATGGTGTGTTATCGAATTAGTCTTCCTCGCCTACTAATGTCAATTCAACTAACTTGACCGCTTTCCTAGACATACCCCAAGGAACAAAATTTGCCGCTTTGCCCCTGGAAGGTATGCTAAAGTTACGTCATCAAATGTCCTCTTCATGACACAGTCGCAGGTCATAAGGCAAATGGTGCAGATTCTCCGGTAAAAGGGAGACTACGTGGCTTACACATCAATGAAATAGGGATCAATCCATTGCTCCACAAAAAATGATTGCAAAATAACACATAGAGTATGATATGTATGCTAAGGCATTCTTCCATAAAAAAATGGGTGTGTCATTACGTGGTAATAGTAATGCCATACGAATCTTAGTCCAGAGGTTACATAAACGTCTAACTTGAGTTTTTCAGCACAGTCGCACCTCCTGGCGCCCGTTTGAAATCTCACATTTGGCTTTGAACAGGCTACATAGAGGGGTGGGCAATCTCCATGTTCGACTCAGTATAGAGGTACTGGTCTCATCTTAGAACTTGTCTAAGGAGATATATAAGTAAAAATGTAGTACTCATAAATTTCTGTGATTAATAAAATTGGTCCCCGCATTTTGTGTTCGTAATTTCAGTATTTTAATTTCGTAATCCCAGAACCCGATCATATACGCGTGCGTATTTATATTATTATTTACTTAGACTGTAGTTTCGTCCCGGACTGACTCGGTACGTTAACCTGTAGAATCTGCATTTACTTGGACTACACAGCACGTAGCCCTAGGCGATGACTTCACTACACAATTTTGGTAGTAAGGAATCTTACCAAAAATGGCAATGTACTTACCCAACCAACCTATACCCTTTGGGTAATAACACTACCCCAAGCACCCCCTACCAACCGTCGGGTAAACACCATCCACACCCAAATCGCCGGCTATCCCACCTCCCTAGGATCCCATTCACATCGCCCCTCTCAATCCCTCTCAATCCCATTAATCTTATTCAAACAGATAGTAAATCTGTGTATCTATATTTATATGTGTATACACATGAGGTTGTGTGCATATAAGAGTTGAGAGAGTTGCCAAGAAAGGGAGATAGACACACACACATCCTGCCCTCACCCTACACACACACACTCACTTAACCCAGAAGAAGAAGAAGAGTGAGAAGGAGAAGAGACGCAGAGGAGGGCCTTACTGGAGAAGCTAGGAGAGAGAGGGAACCTAAAACAGGTAAACCCCACCCCTATTTATTATTCTATGTTTCTGCACTCTCTAAGTTCACACACACACACTCGGAGACACCTATGTGCGAACTAAACAGAGCCCTGGACTAAAAAGATAGTCTGGTCACCATTAAAGCTCTATAGAGATTTTTTTTAAACCATCACTAAGGCTCGTAAAAGTGGTACCAAATAGACCCATTAGGTCCCAGGAAGACCCCCTAAGAACAATTTTTAAATTGGGACATGTTTAGCTAGGCATGCAAGCCATTATCGTTCCGAAACCGAAACAGAATAATCCATTGGTGGGACACCAAAATGAATGAACCCAGTTACCAGCTTGTAGTATGTAATAGTGGGCCCTTTCTCGGTCATTTTGGCGTTGGAAGCACGAATTTTCATGAACAAATGAGAGAGAAACGAAGAGAGAGCGATTTTCCAGCGTTGGGCTCGTCAGCAGTAGCGGCGTGAGAAATTTGAAGAAGAAACGACCCATGGGTTAACGGGTTATATCGTTTACCCATATTAATTCATTCGGATCGGGTCTTGGGTCATGGGTATGTGTTAGTTGGTTTGTATAAACGGTTGTGGGTTCGGGTTATAACAATTAAAAGGGTAGCGGGTCGGATCTTTTAAGTTGGATCAGGTTGAGTATGTAAGTGGATGACCCGTTGGGTCTGGGGCGGATCGGGTCTAACCCACGGGTTTTGTTTAAATGTCAATTAGTAATTTTATATTTCTAATTAATCTGTTAATCTAGATTAGTAGATTAATAATCTGTTTTAGATTTATTAATGTCTTAATTATTCTGTTAATTAAAGATTAACATATATATATATGTGTGTGTATATATATTATTTATTATAGGGTTTATATTAATAAATAGTAACAGGATTATAAAGGATTTTAAATAGTTTTAAATATAAAAAAAATGGTTTTAAAAATACTATAAATTATATTTTAATAATCTAAAATATTATTTTGATAATATTCTTATATTATGAAATTATAATGTATTTCTTGTATAATATACTTATCATTTATTTAGTTTTAATAAATAATGAGTATTAATTTTAATTAAAATAATTAGGTAATAAATACCTAATGACCAATTTTAAATATAGAAAAATTGTGTTAAATTTTCCTTAAGGCCTCTATTTTGTAAGTTATTATTCATAAAACCTATACTGTGATATTTTAATATTCCTTTAATTATTATAAAGGGCTCGTTTGGTTATATTTAAATCATTTAAATACCAAACGAACTTCGAAAATTATGTGAAAAATATCATTAGCCTATTTTAAGGCCTAGTATTTAATAAAAATATTTATAAGGGCCCAATGTCTTCCTAAATCATATTTTATAATTAGAGCGTTCCTACGTCTATTATTAGACGATTTAAACTTCAGAAATTCATAATAAATAAACCGTAGCTCAGAAAAATATGCGGTCAATTCCCAGAATCTTAATGTCTAGAACACCCCCTTAAAGTTTGGTGACCTTCAACACTGTAAAAAATACAGCTTATCTTTAGGGCCCACACTGGTATAGAAAACCCAGCCTTTTACGCGACGGACTCCGATTTGAGTTTAGTCAATGGCGTTAGACTCATAATGATGTCATGTTGAGGTTTAGGAATCCACCGGCACAATTACCATTATGCCCTTGATATTAGTGCACATATTAATCAACGTTCTATGAATTCATATACTTTGTAGGAGCCACCGCTACGCTTGCTTTTACACACCCGCATCGAGGTGAGTCGTCCTAACTCACTTGATATATTATAGAATTATTAAGTTGTATATTATGTAAATATCTAGTGCGTCCTGTGTGGACGTAGCTGATAAGTATTTGATATATGAATGTTAAGATTTTTATTATATGATGAACGCATGTTTAGATAACCAAACTTCATGCTTAGTCATTTATGATTGTTATTCATACTTGTTATGCTTTACGATTATACAACCACATGGACATTCATATGAACGTAATTGAGTCATGACGTCAATATTGACGACTGCATGGTTAGTCAAGGGGACTAACCCAGTCATATTGTCATGCATGTTGAATGGATCGTGGAGATCCGAATGGTATAGTCAAATCAATGGGTACAACGATAAAGTGCTATAGGGCCATGCTAGGCGACGATAGCCAAGGTACCCATTGAAACCATTGAAGTGGAACATGAGTTGCTGGTTTGATACGCTATAGGGCCATGCTAGGGGACGATAGCAAAATATCCATCTGAACTTGAATACAATAGTTACCTTTCAAATGCTATAGGGCCATGCTAGGCGACGATAGCGCTGTAACTATTCTATTCTCCTGGCAAGGTCACGAGGACCTAAGAGTTCAATGATTACACTATTTTTAAAACTAAAACTTCTATAGGTCCCTGCTAGGCGACGATAGCAATGTAATCATTCTACTCTAAGCCAACAGTGTTACACTGGTAGTGTAACAAGTCACATGAGTCAGCATTAGTGTTTGAGTAAAGTCAAATATATCGATATTGCATTGGGTCATCATGCTATCATGTCATATGCTCATTTAATATTACTTTCAAAATATTCATTGTACTTGTATATTCTTAATTGTATTAGGAGTGATCAGTTAAGACGAACTCACTTAGCTTCAAAAGCTAACGTCGGCTCTTCCCCCTACCCTGGACATAATTACGTCTAGGTTATAATGAGGAGAATTATCAAGGTGACTATGAAGATGAATATTACTATCCTCAAGAAGAAAACCATCAGGAAGGTGATCCTGAGACAGACTATCAGGAAGAGTATGATAACGAAGATTATGGGTTTGCCAGCTAGACGAAGGACTCTGGCCTACTTCCGTATTAAGGCTTCCTTTACGTTTTAAATAACTATCTTTTGTTAATGTAATAACTTAAGTGGCCTCTGTCGCCCAAACTTATATTAATTTTTGTGGTTTTCATTCGGAACTTCTGTAATAGCTTAAGTAGCAAACATTTCAAGTTTCCCCATGAATACTATTAGACTTTATGAAGTTTCTTATTCTGATATATTTATGTTAGAATGTTGCATGGACAGGTCAATTTTATGTAACTCGTAATTCTCTACGGGTCCAGAAAGGAAATTTTAAATTTTCCCTATTTTTGGCTACTCCGGGGCGTGACAAAAAAATATCTATATCTTGCTCGATGTTCGTACACCGCACAGATATAGGTGTTCTAACTCGCTCTTTCAGCGCCATGAACCCAAATGCCTCATCTTGCTTGCCGTCCAAGTGCTATGAACACATTTGTTCAAAGTCAGCTACCAAGGTGAATCACCCGTGTGAGCTGGTCGATTCAAGCCTGGTGACACTTATAAGGAAAAATGTGCATTTATCCAATTAACAACTAATGAATTTGGATAACCATCAATTTTATTATTAAAATACTAAAACATCTGGAAACAATAATAATAATAATGTCAAGAATAACACTGTCTAAGTACATCAGAATCTATGGAGTCCCATACTAATAATGTGGGACAAGAGTGAATCCCTAGCAATTGGCTTGGTCAAAGGATCAACCATCATTTCACCAATAGAGATGTGCTTCAAGACAACCTCCCCTTGTGGAACCATATCTAAAATGTAGTGGTGGCGAATATCTATGTGCTTGGACTTCCCGCGGTACTTAGGGTCTTTTTCATACGCTAAAGCTGACATGCTATTACAATAGACCAACATTGCTTCATCGCCCTAAGGCAAGAAGCTTACGCTATGCAAAAAACCTCCTTAACCATACAGCCTCCTAAACGGCTACAGAACAAGCCACATATTCAGCTTCCATAGTGCATAATGCGATGAATGTCTGCTTCTTGCTACACCAAGAAATTGTTCTACCTCCTAATGTGAATGCATACCCAGACATGGACTTACACTCATCCTCATTGCTAGCCCAATCAATATCACTCTATCCTCTCAGCTTCAAATCTCTACCACTATAACATAGGGACAAGTCCATAGTCCCCCGAAGATGTCAAAAAATCCTCTTCATTGCCTTCCAATGGTATGGACATGGGTTACTCTAGTAACGACTCACTAGACCTCCTACATATCATATATCCGGTCATGTACACAACATAGCGTACATCAGACTTCCTACAGCTGATGCATATGGTACTTTGGACATCTGGTTCTTTTCTTCTTCATTCTTAGGATAGTGATTCAAGGTCAACGAGAATCCTTTCTTAACTAGAGTGTCAATGGGTTTGCATTATTCATGAGAAAACTTTCCAAAACCTTTGCTATGTAAGTCTGCTGTGACAAATATAGGAGTTTCTTAGAACAATCTCATCTTAACGCCCAACACATAGTTGGCTTCACCCATGTGCTTTATCTCAAATTGAGAGACATCCATTCTCGAGTGGCGACAATGGAACTTATCTCATTTCCAGTTATAAGAATATCATTGACATACAACGATAGGATTAAGATACCCTTTTTGGATCATTTTATGTACACGCAATGGTCCTCCTCAATCATCTCAAAACGAAAGGAGGTGATTGAGTCATGGAACCATAAGTACCACTACCTTGACGATTGTTTGATACCATAAATGGATTGCTTAAGACGAAACAGTTTATGCTCATTCCCTTTGGTAACAAAACCAATGGGTTGATCCATATAGATCTCCTTGTCTAATTCTCCATTAAGAAACACAGTCTTAACATCCATCTGAAAGTGTTTTAAATCTAAGTGTGCTATAATTGCAAGTATAAGGCATATAGAGGCAAATCTCACCATAGGGGAGAATGTGTCTCCATGGTTTATACCCTCCATTTGGGTATATCCCTTCACTACTAAACGCGCCTTGTACTTGTCAATTGAGCCATTCTCCTTACGTTTGACTTTAAAAACCCACTTGTTTCCAATGGTCTTACGGCCAGGCAGAATATCAACCAATTCCCAAACCTTGTTTTTGTCCATCGAACTCATTTTTTCATGCATAGCAATTATCCACTCAAATTTAGCTAGAGAAGCAAGCACATCCACATAGGAAGCAGGCTCATCATCATCTACTACATAGAAAAGGGCTTCTCCCTCTATATTGAAATGCTTAGGTGGAACTCTTCCATGCCTGCTGCGTCGGTGTACTGACTGAGAATCTTGATCACCTTGTAGTGTACTTCTACCATTTGGTACAATCCCACTAGCATCTCGCGGTGTACTCCACTCGATTGTAGACTAGTACCATTTCCAGCTATTAACGGATGTGGAATACGTGTTATATCCCCACCCTCGCCTAAAGATGGTATGTTGTCTACAATGTCCTTTAACTCATAAACGTCAAGATCTCCTTTAGCATCACTAATACTGGGGAAGTCCGGTCTTAATGAAATCGACATCTCGGGACTCAATCTTTGTCATTCCTCCATCCTGATGTTCACCGTACATAACGTAGCCTTTTGAGCTATCAGAATATCTTATAAAGATATGCTTTCTAGCTCTTGGGCCTAGTTTTCCATACTTGTGGGGTGTACTGTGAACATATCCCGCTGAACCCCATGGGCACAAATGCTCCAAATTGGGCTTTTCACCTTTCCATAGTTCATAGGGTGTGGAATTCTATCCTAAGGGTTCAGACATACCATTTAAGTGCTTAATAAATTCACATGCAATGAATGAATGTGTCTAGGGATGGCAATAGGGTGGGTTTTTCGGGTTCCCCGCCCCGAATAGGTAGGGTATGGGGGGGGCTTAATAGGGTTAGGGGCGGGTATGGGGGAGATTTTCAAAACCCGGGTCGGGTCGGGGTCGGGGTCGGGGTAGGGTCAAAAAACCCACCACGCCCCGAATATACTTGTATTTATATTTTTACCCCTCAATAGTTATGTGTATTACCATTTAAAAAAAAAAAAAACTGCACTATTAGGGAACTAATTGGGTAAGTTAAAAAAAAAAAACTGCACTACTAGAGAAAAAAATGCATTAAAAAAATTGTTTTTTCAATTTGTGTACCAAAAAAAAAAATATATATATATATATAATCGGGGCGGGGCGGGGCGGGGCGGGGCGGGGTCGGGGACCCCGGGGGCGGGGCGGGGGCGGGGGCGGGGGCGGGGGCGGGGGCGGGGAGAGCACTATGCGGGGCGGGGCGGGGGCGGGGGCGGGGGGAGGGTTTACTGAAGCGGGGCGGGGGCGGGGTATGGGGGCCCCGTCCCATACCCGCCCCGTTGCCATCCCTAAATGTGTCGACCCCGAGTTAATTAAAATATGAGTTTGATAAGAACAAATCAGTAATATACCTGAAACCATTGAGTCGGTGGTTGAAATGTCCCCAGGTGCCAACTGATAGTACCTCCCTTGCCTTGACTCAACTCCTTTCCCTTTATTCACATTCATTCCGGAACTTGCTCTGGTTGAATCCATTGAGCTTGAACTTTATTGCTTCTTCGTCGGGCAATCCTTTGAATGATGTCCTGGTATCCCACATGTATATCATCTTTCCCTCATATCCTGATTGGAACCTCTCGTATTCTAAGCTCTGACCTGAGGGCAAAATCGAGCAACATGCCCTAGCTTCTTACAAATGTTGCACACCAGGGTTAGATGGCAAGCTCCTAGTGTCGTCGGTTATATATTGGGCACAATGGAGTAGTTTCCCCAGAGTAGGTACTTCTTCCTTGACTTCTTGTACCAGAGCCTGAACCTCGTGAGAATGTCTTCTTGAAGTTACCTTGTCCTTTTCCCTTGTCTTCATATGCTCGTTTGCCTTGCTGCCCTTGTAGGAATTTCTCAATATCTCTCTCCACAATTAGGGCCACATCTTGAACATCAGCGACAGTCTTGTGTTGGAGGGTATCGACACGGCTTCGAATATTATCCCTGAATCCTTCCTCAAACTTTTGGGTTTTGTTGACTTCCTTTGGCATGAATCGGTGCGCAAAATAGAGCAGATCGTTATACCTTGTAACATACTCATTGATAAAACATGTCCCCTTCTTGTAAATTTACAAATTCTCGACTCAATTGTGTCTTTGGCGATGCCAAAAAATACATCTTGTTGAACTCTTTAACGAACCTTTTCCATCTCTCGGGCGGTCCTTGAGTAATCTGATTAGTCCACCAATTCTGAGCTCTCCCTTTGAGGGTATCGGTGGCGCACATAATCTTTTCGCCATTAGTACAGTTCACGGCTCAGAAAATACGATCCATGTCCATTAGCCAATGATCGGCTAATGACGTGTCAGAACCTTCCTCAAACTGAAGTGGCTTCCGCTTATAAAATTGTTCAATAATCCCTTGCTCATGTCACGGTTGTGGGTTCGCTGGTCTATAACCTCCCATAAATACCTAGTCATTCATCGATATCACAAAGTTACTCATTGCATCTTCCAAATGGTCCATCCTCGAGTGAGGTGAACATTCTCGATTTGGGTCCATTTCTTACCTGTCAATCAACTCACATAAATACTATGCATGCTATGCCAATATACATAAAACAATCATATCTCAACATTTTTATCCAAATGCATTCATGAATTACATATAAGTACTTGTCATAGTCATATTCTCTCAAGTCGTTGTCTCTCGTACCCAAAGTTCTAAGCCTATTGCTCTGATACCACTAAATGTCATACCCTGGAATAACACATACAATTCTAGGACACGTGGCATGCCACTAAAGCACTCATACACTCCTACTGGTCCATTATTAACCATAAAAACCAGAGTTATAAAAAGTTTTTCCATTTTAAACACTTATAAAACAACTCATTTTGAAACAGGGTGATCCAATCGACTGATCGGGGAACCCAATCAACTATATTGGAAACTACCAAGGACTAAAAATCTCAGAAGTTCCAATCCGATCGACTGACCATCAGTCTGGTCGACTAAAGGTACCAAAGTCCAGTCGACTGGTACTTATTCGTTCGACTGAATGATGTTATCATAGAATACCTCATTTTTAGAACACGATTCAATCGACTGGAATTGCAACCCAGTCGACTGGTTTAAGGTAGCAGAGCTCATTCTGCAGCAATTCAGTTTAAGTCAAAACCAATCCAAAAACACGCAATGCTTGATAAACATGGACAAACCCAACTTGTATAGGCACGTACTAGCCAAATGACAACATCCACGGATGACCTAGTTAAAGTTATTACCAGATTAAGATACTAACCAACTAATACATGATCTTTACTCCAAATTCAACTTGTCTAAACATGAGTTAGAAATTGAATATAGACATAACCTTCAAATCAAACTGGTTGTTAATAGATTACAAATTTAAGAACAAACACTAATTTAACTACATCAACTCCGACAATTCCCAAGTCCCACGCTTCCTTGCCGATTTCCATTTTTACTTCTTTGAGACTCCATCTTTATCCCCTATAATGGTTATTCAACAACCACTACACTATATCAGCTATATGATGGTGAATGCCAACAATTATAAACATGAATAACAAACATGCTCAATCTCATCTTTTTACACGTCTCTGTGGTCTCTGGGAACGCAAGTACCAGCCACCCTTTCACACTAGTCTGCGACTACTCCTCTAGTGCGCGCGACTAGCTGAGACCCACACTTCTTTCTTTTAGGCGTGCGACCTCATGGTCAAAATTGGCACCTAATCTCACTTCGATGGCAAGTACAAGTTCTCCTTTGACCCATATATACAACGCAACATGCTCACATAGTCATTACACCGTGCAATTCACAGATATATATAAACTACCAAATTACCCAAAATATATGAATTAAGCTAATTAGACATGCTTTTCATTACGAAGATCATCTCAAACATCCAATTATTCAGATTCTATAAGTATTGTCACTCACCTCTTGCTTGTTGCTCATAAATACCAGATTAGGACCCTAGCAAGTCCCACGTATCATTCCTATACAAAATATACCAAGTTATGAGCTAAGCCCCCGAATTGGGTCACAAAAAAAACTATCTGAGAATTCGATAAGACTAGTAATATCGTGTTAGACTCACCTCTAGGAGTTCAAATATGTCTCATGTTTTGAGATTGAACGTCGTTAAATGCGTCAATTGGCGTCGTGAACGTCGACGTAATTTTTCGTTGAATTCTGTATGAATTCTCTTCTATAAACTCATTGTTTGAACGAAGGAGGAAATAAGAGTGAGGTGTCACTCCTTTTCCACATGTCAAGCAACATGTGACTTCTATTTCCACTAATTGTGTTTACCTCTCCAAGTTTTCTCAGTTTTATGTTTATACACCTGCTAGTTATAAAACTTATTAAAACTATCCCGAACTTAAATGGGTGTTTGTCTATGCCACGTATGTGTCCCATAAGTGGCCCCACATAATATTGTGAAGTTGCTAATTAACCTACTAATTATGCAACATGTCCAATTCGCTCTCACAAAGGTATCCCTAACGGATCACAGAAGTGGCCTCTAACAATTAATATGTTAGTAAAACAACATATTATAATATTCACATATGCCTTAATCAACATTTAAGCACATAAGAATTATCCCACATATCTGTCCCATCACACGGGGACCTTTCATAACTGTCCCAAATTGGGACTGCCACTTGGCCTATCTTTGGGTTCCCAACTGGACACCCCTAATCAACTTAGTGAGTTAAAACTCACTTAACACATAAAATCACATCATTAACATAATGTTAATGATGCATGTTAAACGTAATTAAATACTACCCGTGGGAGCGGGTGTTACAATATCCTAGCCCTTGATTCCAATGGGCTTCCTGTGGGTCCCATGGGGCATCTGTAGCAGCCATCTCTGTCTTTCTTGATAGCTCTTTGTACACCTTTGCCTTTGTCACTTTTATTCCACTTCGAGTGGTAAGGTGTGTTGTTCTAATATAGATGATAACCCTCATGATACCAATGACTATTCTTTCATTGGTTACAACCACGATTATGAATACAACCACGCCTATGACTATTTCTATGACCACGACCATATGCATGATTTTTCCCACATCCATGCCTATATTGATTTTTAACACATGCTGATAAAAATAATTTACATGCACATGCTTATAAATTTAATTTTATTATACGCACAAGCTTAATACTTAGTCGGTGTTAGAATTTTGGACAAAGGAAACAACTTTTAAATAATTACTTCCTCGTGATTTGAGGTTCCAAGCTTATAGCCTTCGGAGAGAGAAAGTGGTTTTATCATTAAAATAATAGTTGGAATGGATCAATGGTTAAAATGTCTTAAATATTAAAATCGATACTCAATGTGGATACTATAGTTGGAGTGTCTTTCAAAAAAAAATATTTAGGTGATCAAAAATGCTATTTAACCATTGGAGTTCAATAACCTAACAAGCCATATAATAATTACAAAGAAGTCAATAACATTTACAAAATATTATTTTAAAATTATTTGTTGATTTTTTTTGGCAATATTGTACACAATTTAAAAGCCAGTGTATTGGATTTTTAAAATTAAAAGTTCATGACTTCTAAAGTTTGAAAATTATGTGTTATTAGGGTAGGGTTTAGAGTTTAGGGTTTAGAGTTTAGAGTTTAAGGTTTAGATGCTTATACAAATTTGAAAATCAATATGTTATATTCTGCCTATTTGGTCTTTGGTAAGCTCTTTGCCACTTGAGTTGTGCCTCAGTTGGTGAAACTCTTCATTAATTGCAAATAAAATAACTCAAATTAAGATTTATTTTCAAAATTGACATTCATACAGGATGAAATTTGTGATATATGTGCACTTTGTGTAAATTGAGGAAAACTTAGTGATATATGTGTGAGTATTACAATATTTGACAATTTAATTATATTTATGTAATCAATTCTGTCATATCATAACCAAAGTTAAAAATAAACGACTAATACACTGACTTTGAAATTGTACAACTTTGAATTTAAAAAAAAAACTAATATCATGGCCAAAATATACCAAATTGATTTTGAAATTTGATACATTGTTACTCAATTTTCACACCAAAATAAAACAACACTATTCAAATCCTATACAAGCAGAGAAAACTCAAATCTCATACTAAATTGAAACAACACTATTCAAATCGTATACTCAAAAGCAGAGAAATAATGATCTTACAAAGGAATTTTAGTATGACAATTTAAGAGGTCCATATATACCAATGAATGTTTTACTTATTTTAACATATGCCGATAAAAATAATTTACACACACATGCTTATAAATTTAATTGTATTATGCACACATGTCTAATATATGTCATTTCTATACCCTTTCAAAACTATTGTCCATTAAGGAACTTTGATTATATAGAAATGGAAATAACTCATAAAAAAACCTCATACTTAGATGTTTGTAAATGCAATCATTTCTCAAACAAAAAAATGTTGGCTGAAGAGACAAGGGAGCTGAGAGACAGAGGGTCCGCCGCCTCCTCCTCTACACCAGTAACACCACTGACTGTTCCACCGCCGCCTCCACCATGCGACCGCGTGGTAATCTTGAGCTTCTTCTTCTTCTTCTTCTTCTTCTTCTTCTTCTCTCTCTCTCTCTCTCTCTCTCTCTCTCTCTCTCGCACACACACACATATACACTCACTCTCTCTTTCTCTCTCTCAATCCATACATACGCATTTAGCAGTTCCAAATGCGTGCCAAAATTGAAAATATGGCATGGTTACAAACCGTTCCAAAATAGTGCCAAATGGTGCCAAAATTGAATATCTGGCACGGTTTTTAGCAGTGCCAAAAGCGTGCCAAAATTATACCACATTGTCACGCACAAAAGTGGTCACGTGTCTAACAATTTTGAAATTCTGGAATTGTTTTAAACAATGCCAAAAAGTGTGCCAGATTCCCAAATCTAACACCCTTCGACAAAAAACTGAAACCGTGCCAAAAAAATTGGCTCCCTGATATTTGGCATGGTTTAAAACTGTGCCACATTGGATCTGGCATTGTTTAAAATAGTGCCAGTTTGCAGTTTTTGGTGTAGTGTCTTTCATTAATTTATTAAATTATTACACAATTGAGAAAGAGGTTTTAAATTACCAATTGTAAAAGCCAATGAAGCTAATATGAGGCGATAGGCATGTGCAAAGCATGTGGCTATAACCTTATATATATATATATATATATATAGATACAGTCAGGCTCTAAAGAGGGCGCCCTTTTTTTCTTAAAGAGAGGGCTTCCGTTTTGGCCGTCAGATCGTGTTTTCATTAATGGCAGTTTTGTCATTTCACAGTTTTTAAACACGATCCGACGGTCAAAACAGAGGCCCTCTCTTTAATAAAGAGAGGGCGCCCTCTTTAGAGAATCTTTGTATATAGATAAGCATAAATATATGATCAATAACAAAAATGATATCTTACCCTTTGATATGAGTAACCCAGTTGCTATAGGCTCATGTTGATAATATGTTATAAAATTAGTAATAAAGCAGGCACACAAATAAACAATCACACAAAGAGACACGTATATTTTTGGTAGTTCTGTGATTTGCCTACGTCCACAGCAGAGGGGGAGCTGATGTATTATTGAGGGATTTGTACAAGTACAACCCAAACACTCACAATGTAGAACTCTCAATACTACACTTCTCTATTTTTCTCTCTTGCTTCTCTCTTCTATTTCTGCATTTTCATTGGTTTGAATACATTGATATTTATAGAGGTAAGATTACTGATCTCGTCAAAACCAAGATAACAAATATGCTTTACTTTGTATGATTTACAGTGTGGAAGTAAAGGTCGACAAAAACTGTTTATTCTATCCTTTGATTAATAAAGCCTATATCTATTTGGTTATAGAAAAACGGAAGTTTGATTAATTTCTTAAATTGAACTACTGCTATTAACTAAACTATGAATGCAAATGAATTAAACTAATTAAATAAAAACAATAATTCAAGTTGGTTTTAATAAATATGGATGAGATCTAGAGTTGCAAATTCACCACTAACCATGCCTTGGGGGTCTATACTTCCTACTTTAGGATCTATGATTGGATAGTTAAGATCTATCGTAGCTATAAACCTGATAGTATCAACAAGAAGATATTACTAGTTCAATCTAAGCATAATTCATCTTCGGTTGGCATGGATTGTCTACCTATAACTAGGGTGTAGCACAACCCATCTTCCCTAGGTATGAGTCATAAAGATATAAAGCATCGCCATCATATAAGTACTGTTGTATGTAAATACTCCCATCAGTCACAGAAATCAAGGAATATTGAATTCAATAAATACAAGGGAGAATCTAAGACAGGAGTAAACCCAAAATATTATTGATTAATAACATTGACAATCCGATTATATATTCATAATCCTCAAATATATAACCACTATCCAAATACATAAAAACCTAAAGAAAGAAAGCAAAGAATCCTCCTTCACATTGCTAGGGTTTCATTGAAACCCTAGACGAGGTGTTTAGTTGCGCATAGTGAATGAAAACATGGAGATGAAGTTGATTGTTACCATCTGAAACCTTCAAACTAGATCTTCTTCTTCTCTTGCCTCCAAAGTTGTATGATATGATATATGTATTGTTGTGTAACCCCCAATATTTAATTAGAATGACGTATATATATGTATATTTGTAGAGGGATTAGGAAGGTCTTCATAAACCTAATCTGACTAAAACAGTTGTATTTCACTTTCTGGATGCAATCAGACAAATCACTTGGTCAAGGGTTTAAGGCGCAGGGGGGATGCGGATCAAGGGAAGGCGTTAGATTATTTTGCTCACGTAGGGGTCTTCAGTTCATTAAAATACGCAACTTTACTTTTTTTACAGGTCGCGTGAGCACGATGTTGGTAAATCGTGTGAGCGGGCCGCGCACGCGAGGTGGCTTTTTCTGCTCTGTAAACGAAAAATAAAGTAAAAGTACAATAAAATAGGCTATTAAGTGCTAACAAATGTGAATTAAGGCATGCAAATAAGAACTGTTTACTCCCAATCAATTGCCGACAACAATCTTGAAATAGGCTAAAGCAATGGTAGTCCGAAGTTGATGCAAAACTGGTAGCCAAGTTTTTCCACCTTGTTACTGTAGGCATTAAATTCGTACTTCAACCATGACTTTGTGAGAAACTAGACATCCACTTTAATGGATAGTATTCATAACACATGACACAATGTGATGATATATGAGACAATTTCTAATCAGACATAAAAAAAGAGTAGATTTTCCTAGCACTCTATAGAATGAAAATGTGCTAGAATACTAACACAACCAAGAAAAAGAATCAACACAGAAGTTATTGCTAGCAGGCCACTTGAAATATTTAAAGAAACTTTGAAGTGAATTACAAATAAGTGAAACAATAGTTTAGACATGATTTCAAGAAAATCTATGAATTAATTCTCATGGGCTTCTTCTTGTATATTTAAGAACTTTCAATAACCATTCGGCATTGGGATTGGAAACAACAACTACGATGGATTTTCCTAGTAATCGAGCATTAGATGATGGTCACTTGATCATGAAGCAGTTGCCTTACATTTGTAGAGACACTCATTGTTCCTTTACCTGCATCTAGGTATGAAACTGTCACGCCCCAACGTAGCAAAATAAGGAACAATTTTCATTTCTATTTTGGACCCATAGTTCATGACAAGTGATGGATCTCTTGTTCTGTACTTAGCTTAACATGAGATAGTAAACATAGTATAAAATGCAACAGGGAAGATAATAGATATTACATTTAAATAAAACCCAAGTAATATTACATTGTCTTAAAACACTCTTAAGGCACAAGCCGCCTTATTAGAATAAAGCATTATTCATTATTTATTACAACTTATTTAAATGAAAGGGCGTCTTCATGGGCTTCTCCTTTCTAACTGGCATAATCATACTACCCTGCATAGCCATCTCCTGGACATTTTAGGTGTCCAGGACAATAAAAGTCATCAGCTAATGAAAGTCGAATGAGCATAATGAGTAACACACACAATGTATATAAAACTACATTAACCGTTATTATTGTTTAGTACTTTAGAGTATGGTTAGTCCATTATTCTAATCGTCGTATAAGAACAATAAATGAACAGTTTAAGTTATGAATATTTTAAGACTGTGCATGAACAATGCAATCGTGTCTTCTTATTGACTCTTTTATCTTGACCACAATTTCTTGACTCATATGGTTTACCAGAACCATCAGGCACAATGCTGTTAATTTAGAATATCATCGCCCATAAAAAGCCGCTTAATAGGATTACCGAACCAATGTGGCATAGGTAAAACCCATCAAGATATTCAAGGTTACAATAACCCAATAATCCTGATTGATATACCATCACCGCCCATAAAAGTCACTTGGTCAAACTTTGTTTGACCAAGATAATATCACCGCCCATAAAAGCCGATCATTATAGATAATCATGTTCACAACGTCACCAACATATCTTTTTACTCATTTCTCACCAACCTATATGCTGAACCACTTGACCCCTTTCCAAACATGTCATCTCGACTATGCAAGTGAGTGACTTAATCTCTTTTTATATTTTCTTATATAATAATAATAATAATAATAATAATAATAATAATAATAATAATAATAATAATATCAATTGGATTTAAAACATGTGATCTTTACCACTAATCAAATTTCAATTTCATACTCTGTTTTCATTTCCTTTTAAGGTAGTATAGTAGTAAGTGTATGTTTATTAAAACAGAGGGTACAATAGCTTAAGCATAAAAATACAAGTTCATAAATCCTTTCTTAGTAACAAAACTGCCCATTTTGGTCTTGAGCAGTTGAGCTCTTTGGCGTGCCAAGCCAGTACTCTTTTGAGCAGTAGCTTTGTGGTCCAAGCCTTACTCCCTAACCGTCCAAGCTACAACAGCGGTAACTATATCTCCTAAAGCAATGGGAATTATGAAAACCCGACCAAATTGTTCCCCGAGTTTTTTAAACCACTCAAAATCAAACAATTGAGTAGAATTTATCCACAAAACTCGGCCCTGAGTTTTTTTTAAACCACTCAAAATCAAACAATTGAGTAGAATTTATCCACGAAACCTGAAAACATTGTTTCCAAACTTCTCAAACCCATTAAAAAATCAAACGATGACTCAAACTTATCAACAAAAAACCATCCTAAATTCCATCTATAATTACAGAACTCTTTATATATATTAATACCTGGGATGCCATCTCCAACTTCAACTAAAAACATTGTACACATTGTTTTGGTCATGAACTGCATCAATACCATAAATCATTGGAATTCCAAGATGTCTAGCAAGAGAACTTTAGACACCCTATTTTGGTTCGTCCGTTCAACAGAAGGAACCCCGCGTCAAGAACAATCCGATGACTGGAATCAAGATTTGTGGAATGTCGATTTTATAAAGCAGAACTCCGTGAAGCACTGTGGTCTCTGAGATATGTTAGAATAACCTTTAGGAAGACTTAAGTACGTTAGAAATCCAAATTAGAGACAAAAAACCCAATTTAGGGGAGCTTTTCACATGAAATGACGAAAAATCGCTTTTTATCGAGCAAATTCTGGACCTCGGGGTGGGATCCTGAGAACTCCCTTTACAAAATGTTCCTAAAATAAGTTAAATTAGTGACCCAAGCCTTCACATTGGCCAAAAACCAATTAGGAGAATTTTTACCCTTTTTGCACCTCACAGGTTTGCTCCTTCTTGGATTTAGCCTCACTCTTTTAACCATAACTCAAAATATAAAAACTCTTTCTAAATGAGACCAAAAATATCTTAAACTAGACTCCCATACCTTTCCAACGATATATCACAAGCCCAAAAAGGATAACCGAGGTGAGAGAACAAAGTGCAGGAAGTCTGGAAGGAAAACACAACTTCTGGACTGAGAGCCATGGTGGCTCTCAGCTGAGTACTGTGCGGCACTCTTGGACTTCTGCATGGCATCCTTGAGTGCCACTATGGCTTTCAGATACCCCAAATGTATTCTGGACCCTTGATTTGACCCCAATCCGCATAAAAATGCCCAAACCATGAAATTTTGTGTTTCTTTTGTCCCACATCGCTTAAACACAAGAATTTTCACCCAAATATTCAACTATAAAAGGGGATCTTCCCCTTTCCATCTAACATACCTCAAAATCCTGATAACTAGAGAGCTCAAGGAAAACCCTCGGAGGATTCCGAAGCACTTAAAGTTCTTTGAAAAGTTTAATCTTTCAGTTTTAGGGTTCTTGGAGTCCACGGTGCTGAAGAAGCCCTGCAGAAGTATTCTGAGGGAAGTCCTTGAGGTAAGCTCCTTCTTCTTCTTTGTTTTTTCTGTTTTATTTTCCTATTTTGATTTTTATTTTCTTAGATTTAGGTTGAATTTCTTGTTTGTTCTTTGCGCTATTCACTTTTATTGCTTTAGATCTTTAAAGTTCTAGGATAGTTTTAATTTAGTTTTTGTAGTATCCATTAAAGTAGACGTATCCCAGGTAGAGTTATCCCCAAATGTTGTGGTAGCCGAAGTTGTGGTGCTAGTATTCAATTCATGGATATCTGACCCCGGAGATAACAAATCCTTAATCGGATCTACGAGTATAGAACTAGGGCATTCACATAGGAATCATGTAGTAATTCATATTAGTTGGAACAGTAGGCTATTCATGGTATCCATGTTTATATTCATGCATAGTAGTTTAATCCATGAATTAGATTATTCATAGTAGTTAATTCCTATTTAGTTTGATTCATGAATTAATTCATATCCACGTATCCATGAACATGCATACATTTGCACACTATCCTCACTTAGAATAGTAGGTTATCCATACTAGGGATAACATCTTAATCAGGCTTACACATGCACACTATTGCACATAGTATTCATGGTTGGATGTATATACATACTATCCATGCCTAGAATAGTTGGATATTCTTAGATTATCCCATATATATATATATATTATGTTTTATTGTCCTAACCATGGTTAATTAGGATAATTGGGAATGCTGTGCTATCTCAGGTAAGCCCTTATACCTTCCTTATTTATTCCTTTCTTAGGATTGCCTAGGAGCATGCTTAGGTGGATAAAATACATATTTTAATTCCCTAAATGATACTTGTGCATAGAATTCATGTTTTTCTAGGGTTTTGAGTGTAATTTTCACGTTTAGTTTCCTTTCCTTTCCTTTCGCATGCATAGGAGAGCGTAGTAATACGTTTAGTCCACGAATTACTGTTTTAGCACGTGCATTGCATGTAATTGCTTAGTTTCTTGCACGAATTTTCTTTTATTAGTTGTTTATAACTTGAAATAGGATTGCATTAGTATAATTGAAATGGTCACATAATCTCTAGTCAAACACCTTAAAAACTAAGTAGAGGCCCATCTCACGATGAGGCGAGAGAGGGTTGTTTTAGGCCGAACTGAGTTCTTTGGTGATGATGGGACGGTGCTCTCTATTCATTGGACATGATAGATTTAGTTTTCTTGGTTTCCTTTATCAAACCAAGTGGCAACTCTATTGGTGAGGATCTCTCTGGATTTAGCCTTGTGGGATATGCAAACATAGATTATTCACTCGTGTAGCCTCAGATATGGATCATAGGCATCAATTGTTGCCTCGGGATGGATAAAAAGCCCCATGGAATCCAAACACGAGTAATCCAAATCGGTCGGATAGGATAAAGGCTATTGAAGGGTGGTGAACCTCATTCGTGGCTGTTGGCATGAGATTTGAAATGGGACAATAAAGCGGGCTTAATCCTTCTAGGCCCCGAGCTTGGTTCGGGTACACACAAGAACCCTTTTGGATTTTGTTCACCATATTAACCCAAGCCTCAGTAGAAGCCTTTGGAGCAGGAACACTCCCTCCACCACTCAAAACAATCCCTGCCCAAAATCAAGGTTTCTTTGGTAAAAATCAACCCAATTGACATTAATAATCGGTCATTCTAAGCAACAACATTATACGGGCAACAATGTATCTATGGATAAGAAAGGGGTTTCTCTAAGATTTAGAGAATCTGTCTTTTTCACTAAGCAACAACATTATACAGACCGCAATGTATCTATGGATCAGAAAGGGGGTTTCACTAAGATTGAGATAAATGTTTATTTAAAAATAATAATAATATTTAAGTACTTCTTTTATCACATTAGACACCAATAAACATCTACTCTGTCACAAAATGAAGCCCATGATAGTAATTATTAATAGCCCATGATAGTAATTATTAATTAAGCACCAAAAGGGCGATAACAAGGCATAACCTTAAGCGATGAAAATTGTTGAAGAAATAGGTATGAAGCAAAATCAATCGGATTCTGAAACTTTTTCTACTTCGATGTTGCACTCTAGGTTTCCAGGAAGCTTCATTGATAGAGCATGGCAGTTCTTCATTGATAGCCCATGATGTTGCACTCTAATTCAAGCTAGTACATTCCAGAAGCTAACTTGAATTAGCTATGTGAGTTAACAGTTGTTGATAAAACTTGATTTTAAGTACTAATAGAAAACTACTTGGTAATTAAAAAAGTGGTTCTAGAACATAAGTCATGCTTATATTTCGCAGGTAAAAAAAATTCCATGATTATCTCAATGTCAACTCTGGAATACTCAGCATGTTGTCTAGGTATTGACCCTTTCGAGCAGTTTAGGTAAGTAGTTGATAGACCATGATCACAAGAAGCTAAACCCTAAACCCTCAAATTAGTTTCTAAATCTATCTATAATCTGTATCTCAATTTGTATACAATCCAATCAGTTTCTGAATTTATTCCTCTACCAAATCGAAACCCTAAACCTCCAAATTATCAAATCAATGAAAAATCAAGCAATGTCAAAGAACTAGAAAAACTAATCTGTATCTGTATATCTACATGTATATATATTAGAATGAGAGAGAGGGAGAGAAACATATTTGCATCTATGTATGTATCGGTATATCTATTTAGGTGTATATCTATATATGTATCAGTATATCTATATATCTGTATACATATACATATATATATATATATGTATAGGTATATTTATATACCTATATATCGATATATCTATGAGAGAGAGAGTGTGTGTGTGTGTGTGTGTACCGATTTGAGAGAGATTTCCATTTCTGAAATAGACCGCCAGAGTCGAGAGAGAGCTCAGGTCAGATCGATCGAGACCCGTAAACATTTTCCATGGAATTCGTTTTTTTAGTGGGGATGAGGAATTTGTTTTTCACAAAAATGAGTGAAAATGAGAGAAAATGACATCATATGACTGATTTGGGGAAAATTTTTTCATGAAAATTTTAGCCAATCAAGCACCACACTTTAGTGGAAAATTGGTTAGTAAAATATTTTTCATGAAAAATATGTGCAATCAAACGCAACCTAAGTAAAAAAAGTAGAATTGTACTTAAAAAAAAAAAAAAAAAAAGAGTTGGGGTGATCGAAGCGCACCCTAAGTCAAACTGTACTATGACCACATTAGAGACCAGCCTTGCTGGGCTTTACCACATACTCTACTTTGCTGGGTTTATCATGTTGTCATATATCATCCATTAACTGGGCGTACCATTGTAACTTTAAAATCTAAGAGATAGCCTTGGCCCAGTCCAGTCCATTATGGCCCATAGTTTATAATCTTACCGAGGAACAGAGGAGGCAGAGGGGGGAGAGAGAGATGGCGGGGGGCGCATTTTGGGGGACGAAGGTGATGGAGATAGTGAAGAAGCACGACTCTGGAGGTCTTGTTTGGAAGAGAATAAAGCTCACTACCACTCGTAAAGCCAACGCCAAGAAGAGACTCCTCCGCGTTTGGCAGGTCTCTCTCTCTCTCTCTCTCTCTCTCTACTATTTCGCTTGTTTTTTTTAGGGTTTATGCTTCGTAGTCTTTGTTTTTGTTAATTAGTCTATTAATCATGATGAACATGTGAATACTCTTCATTAATTCAACTTATTTATCAGAACTTAAGCCTTTACGAGCTAGGATTGGCCGTCTTAAATATCGTTGATACTTCTGATTGAAATGCTAGTTCTTTATACGAATTCATGCCACTTTAATCTACATAAACGAGCTTAATTTGGACTCAATACATTTAAATATGTGGTTTTGGTGACTAATATAATCTTTTCCAGACCCCTATTCAATGGGAGTGATAGGGGGTTTGTTGCAAACTTGCAATGTAGTGCAATTCGATTAAGCAGTCCAGTTCTCCATTTCTGCAATCATTGTCACTATCATGAATGAGCAAACAAACTATATATGATATTTTTCGTGTTGTCATATATGGTTTTATTGTATAGCTTTTCAGTTGTAAAAAAAAATTTCACTTACGAACTATTCTTTGGAAACTGACCTGGCGGAAGAGTTCTCTCCACTTCATTTTCATTGTATGAAGCATTGATCCGCGCAGACCAGAAATAAATTAGTAAGATAGAAGGCTAAATCTCGAGAAAAAAAACTGTGAGAAACTTTATGTTTATTCTCTCATCCTCTCTTAATTCCGTGGTTTAACAAATTTGTTGACTTCAAAGACTTGAGTCCATACCTAGATCTCCCTTGAAAGATAATCACTCAAAAAATTTAAAAAGTACTTTTTAGTTCTCGTAACTATTGAACCCCTAAATGGGAAGTATCTCACTCTGTTGTTAAAGGCGTGCCATAGGCGCTCCTGGCTTAGACTCAGGCAGACTTGGCCTTTGCTCCTTGCCTTGCCCTAGGCGAAGCCCCCTTCAATCAGGCTTCATCTAGGCGCGCTTTTCTTGTGCCTTTCTTTAGAAGCCCAAAGCACAAAGTCCGTGCCTCGAGATAACTATGCATCCATAACTTAATTAGGCATGAAATTAAGGCCCAAATTTAGACCCGACTAGTATTAGCCTTAGTACCAACGCATGACTCGCCTCTTATTAGCATTGGACCCATATTATGAGCCATTAGACCATTACAACTTCCAAAAGACTAGGGTCACATTTTTAAAATACAAGAATATTCTACTTTGTGACCAACACTAAGGGTATGTTTGATAACCGAATTAAGTGCTGAAAATAAAAGATTCGGCACTTATTCTTTTTCAGTGCGTTTGATAACATATCACTTAATTCAAAAAGCAGCCAAAAAATCACTGAAAACTTAAGTGAAAATTTTCTACTGAAAATAATCACTGAATGCATTCTATTTCAGTAATTGAAGTACTGTTTTCAGTATTATAAATTCAATCACTTCAAATTTTCAGTACTTAAAATTCAGCACTTAATTTTCAGCACTTAATTTTCAGTTTTATCAAACACACCCTAACTCTCCTATTGGTTCCCCAATTTAGAAAAGCAAAAGAAAAGAGAAAGGAAATAGCCTAACTGCACAAATAATCTACATGGAGATTAAATTTGAAATTTTTTGTGATAATTTCATACTTGATTAGGTTGTTACTATGTTATTCTAAGGTAGACTATTTTGTGAAGTATGATAGAGACAACTTACTAATGGCCAATTGAGCTAATAAGTCAAAATGCACATTATTTCAATGTTTTAGCAATTTATAATTTTATATGTGTATTTTAAATTTGTTTGTCCTAATTATGGATGAATTAAGTAGACACATTCAAGATAAGGTCCGAAGGTGTATATTGTTTGCAGATGATGTTGTCTTGGTTTATGAGACTAAAGGGGGACTCAACACTAAACTGGAAGCTTGGAGAGAAGCACTGGAGAGTAAGGGGCTAAAGATAAGTAAGACGAAAACAGAATACATGGAATGCAGTTTTAGCACCAGTGGAAATAGAGACAAGGAAGCAGTGAAGATCGAAGACCAAGAGATTCCAAAGAGGGAACACTTTTGATATCTAGGTTCAATGATCAGTAGAGATGGAGAGATTGGTGATGACGTGACCCATAGAATTAAAGTAGGCTGGTTTAAGTGGAGGAGTGCTTCCGGAGTATTATGTGATCGGAGAATACCAGCAAAATTGAAAGGAAAATTTTATAGGACAACAATTAGGCCAGCTATGCTCTATGGGACAGAATGTTGGGCAACTAAGAAACAACATATTAGCAAAGTGAGCGTAGCTAGGATGAGGATGCTAAGGTGGATGTGTGGTAAGACTAGGAAAGATAGAATTAGAAATGAGTACATTAGAGAGACTGTAGGAGTGGCACAAATTGAGGATAAGTTGAGGGAGAATAGACTTAGATGGTTCGGCCATGTGCAACGAAGACCTGTAGATGCACCTGTGCGAAAACGTGATAAGATTGTAGTGTCTGGAATGATTAGAGGGAGGGGCAGACCTAAACTGACCTGGGAGTATGTAGTGCAACAAGATATGAATATATGTAATTTAAGTGAGCATATAACTCTTGATCGTGCAGAATGGAGAATAAATGATTCATACAGCCGACCCCAACTAATTGGGACACAAGGCTTGGTTTGGTTTGGTTTGGTTTACTTTAATTATTGTGTTCCTTATATTTGCTTAAATACATTTAATTTATGAGTTTCTTAAATTGCACCTTACTTCACTCAAGCTCACGCTTTTTCTGCGCCTTACGCCTTTAATAACTTTGGTATCCAACAAACCTCTCCTTATCCCATTCATGGATAAACGTTTACCCTTTGAACAAGTCCCGCTGCATCCCGCCAAATGCACCACCTAAGGCACAATGGTGTCACGTGCCAAGCTTTGTGGAGGAGAAGAAGAAGAAGAAGAAGAAGAAGAAGAAGAAGAAGAAGAAGAAGAAGTTTCTAAAAGAAAGAAAGAAATTGTATGCTCCTAAGCTAACAAGCTACCTCGATACCCAAAAGTTTCTAAAAAAACTATACTTTGAGTCTGGAAGAAAAAGTTCCGCCCAATCTTTTGATACTACTTCATACTACTGAGTACTGATTGTTCAATTTTTTGGGCATTTCCTTCAACTTTTTCATCCATGGGGACAAGCAGTCTTATAGCCTCACATGCATGACTTGTTAATATGATGTAATTGGAGAATTCCAATTTCTAACCATCCGTTTACATTCCTTCGGGTTACAGATTGCATTTTTAGAACCCAACTTGGGAGAACTCAAGTTGATTTGATGCATTTCATTTATTCAATGGTGTATCATCTAGGTAGCACTGGTGCAGGTGCGGGGATTCGGGTACGGGGATGCGGGTGCGAGGGATTCGCCAATTTTCCAAAAAGTAAGGGTGCGGGTGCGGTTGTGGGTGTGGCGGGAGTACTTAGATAAAATATTAAAAATATACTTTCAGATATTAGTATATACAAATTATTTTTTAAATATTAGCACATTAGTATATACCCTAGATAATTGTTATTATTATTTTCTATTATTTATCTTTTAAACCCCCAAAGTTTTCAAAATTGTATGAAGAACTTGTGTTCTTTTTCAAAAGAACGCTACAAAAAAAAACTCAGCCACACTCCAAAAGAACTCAAAGAATCCACGAAGCACCCAGTACGGGTGCGCACTAAGTGCGGGTGCGTCGGTCTTTTCGAAGAGTCCGTGTTTCATAGTGTATCATGTATGATTGTAGATGCTAAACCTCAGTGAATGTTGATGACTTTTTACGGAGCTAATACAATAGTGGGATTGATTGGAAGGTGTACGCTATTCTTAAAACAAGGAAAGCAGACGAAAAAATTGCAAGCCAACCAGACTAGCAGTACATGATTACCAAAACAACTAATCAATAAATTATCTAAGCAGAGGAAAAAATTGCAAGCCAACCAGACTAGCAGTACATGATTACCAAAACAACTAATCAATATATTATCTCTCTCTAATAAATCAACTGCATAGATCTTGATTTTACGTCTCGCTTTACCTAAGGCAGATCTTTATTTTTGGTCACCACAAGGTTGAATCCACGAAGTCCACACCATATAAGAAGCTCACGCAAGAAGCATGTGTTTTAGCACGACCACCACGTCATGAAATTAGGATATCCTTTATCATAGTGAAATGACACTAATTAAATGGAGAGCCTGCAGAGGGTGTTTACCACAAAAATAAGATATAAAATAAATACTACCAGGTGGTAATCATAGTCGGTTAGCCACCCTTGAATTTGCCCCTAGTTATTGTATGCTTTCATTGCCTTTCCCCACAACGTTTGCAAAGAGGCTTGTCAAGTGCCAAACGTTGGCCAACTGAGGTAAGATATGTTGCAAAGTAAGCACACATGCACACCAACTCAAGTAAGCAACACGCATTGAAATGCAACAAGTAGGTGGCTCCAATAAGAGACAGGGTGAGCTTCTTGTGGAGCAACACCTCCTAGGGCACAATTAGAAGTTAGTTGATCTACATCTTCTGTTAGAGTAAATCAGGTGTGGGAAAATGGAAATTAATCGAAAAGTGTGCATCAAGCTGTGTCTAATCGCTGTTTCCATTAATTTGTCACCCCTATGTGCCTTCATAGTTTTGGATGTTTCCCTCCCGACGTGTTAGTTTTGACACATCTTCTATTCTCATTGTCCTTCAAGAAATATCAGATATCTAAGTTCTCAGAATTCTCTTTGGTGTCTTCCTTGTAGAACGAGGCTGTGCTGAGAGCATGCTCTGAGCCACCACCTTCAAAAACTTCGAAGGCTGGTGCAGAAGGAATTGGGGAGAAAGAAAGCGAAGTGTAGTGAATGTTAGCCAAGAGTGACTGCGACGCACAACAAGTCTAAAGGAAGTACTGCACTTTGTTTTTTGTATGCAAAATCTGTTCATGACTTTTTGTTTCATTATTAAACCTAGCTGGAAATCATAATTGTGCACCCTGTTGATCCTTAGATTATGGAGTTCTTGCGAACTGTTGGTTTAAATCTGTGGTCAGTATGGAGTCATGCTCTTTTTGATAGATCTTGTGTCAGTCTGGCAAAATCCTTGTTGAATTTTCTTTAGCTAGTAAGACAATATTCTTTCCTAGCTTGTTATGATGTGTGATTGGTAAAGTGATGGGTTACTAAAAGTTAAGAGGGTGGTTTTATTTTTGGTGGCATATCGCCTTTACAAAATATAGTATATGATAAGATATAATCCTTCCTTCGAAACTGATTTCTGAAACTGTGGTAACAATTAAAATCCTAAAGTTTAAGTTGTAAAATTGTACTATCTACCTGAGGCTGACCCTCAGAAACATTTTGGGGGGTGTGAGGTATATATCGATATAACATTATTGATTGTGCCCCAGTACAAAGTTTTCGTTGTCCTATTAATTTTGGTTGGTGTAAATTGCTTTATAGATGATAAGGTTCTTTCTTAGTCAGATGGGGTGCTGAAGATTTGGGTTTCATAGAGGAATTCTCAGTCTTCCAATTGCAACCACGGGAAGGATTATGCTGAATCTTCTGATAGGTCTATGTGGTCCAGTTTTAGTTTGAATTGAAACAAGTTTAGTTAGAAACGTGGGCACGAAACTACGAAAGTTGAAAATTCCGCCCAAGTCCTCTTCGATGGCCATAGGACGGATATTGACATCACAGAAATTAGAATATATATTTGAAATTCTCTCTGCACTGGTCATTATAATTGTAGAGTTTAAGGAGATCCACCCGTTCTTTCTCACCGAGGTTGCACTTTTACACGCAACCCTTTCTCATTGTCTCAAATGTGCTCGTCTGTTGGAAATCGGGTCCTCATCTAGTTATGAACTTCATTTTCATAAACAAAATCGTTGATTATTACAGCTTGAAGATTTATGATTTTAACATATAATTTAAGTTGTTATGTATTGAAATGTTTTACTGCATGTGTGAAAAAAAGACCTTTTAGTTTGCAATAGTATAGCACTATAGCTATAGATACCACATTCTATCACAGGCAGGTTGTTGCCGCCCCATGTTCTCAATTCCAGGAGCAACCTAGGCAACATCCTGAAATTTTGTTGACCCTTTTGTTTCAGCTAGGCTCAGCAGCTTATTTCTTGTGAACAGTTGGCAAAAGTTCTAAAACCATTGGACTTGATTCATGTCTGCTCCAATCCTTTCTAAACTTTAGGAGCTGTTTGGAAAGGCACATGTTTTGTAGTTCACAAGTGAACCTTTTTATACATTCAGGCTCTGATTGGTTCATGGATTTAGAGAGGGAAAGGAAAGGAAAGGAATTCACGAAGGAGAACAGTTTCCATTGTCTGGTTATCAAGGAAACTGGTGAGGAAAACTGGAAGGAAAGAAAATTTAGTAGAAAATAAGTTTAAAAAATTTGAATTTTGTGAGTCATTTTGCTCCTTTTCCCTGTAAGTTATCATAATATTTTGACAATTTTTAATTCTTAATGATATTTAGTCATGGAGGAAAAACAAGAGAAAACACTGGGAACTGTTTTTTTCTTCTTAGTTTTCTTTCCACTTCCTTTTTCCATCATTGAGTCCGCAAACCAAAAGGAGCCTCGGGATTATGTCCTTTTATTGCACATGATGAGTATGTACCGATCTAATGTACTTGTAAAACAAATTCTTTTCACACCAACATGAGATGATCTAATTTCATAGATAGAAAGTGAGAGTGAGACTTAAATAGGTCTTTAGTATTTGGGATGATCTAGATTGATAGGCGCATAAGTTGGTTTGGTGTAGGGAGGAAGTTTGAGATACCATTTCATTCCCTATAAGAGGCAACACCACCTAAATTTCTTTGGGTATTTGTATTGATGGGGATGATATTATGTGGATGTAGTTCAAAAAAGATTGGAGATGTCATTGTTGCATGTATACAAAGCAACCGTGTAGACTTATTATGTCCAAACAAACTGCATTTAAAGAGTTGTTGGTTTTGGAACTGGTCTGACATACATTATTGATAGCACCTTAACATTCCCTGTCTACAAGGTAAATGCATTCAAAATGTCAAAAATACCCTTCTCTTGGAAGAACTACTTAGTCTTTTAATGCTAGAGTAATGTTACACCAATATTTAAATCCACATTCAATTTCACACCTAATACATTTTGGCCTTTGATTCCGGTAAGTCCCGTGTGAGACCCATATGAGACCATTAGAATCAAGGGTCGGGATTGTTAGGTATGAAATTGGGTGTTAATTTAGACGTGAGTGTAGCATTTTTGTTAGTGCAATTCTAGGAAATTAAGAATCGGGAGTTTCCTAGTGAAATTGACCTAATCAGGTGAGGTGAGGCTATAAAATTTAAAGTTGTGGTCTACCATGACGGCCTGCCCACGTGATTGACAATATAAAGCTCCCCCAAGTCAGCAATCCACAACCCAAGCCAGTCCCCATCTCTCTCTCTCTCTCTCTCTCTCTCTTCATGTCCTTATGTCATTGAAAATGAAGTATATACAGAAAGGGTGACGTGAAGAACTCCAACACTTAGATGATTCTAAACTATTGTCGCAAGAAATTTTGGTCGGCAATTTTTAGTTGTATATATTTTGTTTCCCATTGCTTTTTTCTGATTTGTTTTTCTCTTCCTGTTATGGTATTGTAATAACTTAATAGTTATGGACAATCAAACTCTTAATCAAGCTTTACTATATGCCGTCCTTTGTCCTTCCAACATACACTTGCTATTCATGTATGGATTTGGGGCCCACTTTCTAACCCTGTCCAACTTATGAGATCATTGGTTAAGTGTACAACCAACTTGAACCAAGCGTGACCACTTTTGTTTTTTTGCTGAAAGTGTGACCAAGCCGTGACCTCATTAGCATAAGTTACAAACCGCCTAATATGATGAAAAGCTTTGATGGTTGTGAATTATAATATTGGGTTAATTACACTTTATTCCAGTGTAGAGGTGTATACGAGCCGAGCCTGCTCGCGAGCTTTTTAATGAGCTCGAACTTTTAAGTGCTCGCAAACTTTTTAACGAGCCTTTTCATGCGCCCTTTTGAACTATATAGTTTAATAATAAAACAATCATTTATCAAGTCTATTTACAAAATGTCATGTTTTTTCTAATATTAAATAGTTTTATAATAAATAAACACGTATATATATAAGTCACTATACAAGCTTTTATCAAACCTATTAACGAGCTTTTTCACGAGTCTGCTCATGAGCCTTATTCGATCATATTCACTAGCTCAAATGAGCGAGCCGAGCTTAGCCTTTATCGAACCGAGCTTCGAGCCCTTGTTGAGTGGATCAGCCCGTTTACACCCCTGGGCCCTGTGGTTTGGCCCGATGCCACTTTACCCTCCTGTGGTTTAAAATTGACCACTTAACCTCCCTGTGCTTTCGGGTAAAATGTCACCGCTAAAAAAAGTGTTGACTTGACACTTACTCGGAAAGCACATGGGGGTTAAAGTGTCATCGGACCAAATCATAAGTAGGGGTGGGCATTCGGTCGGTTCAGTTCGGTTTTGCACTATTTGGTTCGGTTTGAGTTTGGTTCGGTTTGGAGGATTATCAACTGGTAACTGACTGAAATATAATTCGGTTGGTTCAGTTCGGTTAACTGAATTACAAATTCGATTCGGTTTGTTTATTCGGTTAACCGAATTGTAAAAAACTCAAGTTTTATTTTTATTTTTATTTTTTTCATTTTTCTCAACTTTTTAATGTTTTTTTTTCCTTTCTCTTTCATATTGCAAGGAAAGCATACTTTTATTTGATTTCAATTGTAAAAATATTTATATTTTATTATCTATAGTTATGTATAAGTATATTAATAATATAGAAAATAAAAATTAAAAATAAAATTTCGGTTTTTCGATTCAGTTCGGTTGTCTATAGGCAACTGATAACCGAACTGAAATTTTTAATTCGGTTCGGTTTTTAACTGAAATAACCGAACTGAAATTTAAAATTCGGTTCGGTTGGTTTGGTTTGTTCGGTTAACCAAACTGTTTGCCCATCCCTAATCATAAGGGGGTAAAGTGTCATTAGACCAAACCACAGGAGGGTAAAGTGGTCATTAATTTTAGCGATGACACTTTATTCGAAAGTACAGGGAGGTTAAGTAGTCAATTTTAAACCACAAGAAATAATGTGACATCGGACCAAACCACGTAGAAGTAAAGTGTAATTAACCCTATAATATAAGCTGTGATTCAACCAAAAGAAATTATTATAGTAGTGATATAGAAATCATATTGTACTTAAATACTTATATAATATGGGGGTGAGTCAACTATGGTATGGTGTTGTGACCCTCTGCTTTACGCTTGTGAAGCACATTCTTCATTTAAAGAACACTATTAGGAGGATTAAAACACATATTTATGGTATTTCTTTACTTAATTTATGTAAGTTAGGAGAATCTCTGTTTTCTTTTTGGACAATTTTTCAATATGGATTGTAAGTTAAGCAATATTGTGTATATCCAACCATTCTCTTATATCGCACTGTCAGCAATCTCATGCACTGAATACTTTTGTTTAAAGAAGATTAGATTTGCCAATAGTATACAAATACGTGTGTTATAACTTATAAGGAATTCTGAGTTTATTATTATTATTTTTTTATTGCATTTCAAGAAAAGTTTATCTTCTGCTCATAAGACTTTTATGATGGTATGGGCCATGAAGAGTGATTTTCTTCTCCTCCTTCCAATGGAGAAATTATCCATGTGTGACTCCGACTCCCACTGTGATTCAAGTAGTTTGTGCATATCACGTGAGTCTCACAGTTCTCCATTTTTGACTAATTATACAATTTACTTGCAATAAGATTCAAGAATTGTGTAGTCAAACGCTACCTTCCTTGCACAAAGATCCCTGAAATTTTCAGTCTCCTAACTTCTACCAACTAGTCTTGTAAATTCAAACATTTAGTTAAAACCCATGTTCCTCTCAAGAAAAACACAAGACTTTTCACTTGTTTTTGGTACTTTCTAGGATGACTATTGTAACAATATTGTCCGACTCCAAACCAAGAATATCTGTAGGTTTAAACAAGTTTTGGCCTTTCTTTAACCCACATAGTCCCGAGTATATGCTCTAGATTTGGTAGACACAATATCAAAGAAATGGAATTGAGTTCTCAGAACAAATTTGCCTTTATGGCTAAGAGAACCTCATGCGCATAGTTGATCTTCCACAGATAATGTTCTTATTCTTTTGCTTCCCAAAAGGATTCCTCATTGACAAAGTTCAGATGAGTAATATATACACACCACACGGAGAGATATACACATACAACAATGTTAAAGAGTACACATATTTTACACAAACACTTACAAACATACTCTATCTCTCTCCTAGGTGGCACTATAAGGTCTACTGAAATAGTATCACTCAAGAGAGAGATAGAGTATATTCGTAAGTGTTTGTATAAATTGTTTATACCCCAAATATTACTCATATATTATTAGTGTTTGTGTAAAGTATTTGTGTCCCAAATATTATATATGAGTAATAATTGGGGCACAAACACTTACAAACACACTTTATTTCTCTCCTGAGTGGCATTGTGAGATCCAATGAAATTATCTAGACCCCATAAAAGGAGAGGGGGATAGAGTGTGTTTATAGGTAAAGTGTTTGTGCTCCCTGATACATATGCCTTCTTTTAACTTTCTCTTTCCATATATATATATATATATATATATCCCCTTTTTTCCCTTGAAAATCAATAGCCTTTTGTTAAAGATAAAGCTTTGCATGGTGAGGAGAAGAGGAACTGTGTTTTACGACTCATGTTTAAGATGCCAAAAAAGAAAGAGGAGAATATTATCACTAATAAATCTGTAAAGTTGAGACTTGGGGTACATGTTTTGATCTCGAAAGTCGACATGAAATTTGAGTGACTAAACATCAGATTTGCTAAGATATTTATTATGATGGAAATTTTTTTTTTTTTTTTTTTTTTAAAGGAAGCTCAATTAACTGATACAGAAGCTACCGAGAGAATTAGTGGACTAAGTTTTTCTCCTAAAAGATGAGAAACTATTACAAAAACTACTGTTTTCTTCATGATCATCAAATTCATGGTCAGAGACCTCTGTGATCCCACTTGAACCTGATGATGATGAAGCTGGGGCAAGGTTTAAGTCAGTCCTGTTCTTGGCCATGAAATCATAGAAAACAGGGCTACCATTCTTGAGATTCTCAACTCTGTTATCAATTTGGGATTGAGTTGTTGTTTCTTCATCATTTTTAGTTCCTCTTTTCTTTAGGAATATGCGGCAGATTACCCAATTCTCCATTTGCATCACACAGCTCTGCAAAATTTATCAATTCAGGAAAGATTGTTAAGGCTTTGTTTGGTTAGCAGATTTAGAGCCAAAAAATTATTCCAAATAGCAACAAAAAAAGAAAAAAGATCAAGTGAGTAAAAGCTAAATCCATTATTAGTATATTTTCTATGCTCAAATAATATGGAAAACCAATGGGTTTGTCTAGAAATGTACTGTATAAAACAGGATCAGGTTTTTCGATTTTCTCGTTTTAATTCTGTCTGCCTATAAAAAGATAAACATCATTAGGTTTTCGGTTTTCTCGTTTTTAATTCTGTATGCATATAAAGAGAACCTATGACTTTATTACTTAAAAAGTATGTAGAACCGGTTTAGTTGTGAACCAAACGAACCAGTTCTTGAGATTTCAAAACAGCCCCTAAAAAATTACTACTAATAAAATTTTTGTGGAATACAAGGAAACAAAGGAAACAAATGTAAAATCAATTTCTTTTTAATTTTCATTTCTATTTTTTTTAACAGAATACTATTATTAAATTCATTAAAAGTCATGTATACTAATAATACATAGCTTAATAAATAAAAATAACATTGTAAAAATATGATGAGTGGAAACTCACCGGAGCTGAGTTCTTGTTTTGAAGTAAGTCAGCGGTGGCCGGGGCTCCGGCACCGACGAGGCGATACTCGTGCATAATCCAATCAGTTCTAGACCCATGTGGGGGCTTTCCTTTGTAAAACACCAGAGTTTTCTTCATACCAACAACTTGGTTCCCCTTTGAATTCACAATCTTCTTGTCAATTCCAGTTGCTTTCCAATACCCTGAACCTGTGGCTCTGTTTGATCTATTCCCATTTGGGTATTTCGCTTCCTTTGTACTAAAAAAGTACCTTTCTTGCTCTGAATCACCTGAAACACCAAACCCCCTTTTATTATTAAATCACTTTATTTTTTCCCCCCCCCCCAATATGCTAACACACTGTGTTCAATTTGAGTTGCATTTGTCAGTTTACAATCAAATTTTTATTTTTTTCAATGCTTTCAGTGCCTGTCATGACATTTTGGCAGCTCGAACTTCAAAGATGTTGTGGCCTTTACAAATATTCATAAAAAAATAATATGCTTCTACGAGTATTATTTTGAGACATTGGGGGCTCAAAAACAGTTAGTATTCGGGTGGCTTGTTCTCAATACCGACTTTGCATTGAATGAATTTTAATTTTGGTTTTTTCCTTGTAAAAAAAAAAATACCTTTCTTGCTCTGAATCACTTTCAAACTCCTTGTATTAAATCACTTATGTTTTTCCATTTGAGTTACATTTGTCAATTTTGATATGCTTTTGTTGTTGATGAATTTGAATTTGGGGTTATTTTATTTTATTTTATGTGTAGTACTAACCTGGCAAATCCCAAGGATCAGACTTGCAAACATCGAACTCGGGTATGATTGAAGCCGGCAAGGGGCATGAAAAGGCCTTGCGTTTCAAGTACTGAACCACCAGCTCTTCGTCTGTGGGATGGAAACGGAAACCAGGTGGGAGTCTCAGCACACCATTTTTAACAAAGGTGAGCTTCTCCATCTCAGACAGACTGACAGACAGACACACAGAGAGAGAGAGAGAGAGGGGCACACCTCCCTACTGAAAATAAATTCAAGCCCTGAACTTGAAATTCAAACCCACTTGAGATTGAATTTGTTGCAGCTCATGTAGTGCTCTCATGTGTATGTGTTACAAGTATATGTATATATATAATATAATATAATACAATATATAACAAGAACAAGAACAAGAAGTAAAGAGAGAGAGAGAGAGAGATGTGGGGAAGAAAAGGTGAGTATGTGAGAGGGAAAGTTTGGTTTCTTTATAGTAATGTGGTGGGTACCGTGGGTTGTGGACGAGAGAGAGAGAGAGAGAGAGAGAGAAGGATTTGGCGTGAACTAGACTCAATCTCCTCTGCTTTTGACGCATATTTAAAAAAAAAAAAAAAAAAACAAAAACAAAATTAAGGGACCGTTTGCCTCAATTTCTCCTTATACAGTTTAATTACAAAAAAAAAATAAAAAATAATAATAAAAAAAACCTGCTTTTGATCAAAATCTGCTCAATGTATCCTCTGGCCAACCACAAATTTTCGTTATTGATTCACATTTTTGTGCAATTGAATTACAAAATCTGATTAGCTAAACAATATTCTTTTAGTTTTTTTATAGTGATTGCCAAACACCCTCTTGTTAAATCTAGAACAGGTTGAAATATGCTCAATGCATCTAGCTTTTTGTTATTGATTCACATTTTTTCGCAATTGAATTTTAAAATTTGATTTCTCAAAGAATTTTTTTATTTATTTATTTTTGAGTTTCATTATCACTTTAATTATTTTTTATGAGTAAGTTTTATAATCAATTATAAACTTCATAAGCTATTGCCAAACACTCTTTTAGTATATATGCAAACAGGTTAAAACTTACACAAATTAAGGGTATGTTTGATAACCCAATTAAGTGATGAAAATGAAAAGATTCAACACTTATTCTTTTTCAGTGCGTTTGATAACTTACCACTTAATTGGAAAAGCAGCCAAAAAACCACTGAAAACTTTAAGTGAAAAATTTCTACTGAAAATAATCACTGAATGCATTCTATTTCAGTAGTTGAAGCGATGTTTTCAGTATTACAAATTTAATCACTTAAAATTTTCAGTACTTAAAATTCAGCACTTAATTTTCAGCACTTAATTTTCAGTTTTATCAAACGCACCCTAAGACGAGCTCATATATATATATACAATATATATATGTATATATATATACATCTAAAACAAAGCTTCGTTGTGTTCGAATTATTTTGACTTTTGTGGTATGGGAATAACCGAAGCTGTTCATCCTCTGCTCAAACGTTTTCTTCTCTTTCAATTTGCACTTTTAAAACTATTTCTTACTATTTTTTGTGTGTTGAATTATGTTATAAGCTTTTGTATTTTTCGAAAAAGAGGAAAATAAAGGGCTCATTTTGACAATGAATAAATTGTTGGACTGTGGGAAGGGTAAACTAGCCATTTAAATGGCTTCTGGTGTTTTGGGGACCATTTGGAAGGGTATTTTGGTCATCTTAACGGTGAAGTCACCTTATGTCATGCTGACAGCTGGAGCTCAGCAAAGCCCTTCTTACTGGGTGAGTGAAAGTACAGAAGTACCCGTGTGAGTTTTGGACAATGCAGTACACAGTTGGATTTCTTGTAGTTGTACAAGTTGTAAGAAAGAGAGACAGAGGGAGAGATGTTTGAATCTTTTTTGAGAGAGAGAGAGAGATATCTTTTTATAGGTGTGTTTACACTATATCAAGGGAGAAATTTTTGAATACTCTTACGGTACCATGTGTCATGTCATTTGGTATTTTGTTTTAAATAAAAACGCGCCACACGAAGAATAGAACTCACTACAAAAAATTTAAATGGCCCCAATAATCTTGTGTGACATTATCTCATTAGATATAGAACACCACATAAACGTTGCATTGATAATATACAAAAACTTCTCATAAAAAGAGATAAAGATTCTCAACAACATTTTATGGGCACAGGACCACAAATGAAATTTATTTTTAATTTTTATTTTTTGTGGTCCTATAACACTCCATGAGTGGTAGTGAGGATCCTTGTGCCATTAAAACACCATCCCCTCACGAAAATGTCTTTACCATTGGTGGCAAAATCGTGTCCAATTCTTTGCAACAACTTTGAGATCAATATGGGGAGTATCATTCATTACAAGCCCAACTACGGGGTAGAGTGGAAGTTTCATGTTCTCTACTATACTTTTCTTTTCTTTTTTAAGAAAATCATAACGTCATCTTGTTTCATTTTTTTGAATAATTTTATTTTTGTTACTTTAAACCAGACTGGTCTGATGGTTCGATCGGAAAAACCATAAATCAAATATTAAATTGATTTGGATTGAATATCTGATCGGAGAAGGAAGATGCTTAAATTGGCCTATGAAATTCGGCCATATAGGCCAATTGAATTGTGACCTGTGCGACTCAAACGGTTTTTAAAAAAGGAAACAACTTTCATACATTTCTAGCGCTAAAACGATTAGCACTGGGTCCTACTGTTATAAGAGAGAACCTAACGAACCACACTTAAAGAAATATATGGAAGTCATGTCCTTTAAAGAACAGTCCGAATTTTGTAATACCATCAATTTGAATTTTAAATATTTTATTTGTCTATTAAGTAATTCCCATTTGGTATAGTTAGTGTTCTAGTTGATAATTCATCTTGCACAATGCATATATATTATCATCAGAGCTAGGCAACCTAGACTTATCTAACAGAATTTTCAAACCTATAGTATAGTTAATATTTTATTGCTAATTTGCTAATGTTTTGACCTTTGAAAAAAAGTTTAATTTCAGTTTCCAATTTGATGGAAAGTCTTTCCAACCATACATTTCTTTTAAGAATCTTCTATTATGTTTTAAATTTTTTTGGCCAAACGTTATTGTTATTATTATTTTTAATTATTGTTAAAAGGTTTAATTACACTTTACACTCTTATACTATACCATGGTTTTCAATTGGACACATATTTTTTTTGTTCAATCGAACCCTTGAACTTCAAAATTTAATTCAATCAAATCCAAAGCCAAACGTTGTTAATTGACATAAATTAACGAAAATTATCATGTGAAATGTGTGTAATACTTACCTATCACAGGTTAGATTAAGACAAACGAATGAGATTGTGAATGACGTAAATATGATGCAATTTTGGGTCTGAATGAATGCGATTTTGGATGTAATTGAATGTGATTTGGACATGATTGAATACGATCTCAGATATGATTGAATGCAACTTTTCTTACCAGTCATAATCTCTTTCGTTTGCCTTAACCTAACCTGTAAAAGGTAACGTACAACGCACGTGGCAATTTTTGTTACTTTAAGCCAGTTGCGTCAAATTTTGGGTCTAATTGAATGTATTTTTAAAGTTCAATAGTTCAATTGAACAAAAAAAATTATGTATCCAATTGAAAACACGGGTATAGTATTGTTTGCTCTTTTTTTTTTTACTTCGGGCGTGCCAGAGCTGTTGTAGCTCGATTGTGTGTATGTGTGCACGCGCGCGCGTGCGCGTGTGCGGACAAACATGGTTTTTCCTAATATTTTGTGCGAGTGATGCACGATCTGATTTCTATTGTATTGGGATTGTTAAAAACTAGTAGGAAAGTACCCTAGTTATAGGTTCAATGACAGTATTGAAGCACACAAGTCAAGTTATGTCAAAAAGATGTAAATAATACGCCAAATAAATCAACAAGCTTAAAGCCGATCAAACTACCTTAATGAGAGAAGACATTCTAATGATAGAAACTTGGAACTAATATTGATGTGCAAAAACTTAGGAACAATCTGTAAACTGAACTAAGTTTTACAAAAGAAATAACAAAGGGAATGCTTTGTAAAGAGTGCTGTGCTAGTTGCTTTTTTTTTTTTGGAGTTTTTGTTTAAGACGTTGGGTGCCCTTCTTCTAAAGGATGTGGCTTGTATTTATAAAGGAGATGCACCTTCTTCTTGACGGTTTAGTTGAAAGAATTTGAAGAACTGTGTCCAATGCGCTTCGGCCACGTTAGTTGCCTCGTAACTTCCTTTTTCTCTTATTGGTTGAGGGTTCTTCCTTGTATTGATAGCTTTAGGGATGTCTCTCAAACCTTTTTAGAGACATCAGCTCACTGGAACCAGTGCAAGGCTTCTCGAGGAAGCTTTAATTGGTCATAGCCCAATGAAAGAAGTAGTTCAAAAATATTGGGTAGTCCGATGATACTGTTTTATTCAAAAACCATCATCGAGCTAACAGATCATTACACAAGGTCGGCCTTTGATCACACAGTCCAAACTTATCATGCTGTTCAAACTTATGCACTTTTTGGGTGCATACAATTGCCCCCAAAATGTGACATTAAACGGTTACAATGTTTTTGTAACGTTTTTTAAATCGAAAATGCCACGTTTCGCTTTAGGAAGACGTCGGTTTAAAATTTGGAATAAAAAAAGTGCCTCATTTCTTGTTTTCGCATGTGTAGGGAAGGCTATAAATGTGTCACATTACCTGTCATGACCCATCCCGCTAATGTGCAGAAATGGGACTCGTGGCACACCACCAAGGCTCATCCAAATCTCAAATAACCATACGCAGCGGAAAAAGAACTTAAAAAACAACTTTGAGTGCAAAAACTTTAGGAAACGATACTTTTCGAGTTGTAAAATCCATATAAAATTGAAAACTTAATTATATTTTGAAACGAGTGACTTTATGTTGAAAGGGGTTTCAAAGGTACCCTAAGAACTAATCAAAATCTTTTGAAAATTTTCGAAAAAAGTAGAAAAAGAATTCTGTCAAGGGGCATCTCGACCAGTCGAACGACCCCATTTGACCAGTCGAATGACCCTTTAGCAGAATCCTGCACAATGCTGCAGAATTTTGCCTAAGGTGCCAAACAACCTTCGCTTAAACCCTTTCACGACTTCCATCCTTCAATCCAAAACTTCTCAACTCAAACAAGGTTGCAAGAACATATAAATAACTTACTAATCATTAAAAGAAAACGATAACAAAACAAGTTAAGGCTTGTTTGGATTTAAAATGTAAAAGCTCTATTATACTCCTCCGAAATTCGAGTTTGACAAGTTTAGTATTCAAAACACGAATGCATGGGTTCGAATCCATTACAACATAACTAAAAAGAGTTTTAGTGCTTATTACAACATCATAAAACCATACTACGCCATCCAAGTCAATTACATAGTTCTAGCTATTCGAAAAGCTCACTATTACAAGACTTGAAAAAGAAAACAAAAACATATACAAGAAGATCCTCGGCATTCTTCGGCCTCACTCCTTATGCTTCTTTTTCCCTTTCTTTTTGTCACCTGCAATGGAGTAAATCTCCACTGCTCAGCTATATGTTGAGTGCACAATTTCTAACATATGCATATATGACAAACATGCTTTAACTTCATCAATCACATCAATAGTCGTTAAGGAGAAAAATACGCCTTCATCTGGCAAGTCCAAGCCTTAAACTGCGACGTCAATGGCTAGTCCAAGCCTATAACCATTATCTCCCCAAGTGCCCTAGCAATTCCAAGCCTTAAACCATGCACAATAGCCGTCGCTACTAGAATTCTCAAACATCGAGAAGCTTACTCTGGCATGAATTTGTATAAAACCCCCTTTGACCCACATAGGCAACTCAACGTGCTCGCGTAAATTTAGACATGATTTTCACATTTTATCGCGTGCATAATTAACGAGCCTAAGATTAACACATGAATTTCGCCCGAATCACAATGTCGTCGTCGAAATATAAAACATGTATTTCACCTATATAACATAGGCAAGAAATTCATACCGCGAGCTATCGTCGTATAACTTTGAGGGAACGACTAAAAGCCCGACTAAACTCCAAATCTCCGATCCTATGCAAAACCTACGAGTTTACACGCGTTTTTCCCAAATTTCTAGAATTAGAATTTTATAAAAAGTTAGCCAAACGTGGCCTAAAAACTATCAAAACGTAGCCCTTACCTTGGAGAGTTCAAATATGAATTTTGGTGAAATTCAGACAGACGAAAAGTCGTCGATCGTCGTCGCAAAGCCCGTGGCAACAATCTCCCTTTCTCTCTCCTCTCTCAAGATATTATATAAGGTTTTGTAACAATTGACAAATCACCCTCCTCTATTTATAGATAAACTTCTTGGAAGTCGTGTTTACCTCCCCGCGAGTTTTTCAAACTTCTAATTAACTCCTGAAATGTCGCGTACGTCCATTTTATAACTTTACGAGTGAAAACTACAAATTACAAAAGTTTTCGACTAAGTATCGTTTGGGTCCAAAAGTATGTCTGAAAAGTAAATTCTGTGGAATTTGTACACAACCTACCTTTTTATATAACGTGACAGTCACGTTCTCACCACAATTCTCAAAATGATATTAACAATACCAAAATTACCAAAAATTATACTATGCAGGTATAATTTACTATTCATAAAGTACCAGATAAGTCAAATAACATTTAAATCACATAAATGTCATTTACTCATGCCAATGCAATCTCGATTACCAACTTTCCGTGTCCTTACTGACACCTTACCGTTGACTCACAGTCAACCTCAATCCAATTATCAAATAACATTGACAATTCACAACACCAAGTATGCATGATAAATTATGAAATTTGGGATGGGTTTGACAACTTTCTCCTCCAAAAAGGAAGTTTGTCCCCAAACTTTACCTCATACGTCAAATAGGTACGTGTATTCATTCTTCATCTCTTCCTCACTTTCCCATGTAGCCTCTTCAACCGTGTGACTACGCCATAGTACTTTCATCATCAAAATTGTCTTAGTTTCCAAGACTTGCTTCTTCCGGTCTAGTATCTCTACTGGATGCTCTATGTAACTCAAGTCCTCTTGAATCTGTAACGGTTCTGGTACCATGATCTTGCTCGTATCTGACATACACCGTCTCAAGATCGATACGTGAAATACATTGTGCACATGTTCCAACTTTGATGACAACGCCAATCGCTAAGCCACTGGACCTACCCTTTCTAGGATCACAAAAGGTCCTACAAATCTCAGATTGAGTTTTTCTCTCTTTCCGAATCGAACAATGCCTTTCTGAGGCGATACTCGCAAGTATACAAAGTCACTTACTTCAAACGTCATCAGTCGTCGCTTAGAGTCTGCGTAACTCTTATAATGACTCTGAGCTACCTTAAGTCATTCTTGATTTAACTTTACCTTCTCAGTAGTCACCTGTTTTAGCTCAGGTCCTAACAACTTTCTTTCTCCAACCTCGGTCTAACAAACCATTGATCGACACTTACGCCCATACAAAGCTTCATATGGTGTCATTCCAATACTCGACTAAAACCCGTTATTGTACGTAAATTCAATCAAAGGTAGATGTTTTTCCCAATCACTCCCAAAGTCTAGTACACACAATTGAAGCATATATTCCAATATCTGAATCATGCGCTCTGACTGCCCATCGGTCTGAGGATGAAATACGGTACTGAAACTCAACTTTGTACCCATAGCTTTTTACAAACTTTTCCAAAATCTCGATGTAAAACTACTATCACGATCTGATACAATCACTGCTGGAAATACTGTATAGTCTTACAATCTCTTTCACATACAACTCAGCTAACTTCGAAGGTTTAGTCGTCTTGATTGGTAGAAAATGAGCTGACTTCGTCAATCTATCAACTATAACCCAAATCTTGTCATTCTTGTTAGACGATTGTGGAAATCCAGGTACCAAATCCATCATGATCTCATCTCATTTCCACTCTGACACAGGCAATGGCTGTAATAACCCCGCAGGTACTTGTCTTTCTGCTTTGACTTGTTGACATGCTGAATACTTTGAAACATACTTAGCAACTTCCCGCTTCATACCTTTCCACCAAAAGTTCTCTTATAAATTCCGGTACATTTTGTTACTTCCCGGATGCACTGAGTATCTAGTACTATGAGCCTCCTCTAAAAGTCGTTCCTTCAAGTCCTTTACGTTTGGTGCACACAAACGGTTCTCAAACATCAACACCCCTTATTGCGACGTAAATCCAGGTCATTTTCCAAAAGGTATCTCGTCTCTCATCTTACACAAGTAGACATCGTGAAACTGTTCTCTCTTAATCTCATCAATAATATCTGGGTATGCTATGATCGCCATCATTAAGCCACCACTAGTCTCTGGAATCACATCCAACTCTAAACGGTTCCATTTCTTTTACCAATTATTTTTGTTGAGTTAGCTCGTCGGCTAAGTTCCTTGGCATCTTTCGGCTTAATGCATCGGCTACTAAATTAGCCTTTCCCGGATGATATTATATTGAAAGATCGTAATCCTTCATCAACTCTAACCATATCCTCTGTCTCATGTTCAAGTCTCGTTGTGTGAATAGGTATTTCAAGCTCTTGTGGTCCATGAAGATCTCATACTTCTCCCCGTATAGGTAGTGTCTCCAAATCTTCAAAGCATAGATCACTGTGGCCAATTCAAGATCATGAGTCAGATAGTTAACCTCGTGTGTCTTCAACTATCTAGAAGCATAGGCAATTACTTTACCCCTTTGCATAAGTACCCATCCCAAACCCTGATGTGACGCATTGCTATAAATCCTTCAGTCCCAGATGGTATTTTTAGAATAGGTGCTCTGGTTAGTCGTGCCTTCAATTCTTGAAAACTATCTTCACACTCTGAACTCCACTCAAAAGTAACACTCTTCCTTATCAACTTTGTCATTGGAAATGAAATCTTCGAGAAACTTTCTATAAAATGGCGGTAGTATCCCGCTAATCCCAAGAAACTTCGAATCTCAGATACGGATGTCAGTCTCTGCTAATTAGATACAGCTTCTACCTTATGAGGATCAACTGAAACCCCATTCTTATCAATCACATGGCCAAGAAAAGTAATGCTAGACAACCAGAACTCACACTTCTTGAATTTACCAAACAGTTGATTCTCTCGCAGTCTCTGAAGAATAAGTCTCAAGTAGTTCTCATCTTCCATCTTACTCGACGAGTAGATAAGAATGTCGTCGATAAATACAATCACAAAGTCATCTAAGTAATCCTTGAATATTCGATTCATAAGATCCTTAAATGCGGCTTGTGCATTAGTAACTCCAAATAGCATAACTAAGAATTCATAATGTCCATAGTGTGTCCTGAAGGCTGTTTTCTCTATATCTTCAGCTTTTACTTTCAATTGATGATAGCCTGATCTCAAGTCTATCTTGGAAAATACTAGTGCTCCTCAAAGTTGATCAAATAAATCATTAATTCTCGGTAATGGGTACTTGTTCTTGATTGTCAACTTGTTTAGCTCTCGATAATCAACACACATACGCATGGAGCCATCTTTCTTCTTCACAAATAACACTGGAGCTCCCCACGGCGATATGTTAGGACAAATGAAACCTTTGTCAAGTTATTCTTGTAATTGGACTTTCAGTTCTTTCAACTCTACAGGTGCCATTCTATAGGGTGCTTTTGATACGGGTGTTGAGTTTGGCATTCCTTCAATGGTGAACTCAATCTCCCTCTCAATCAAAACATCTGGCAGTTCATCAGGAAATACATCTGGATATTCTCGCACTATTGGAATGTCTTCCACTTTTAACTCAGTCGTCGAAGTGTCAATCACTAAACATAGGAATCCCTAACATCCCTTTCTCAACAACTTACCCACTTGGATAGCCGATATCAAATATGATGGTAGTGTAACCCCACTTACTTGGAAACAAAAGCTTCCGTGTACCGGTGATAAAAAATTTACTTCTTTCCGCTCACAGTCTATGGTAGTTTGATTAAGAGCTAACCAATCCATTCCTAGTATCACATCAAAGTGGTTCATAGTGATTGGGATAAGGTCTACGGTCATCAACTTCTCACGTAGTTTGATTTCACAGTCCTTGTATATCGTAGATGTCATTATCGATCTACTAAGGGGTACGACAACAGATAATTCATACCTTAAAGGTACTGACTTAACATTCAAATGTTCAACAAAGTCATGCGATACAAATGAATGCGTCGATCCTAAGTCAACAAGTATGCATGCTAAATGCGAACATACAAGCACCATACCTGAGACTACTGTCTCTGAAGTAGCCATATCCCCTGGGTTCATCTGAAACGACCTTCCTTGACGTTGCTCCATCCTCTGTCCCCCATCATTGGACTGTCTAGGCTTCAAACCACTAGAAGCCATAGAACTAGCGCCTTACTGGGAATGCTTTCTCAGAAAATCCTTGGCTTGATGTCCAAACACTCCATAATCATAACACTTACCCCGTATGTCAGGAGTCGAATTAGCACTACCCCCTCTTTGGTTCCTGTTCTAGGGTTTAGTCATGAACCATCGGCCTGAGTGTGGTTGGTTGCAAAGTGAACACAACAGTATGTTACTTGGCATCCTCCTAAAGTCACTAAAACTAAAACCAGAGCCTCTTGGAAATGGCCTCTTGAAAGATCCGCCTTGGTTCCTATCACCACCCTCATTACCTCGTTTACCTTACTGATTCTGCCTCGACCTTTCCATTCCACTCTCGACCACAAGCGCTGTTTGTTGCACTGCTGCCACAGTCGAATGTTCAAAGGTTTCCACCCTCAACTGAATATTTTCATGTAAACCTCCTTTAAATTTCCTTGCTCTATCTTCCTCGGTCAACACCGATCCCTTTCCAAATCTCAGCAAAGCATTATACTTTGAGGTGTATTCTATCACGGTCAACACCGATGGCTCTTGCTACGCTCGTCTGCTCATACTTGTGCCGGGGGGTGAGAGACCTCATCCTTTCAGGCTGTAAAAATACATGTGGCCCTGTCTGACTTCTCCAACCCTGGCTACATTCCTACTTCCTAGAGTTCCAACCATCCGTTGACCTTTCGCTTGATGTTGCAATCTTTGCTCGTCATTTTGTTGACATTAAGCCGAAGTTTCATTCTTTCAATGCCTATTTCTCATTCTTTTATGAGACCAATTTTGGCTTCATCCTTGTTTTCTACCTTTTCCATCTTTTACAAATCTTCATCCCTTCCTCCGACTCCTTACTCAGTCTGTGGTCGATAGTTTGAGGACATAAGATTTGTATTATCAAATCTTCTCTAGTTACCTTGCTCCTAGGGACATAGTTTATAGCCCTGTCCTATTAAAGAATAACAACAAATTTGGGGCTAAATTCTATTATCCCTAACTCCCTCGTTCGTTAGTTCTGGCTGACTCAAATGGTTTCAATTCCCCCATTTCAATATGTGAATCAGGATCCTATCACCCTAGTGCTATTGCCTAATGCGGACCAAGTGAAAAAGACAATGGAAGCCCCAGACTTTGCCAAAACCAGCTTCTCATTCCATCATTTTACTAAATTCTTAGGCACAACCCGTGAAATTGACACCTGGTGGTCTAAGAGGTTAGGGCTTATTTTTGGAAATACTGTTTCAGCCATGCTGCAAAAGTTATCTCGCAATGTGGGAGGTCCGACTGAAGTGTCTTCTGCTGCCTTTAAACCAACAACACCTGCTGGGAAGAAAAAGAAGAAAACCCCGATCCCTGCAGCAACCGCTTCCATCGTGGCAGAGGAAAAAATGAAACCTCCAAAGGTGAAGAAAAGAAGAGAACATTCAGCCTCAGAGGCTCTGGTAATTACTACTCTTTCTGTATGTTTTCGTATCAAGCCTTAATTTTTTGGAATATTAATAATTCGTTTGGACAGGTGGAGGACCCAGCAAAGTCCCAGGTGACCAGAAGGTTGACAAGTCCCAGGTAACCAATGTGGAGGTTACACGCCCATTGGTTAAAGCGGTTGAGCCTGTGTCGACTGCCCTTGTGAGTCAATTGGGCGTGGTGACCGATGCTGATCTATCTACTTCTCAAGTATCAAATATTCCTTTGTGAGTTATGATCTCGTCAGAATCAAGATAAAAAGTATGCTTTACCTATTACGATTTATAGTGTGGAAGTAAAGATCGAACCCACAGAGATTATGTATTTTATTCTTTAATTTATAAAACCTAGATCTACTTAGTTATAAAAAATAGATGTTTGATTGATTGTTGGTTTAACTACTATTATGAATTAAACTATAGAACTATGGAAATACTGAAATTAAAACTAAATAAACGAGTGCAATATTTAAGGTTGTTTTAATATATGTGAATAGGATCTAGAGTCACAAATCCACCACTAGCCATGCATTAGGGGTCTATACTTCCTACTTTAAGATTTACGATTGGATAGTTAAGATGTATCGTAGCTACAAGCCCGGTAGTATCGACAATAGGATATTACTAGTTCAATCTAAGCATAACTCAGCTTCGGTTGGCATGGATCGTCTACCTATAACTAGGGTATAGCACAACCCATCTTCCCTAGGCATGAATCATAAAATATATCAACATCATAATCAAGTAACCACTATTGTATGTAAATACTCCTATCAATCACAAAAATCAAAGAATATTGAGTTCAATAGATACAGGGGAGGATCTAAGACAAGAAGAAACCCTAAATATTATTGATTATTAACATTAAAAACTGATAATATATTTATAATCCTCAAACATACAATCAACTAAATAAAAACCCTAAAGAAGAAAAGCAAAGATATTCCCTTTACATGGCTAGGGCTTCATTGAAACCCTAGACTAGAAGTTTAGTTGTACAGGGTTGATGAGAGCATGGAGATGGAGATGATGGTTGCTGTCACACCTATCCCAGAATTTCATTGTTTTTAACATGCATATATGAGATTTTATAAATTATCATTGTTATTTGATTATTGTGAATGAGGTTGACTAGAGGTCAACAATGGGGTGTCAATCGAGGACACGGTAATAAGAGAATCGCGTGGCATCAACATGACAAATGACATTTATATGGCTTAAATATATAAATGTCATTTGATGTTTCTGGCAAATACATAAAAACCCTAAAGAAGAAAAGCAAAGATATCCCCTTTACATGACTAGGGTTTCATTGAAACCCTAGACTAGAAGTTTAGTTGTACATGGTTGATGAGAGCATGGAGATGGAGATGATGGTTGCTGTCACACCTGTCCCAGAATTTCATTGTTTTTAACATGCGTATATGAGATTTTGTAAATTATCATTGCTATTTGATTATTGTGAATGAGGTTGACTCGAGGTCAACGGTGGGGTGTCAATCGAGGACACGGTAATAAGAGAACAATACAACTTCTGGGCTTGTGGTCCATAACATAGTCCTCTTCTAAGAATGTGGCATTGGTGCTAACAATAACCTTCTGATCCTTAGGACTATAAAACAGACCACCTTTAGTTCCTCTTGGATACCCAACAAAGAAACATACTTCTGTTCTCGATTCCAACTTTTCTGCGTTCCCTTTCAGCACATGTGCTGGACTACCCCAGATCTGAACATGCCGCAGACTAGGCCTTCGCCCAGTCCACAATTCCGTGAGAGTAGTAGGTACTGACTTAGATGGTACCAAGTTTAGAATGTATGCAACTGTCTCTAATGCGTGTCCCCAAAAGGAAATTGGTAAATCCGAATAACTCATCATAGATCTTACCATGTCCATAAGAGTCCTGTTCCTTCTTTCTGCTACACCGTTCTGCTGAGGCATACGGGGGTACAGACAATTGGGATGTAATCCTTTGCTCCAATAAGTATTCCCTAAACTCTCCCAAGAAGTACTCTCCACCACGATCAGATCGTTGTGTCTTGATACATTTACTTAGATGCTTCTCCGTTTCAGCCTTGAAGTCTTTGAATTTCTCAAAGCATTCAGACTTACACCGCATCAAGTAAATGTACCCATACCTTGAGTAATTATCGATGAAAGTGACAAAGTACTCAAATCCCCCTCTTGCTTGGACAGTCATAGGACCACACAAATCAGAGTGAACCAGTTCCAACGTCTCTTTAGCTCTATAGCCCTTGGCCGAGAACGGCCTCTTGGTCATTTTACCTTCCAAGCAGGATTCACAGACTGGAAGTTCCTCCACTTCCAATGAACCTAATGGCCCATTTTGAACCAGTCTTTGAATCCTTTTCAAATTAATATGACCAAGGCGTAAGTGCCAAAGATGCGTTTGGTTTATCCTCGAAGGTTCTTTTCTCTTAAATGGAAAACTATTTGTGTTATTCAATTCATTAAGTTGCAATATAGGAGAGACAGGATTTATAATATAAAGATCATCCACCAATAGACCAGAACAAATAAAACGTTTATTTTCTTTAATAACTACTATTTTATTAAAATGAACTGAATATCTATTCTTTACTAAACTAGAAACTGAAACTAAATTCCTTCTTATAGAAGGTACAAGAAGGCAATTTCTTAATATTAAAATCCTATCTCTACCAAAACTAAGATGTAGATCTCCTACTGCAACTGCTGCTACTCTCATAGCATTTCCCATATATAGATAAACCTCTCCATCACTGAGCTGCCTGGTTCCCTGGAACCCCTGTAAAGAATTGCATACATGATCAGTGGCTCCTGTATCTACACACCAGGTACCGGTAGATCGGACTGCTAAACACGATTCAACAACTAGTAAATGAGATTTACCTTGATTGTTCTGTCTGGCGAGATAAATCAGACATTGCTTCTTCCAGTGTCCTGGCTGCTTGCAAACAAAACATTTGCCTTTAGGCTTTCCCGGTTGTCCTCTTGGCCTTTGGATTGATAGAGGACCCACGGCCTTCTTTTGAGCCTTTTTCATTTTCTTCTTGCCTTTCGACTTTGAAGCAGAAACTTTCTCAAACACAAGAGCACTCCATGACTTTCTGTTGAGACCCTCAGCTATCTGGAGTTCTTTAAGCAGCTCCGCCAAAGTGTAATTAAATTTATTCATGTTGTAATTGAGGCGGAATTACTTAAAAGACTCTAGCAGTGACTGGAGTACGATATCGACCTGGGTTTCCCTGTTGATTTCAGCTCCAAGGATCTCTAGTTCATTAAGAAGAGATATCATCTTAAGAACATGATCCCTTACAGTCGTCCCCTCAGCCATGGTTGTGTTCATCAAGTCTTTCATAGCAACCTGCCTAGCAGCACGACTTTGATCCCCGAACATCTCTCAGAGGCTCTCCATCATGTCATAGGTACTGGTCATTGACTGATGCTGATGTTGCAGAACATTTGACATGGATGCCAAAATGTAACACCGTGCCATCTCATCAGCCTTGACCCATTTCTTGTGAGCCTGGGTTTCCTCAGCGGTTGCCTCCTCACCAGGTTGCTCAGAACATTCTTGAGTAAGCACAAACTTGTACTCTTCAGCAGTTAACACAATATCCAAATTCCTTTTCCAGTCTATATAGTTTGGTCCAGTAACTTTGCTTTCTTTAAGTATAACAGCAAGTGGATTGAAAGTACCCATTTAAAAGCCTGAGAATCACATAACATAAATAATTACGTTTAGGCAAAAATTACTATGGATTCGAGTTGAAATATTGGTTCCCTCTACCATATTTGAAAGGAATCCGCCAGCAACCTGATACACCGCGAATAGTATGACTCGATGGGAAGCCATATACTATCCATCATTTGTTCAGATAGACAATAGCCTTTTAATTTTACTATCCAGGCAATGTACTTTGCCTAATAAAATTAAATTGCTGACTTGCTTTGGTCCTATAAATAATAACAGTGACTCAAATGGAGAGGATACTATTATTTATAGCTAAGTGTATACCATCACTTGATTCTAGGTCAAGAGTTCCATGAGGAACACCTCTGATGGAGAGGTGACCCACACTAACAATCACCCAAAACATTCTTTTAAAGAAGTTTGTACCGATGATTCCATGATCAACTGCATCCGATGGGGAGGATGGCACTAGAGCCAACACACAAAATTAATCATATCATCTACAAACCAGTGATGGATATGGGATTTACACTTGATAAATTCCCTCTCCCACTTAGAATTTCAAAAAACATTTGAGGGTTATAATATTTAGAAAAACTTTTATTTTAATTAATAAAAAATAATGGAACACTTGACATGGATTAGTCGATCCTTACTTGTCAAACACACATGTGTAGATAATAAAATTATTCAATTCTCATGATTTTAGAAAATAAGTACTTATATTTTCAAAATATGAAATTAGTTTTATTTCTAAATACACATGTAATTGTCCATCATTTTAAATTAATATAAATTAAACATGCAGCTAGACATCTGAAATAGGTCTAGGAACAATTATCCATGTTGTCCTATTCATTAAACAAGAAATAATAATAATCACTCAATCGCACATAAATAAGGAAACCACATTAAAATAGGAATCCCACTATTATGGTCAAGTTGCAACTCTTGTGAAGAAATCTTCATTGAACCTGACTAACTCTATGTCGCCACTACGCACGGGGGTCGAGCTGCCTGGTCAGCTCGCGGGGATTGAGCTGCGCGGTCAGCTCGCAGTGGTCGAGGGGGCAGCGCCCCCTCGCGGGATTTCCGGGGCAGCGCTCCTGAAGCTAAATCCGATCTACCATCAGTAACTGCCTTCCAGAACTATTTTCTGAAATAGTCTTCTGAAACCGCTTTATGAAACTGCTTCTAGATCGCTTTCGAAAACTGCTTGTAAAACTACTCTCACGAACCATCATCACGGGTTTACTTGAGATATATTACATAAACCCTATGCCTCCGTGAAGGAGTTCACATGCTATATATTTGCAGTAAATTAACCACGCATCAATCAAGCGTGTGATCCAATACATACAAATCCTATGCCTCCATAAAAGAGTTCACATGCTATATCAAAACAGCAATATTAACCATGAATAAACCCATCGTGGGATCCAATCACAAAAAACCAGTGACCATAATAGTGGAATAAGAACGCTGCAAAACAAGGGTTAGCACAGATCTACGTTCTATCCATCCATCAATGCATGCATAAGATCTGTATTACTGGACAACATGGTTGCGTCCAACCTATACGCAGAATCAACGTTGCTCTGATACCACTGTTAGGAAACTGCGTTCCCAGAATCCGTTGACAGTGCGTATAAGTTGGTACTGCAAAAAATTTCGTGAAATCTATAATAAGCCCTACAAGGGCAGAACTAGGGTTACCTTGAACTACAAAAACGGATTGCTGTAGTAGACGAATCGAGAACACGGGCTCGATAACAGCTCACATCTTCCACCGTATTCCTCTGCTGCCAGAATATTGAACTGAGTGTGGGCTCTTTCAAAATCCTTTCTATTTTCTGCTCTCCCTCTTTTACGCTCTCTTTTCTATTCCGAGTTATAATACTCTATATGGAAAAATGCAAACTGAGAAGAGAGCCAAAGCAGCATATATATAGGCTACGATAGGGACTATAAGAAGTCAATAAGGAATAGGCTTCCTTATGGAATTAGGAAACCCTAATTCGAACTCAATCAGATTCCTATTTCCATAAATTATAATTCATACCACTAAAGAATTATAATTGCACTCCTACCCTTATCTCAAAAATATATTTCGAGCTCCATGTTATTAAATGCTTATTATCTCCCCACGTTAAGATTACAGATATCCATTAATTAAATATAATTACTGACAATCATATTTATTTAATTTCTTAAAATTCCTTGAGATCCTCTGCTTAACTTATCTGATATGTCGGATACGAAATCCACCTGCAGGGTTTGACATAATCAAAACTTATAAGCTTTTTCAAGGGGATATCATCAATCCCAAAATTGAGACATGGATTCCATCATTAATTAATATCCACCACACAATTAATATTGCCACCCAATCCAATGAGATATTGACCCATTTAAGGATCTCACCCTTTTAGGGATCAAAGTGTAAATATCAAATGTACGTGTCTACAAATTAACTTAGGATTTAGAGCATAAGCACTCATAATAGCATGAGGTATTAATTATCTTATAAGTCAGTATAAAGATAATTACCCCAATTAAGTCAGTCCCGTTTAATACACAAAGTGTACCAGCATAGTGAGTTGAAACTAAACCGTTTTCCGTAGTCAAGATAAACCTACTACAACACCATGCTGCAGTCCTACCGATGGTGTATCCAATCCCATCTAAGATTGTAAACCAAAATCTTACATTCTATAATATCTGATGGCCTGATCTTCCGTGTGTAAGCCGAACTCTATACACCAAACCACCTACTATATAGAATGAGAGACACACATGCATAATATTAAATAAATAATATAATACAAACATTGCCCACATAGATTCTCATAAAAATGGAATAACTGATTTTATTGAATGAATAATAAATCAACTACATAAAACATGGCTTTTAGTATATATCCCTAACACAAAGACCCCGGGCAAGAGAGCAACGAGTCTTTCAGAAGTAAGCGAAAGCGAGATCAGCCCGGGAGTACTAACAGTTCTTCCAGTTCACAGCAGTCCGGGTCCGGCAACCCTGACCCGACCTCCAGTTCACAGCGGTCTGAGTTCGGCAGTCCTGACCCGACCTCCAGTTCACATTGGTCAGGATCAAGCAGTTCCAACTTTGTCTCCAGCACAGAGAAGTTAGGGGCCTGACGATCCTGCTTCGACCATATGAGGCTCCACCGATTGTCAGAGAGCCCTTCCAAAGACCTCGTGATGGAAGAACCGGTTTAAGTTAAAAGTTTAAACGCGCAGCGGAAAAGTCAAGTTATAAAAACTTAATGGTAGCCTAGGATCTACTACTCGTTAATTTCGTAGATGCGCACAAGAGGGGACAAGAGTTATACCTTAGTGTCTTGAACCCAATTCTGATTTTCTTCTTCTTCTTCCTTGGTGATGCAGTAGCCTCCACTAGGTTGTCTTCACCCTTATGTCTCCTGCGGATGCTTCCCGGAGAGACTAGAGATGGTGGGATCTCTATTAGAGAGGAAGAAGAAGGTTTGAGGCTCTAAAATAGTTTTTTCAGCTTCTGACGTTCTAAAACCACGAACACCTTTTTCAGAACGCAGCTACCCTATTTATAGATTCCCAGAACCGACCTAACCTTCAATCGATCGAAGGACTTCGATCGATCGAACATTCGATTGATCGAACCATTCTCGATCGATCGAACATGCCATGACTTCGATCGATCAAACTATCTTCAATCGATCGAACCTGTCTTAACAACTTCCTCAAGTGTCTTTCCAAGTATCCTGGCGGAGCTAAGAGTGGGACCTCCTAGGCTCTTTATTGTTAGCTCAGATTAGTCGATTAATTCCCATGACCAAACTCTTTGATCAGCAAATTAATCGACTGATCAGTTAACGTTTACTCTACTATAAAACGATAACTGAACTCCAACGCAAAAGAACATATCCGAAGCGATAACTAGACTTGTATGTTGTACTAATGCCCCTCTACCTTCAGCATTCGTAATCATATTCAGGTAGTCGAATAACTGTTATTGTCAACTTGAATCATGATTACTTCTTGTATTCCTTGAGTCCCATTCACCTCTCATGATTACCAAACATGTTGATAACTCTTATCAACAAGACTACAGTACTGAGTAATCGACTTGGTGGCATTCTCAAGGGAATGCTTACTCTAAAACAGAGGGTAGATTCTATCTTGACAATATATGTTCACAACCCTATGAACATGACATACCCAAGATACCCAGGTGTTGATCTTCTATAGACCTCTCTGATTGGTAAGTCAAAGCAGTCATATCCACAGTCTGTGTTCATAATCGTCTCAAGATTGAGAACGCGTACCTTATACAAGTTATGAGTTCCTATTGACTGTTGACAGCCTTAAGCGTCAATAGGAAACTCAGGTACGTCAATGCACTATAAGCACTAGCATATCAACTAAGAGCTACACTCTAGTGATTGAGATTAACCACTCCATCCAATGGTAGTTAATTATGCTACAGTGTAAACCTGATGAGGTATCCAGTCTCATCATCCACTGTGACATATTCTAAGTATCAAAGAATAATAATTCGTATCTCACTTGTGTGTATCTCATACACACATGAATTGCTTACTATGATACTTAAGGATAAACAATCATCTCATGAAAAAAACATACACAATGAAATATAAAACTAATATCCATATATTATAATACTAATGTCTCATACATAAAGTAATGGTTTGAGGGAACAAACCCAACAAACTCCCACTTGCACTCACAACCATACAGGATTATATCTGAGACCTAGACTATCTAGATGATGATCAAAGACCTTCTGTGGCAATGCCTTTGTAAACGGATCAGCAAGATTGTCAGTGGTGGCAATCTTGGTGACAGTCACATCTCCACGTTGAACAATATCTCGGATAAGATGATATTTCCGCTCTACGTGTTTTCCCTTTCCGTGGTTCCTTGGCTCCTTGGACTGAGCCACTGCCCCACTATTATCACAATAAAGTGTAATAGGCGACTGCAACGCTGGTACCACCTCGAGTTCCATAAGGAACTTCTTGAGCCAAACAGCTTCCTTTGCAGCTTCACAAGCAGTCACATACTCAGCTTCTATAGTTGAGTCTGCAATGTATTTCTGCTTAATGCTCCTCCAACTAACAGCACCAGCTCCCAAGGTAAAGAGATATCCGGATGTTGACTTCCCCGAATCTTTATCTGACATAAAGTCTGAGTCAGTGTATCCTACTATAATTAACTCACTACCACCGTACATAAGCATGTAATCTTTAGTCCTTCTCAAGTACTTAAGAATGTGGTTAACAGCTGTCCAGTGCTCTGGACCCAGATTCGACTGATATCTGCTAACCATGCCGACGGCAAAGTAGATATCTGGTCTAGTGCATAACATCGCATACATGAGACTTTCCACTACTGAAGCATAGGGAACTCCTGTTATGCGATTCCTCTCCTCCTATGTCTTTGGACACTGGTCCTTGGAGAACGCTAGACCATGCCTGAAAGGTAACAAACCTTTCTTCGAATTATCCATAGAAAACCTAGTTAGCACCTTATCGATATAACCAGCTTGAGACAATCCCATTATCTTTCGCTTGCGATCCCGAAAGATCTTTATCCCAAGAATATAGCTCGCCTCTCCTAGATCCTTCATATCGAAAGCACTAGCTAGCCAAACCTTGACCGTTGACAATGCCGCTACATCATTTCTAATGAGTAGAATGTCGTCAACGTAAAGCACAAGAAAAGACATCGCTTTCCCTTCACACTTTTGTATACACAAGGTTCATCCAGATTTTGTATGAAACCAAACGACTTAACCGCTAGGTCAAATCGGATGTTCCAACTCCTAGATGCCTGCTTAAGCCCATAAATGGACTTTTGCAACTTGCATACCAAGTTACCTTTTTGACCAACTATGAACCCTTCTGGTTGTTGCATATAGATGTCCTCCTCAAGATTGCCATTCAAGAATGCAGTCTTGACGTCCATCTGCCAGATCTCATAATCTAGGCATGCAGCAATGGATAAGAGTATCCTGATGGACTTGAGCATGGCCACCGGCGAGAAGGTTTCCTCATAGTCAATGCTCTCCCTTTGAGTATAACCTTTCGCTACAAGCCTTGCCTTAAAGGTCTCAACCTTCCCATCAGATCCTCTTTTCCTCTTATAGACCCACTTACAGCCAATGGGTTTAATGTTGGCTGGAAGCTCTACAAGATCCCAGACCTGATTCGAATCCATAGATTCTAATTCAGCCTTCATAGCTATAACCCAATGAGCTGAATCAACATCAGCCATTGCCTCTTCGTATGTGGCAGGATAAGATTCAGATTCTATAGAGACAGCTTCAAAAACTTCTCCTAAGAACATGTATCTATCAGGCTGGCTGATAATCCTCCCACTACGACGAGGTACCAGTGCGGAAATGGGTGAAGAAGTGGCGTTTTCTTAATTTACATCGTTATCAACTGCGGGTTGGACTGAGGGCTCTCCTTCTATCTCTCTAAGATCTATCCTTCCCTTAGGTTTATGGTTCATGATATAATCATCCTCTAAGAAAACAACATTTGTACTAACAAACACTTTCTGTTCTCTTGGATTATAAAAATACCATCCATAAGTACCCTTTGGGTACCCTACAAAATAACATACTTCTGATCTAGAATCCAACTTGCTCATCTTTCCTTTCAGCACATGTGCCGGGCACCCCCATAACCGGAGATGTTGCAAAGAGGGCTTGCGCCGAATCCACATCTCCCGTGGTGTCCTGGGAATAGATTTGATTGGTACTAGATTTAGTATGTATGCAGCGGTTTCCAAAGCATAACCCCAAAGGAATAATGGCAACTCAGAATAACTCATCATCGACCTAGTCATGTCTAAAAGAGTCCGATTCCTTCTCTCCGCTACACCGTTCTGCTGAGGCATACCAGGTGCAGTCAACTGTGACAGAATCCCATTCTGTACAAGGTGATCAATAAACTCATTAAAGAGGTACTCGCCACCTCAATCAGATCGAATGGCCTTAATATGTGTGCCCAATGCTTCTCCACTTCAGCCCTAAACTCTTTGAACTTTTCAAAGGCTTCAGACTTGTGCTGCATTAGGTACACATATCCATACCTAGAGTGGTCATCAGTAAACGTTATGAAATACTCATAACCACCCCTTGCTCTAATATTTATTGGTCCACACACATCAGTATGAACTAATTCCAACAATGCATTGGTTCTATTGCCCTTTGCAGGAAAGGGCCTTTTGGTCATCTTACCCTCTAAACAAGACTCGCAGACTTCCATTGGTTCGAGAACCAAATCGCCTAAGACCCCTTCTTTGACTAGTCTGCCAATCCTATTTAGATTGATATGGCAATGCCTCATATGCCAAAGCTTTGTTGGATTAGTGGAAGGTCTCTTTCTTTTAGATGGTACAGTTACCACTGAGTTATTAAGTTTCATGCAAGAATCTTTAGAAATATTGGGACTAATCACATACAAACCATTTGATTTAACACCAGAACATATAAAAGAACTATTTCTTTTAATCACAACTTCAGTTCCAGAATGAAAAGAATAACCATTATTCGATAAATTAGAAACTGAAATTAAATTACGTCTCATTGAAGGGATGTAAAGTACATCTGATAAAATCAAAACTTTATTGTCTAGAAATTCTGAAACTACGACTCCTATAGCAACCTCAGACACGGTTGCGCTAGAACCTAGAGTAAGTACGATTCTCCCATCACTGCACCTCCTGGTTGATCTGAACCCCTGCAATGAATTACAGATATGGTTAGTTGCCCCAGAATCAATGCACCAAGTGTTTGAAGTATCCGTAATAAAACTTACTTCAATCACATGTGATTCAATCATACCTTGAACTCTTGTAGCTAAGAATTCTGGACAGTTCCTCTTCCAGTGGCCTTTCTCACTGCATTGGAAACACTTTCCTTTGCCTTGACCACCCACCTTCCCTTTGCCCTTACCTTTTCCCTTAGATTTTGCAATCTTAGGGACCGGTCCAACACTTAGACCACCAGTGCCAGCCTTCTTCTTCCCTTTCTTTCCTTTCGGCGTAGATCGGGAAGAGGAAGCACTTTTCTCAACGTTTAAAACGCTGCCCCAGGCTTGATCACCCCTTCCGCTGCCAGTAAAGAGCTCATTAATTCGCTCATTAAAAAATCCATTTATAATATAATTCAGTTTAAATTGAGCGAATGATGGCGATATCGTATTGAGGATCATATCAACTTGGGTCTGTGCATCGATGTTGGCACCTAGGGTCTCCAACTCGTTTAAATAACCAATCATTTTTAAAACATGTTCTTTGACTAGAGTCCCTTCCGACATCTTAGCACTCATTATCTTCTACATAGCTACCTGCCTGGCAGGCCTGCCATGCTCCCCAAACATCTTTTTTCAGGGATTCGATAATGTCACTGGCGGAATTATTCGACTGGTATTGGTGTTGTAACACATTAGCCATAGAAGCCAATATGTAACAACGAGCCATCCCATTCGACTTTTTCCATTTATCGAACTCGCGTCTAGTAGCAGCCGAAGCATTTGCAGCGGGTTCTTCGGGGCATGGGGTGGTGAGGACATATATGTGATCCTCCGCAGTTAATACAATGTCAAGGTTACATTTCCATTCAGTGTAGTTATTTCCAGTTAACTTGTTTTGAGTGAGTATGGTGGCAAGTGGACTAAATGCAGATCCAGACATTATGATTACTGAAAACCAAACAAAATAAATATGGATATCAGAATTTGACAGTTTGAAATAAAAGAATCCTTTAAAAACTCTTATTTTAAAACAAAGTCGCCGGAATATCGAAACGAAAGAATAAAGCCTCCGTGTGGTGGTCAATGTTCGATCTTTCGATTAATCATGACTTGTCCGCTATGCAACTCTTGCAAAACAAGTTATGACTCCCGATCCCTTTTGATTTCTAAGTTTCTGAATAATGCCCCGTGTGAGATCCCTTGTCCATAGCTTAGCTAGTGTGTACCATTAACTAGGATCCAATCACAACCGTCTCAAGTAGCGCCTCCGTGTGGTGGTCACCCTCTAACACGTCTGATTGATCCTATCAAAGGAAGTTCACATCTAGTAACCAATGAGTAATGCACCCTCCGTATGGAATGATCACTCCTGGCGAGGTGACACAGAATGCACCACTCATCTTACAGTGAACCGTTAATGGAAGATCGTGGGTGTTTATAAATAAGACCCTCTCCCACTAGATTTAGTAAATAAGGATTTTGCTTTTAAAAAAAGTTTCTACACATTACCCATAAACATCCAATGTTTACTAATGCGTTGAAATGGTTTTTGAAATTTATTTTAGAAAACTTGTTTTACGTGCATGCAAGTAGCAACAATTTAATTAAATGCCAATCACAAACCAAGCACATAAAAAAACTAAAATTGAAAATAAAGACATCCAAACGATGCCTTTATCTCCCATGGCTCTATCTCCATAGAACCTCCTTTTGGTTTGATCGCCTCCAGCTCCATCTTCATGGACAACGGCTCCTTGCTCCATCTTCATGGATTTTCTAAGTCTATTACATTTGTCCTATGCTTCTTTCGAAGCTTACAATTTATCTAGAAATAGAAATAGCAATAACAAAATAAAAGGCTAGGGAAACCGGTGCGACTTTCCTTTTCGTAGGATTGAAGTCGCAGCGCCCTTTACATATGCCTTAAAACCAAACCAAACTTAAATTATAACATGCGCCAATCTCAAATAATTTAAATACAAAATATTCAAATGACTTGGTGCCATGGGAGATAGCGACTAATCTTACTGCAAAAGGGTTAGTCGAACGTATAACCACACATATATAACAAATATATGTAACTATTGGAACACTTTATTGATTCACACAGTATATAAACTCTTTACATACTGAATTAGAACTTAAATAGCATCTTACTTCTCTGTCACAGTTCGATCGATCGAATACCATTCGATTGCTCGAACCTTCGATCGATTGAACACTGTTCAATCGCTTGAACAATCTGTTTCACATAATGATTTGAAAAATTTGCAGAATATTTTAAAATTCAAGTTTTTAATTTCAAAACTCTTTAAAAATTGTTAAATAGAGAACCTGACAAAGAGTCTGTCTCGATCGATCTAACTACATTCGATCGATCGAACACCAGAAAGTTTCGATCGATCGAAAACTGTTCGATCGATTGAGTAAAGAGAATGTTCGATCGATCGAAACATGATCGATCGATCGAACCCGCCTTGCATCTTATGCAATCAAAGATTTGTACTTTGCTGCGATAACACTGTAGAAACAGATCTGTGACGATGCAGTTTTGAAAACAGTTCTAAAAACAACATGCAGGTCAAAATAGTGTTCCAAAAACGCATCTATAAATCCAAACGAGCGTGGCTCTGATACCAATTGATAGAAGAACCGGTTTAAGTTAAAAGTTTAAACGCGTAGCGAAAAAGTCAAGTTATAAAAACTTAATGGTAGCCCAGGATCTACTATTCGTTAATTCCATAGATGGCACAAGAGGGGACAAGAGTTATACCTTAGTGTCTTGAACCCAATTCTGATTTTCGTCTTCTTCTTCCTTGGTGATGTGGCAGCCTCCACTAGGTTGTCTTCACCCTTATGTCTCCTGCGGATGCTTCCCGGAGAGACTAGAGATGGTGGGATCTCTATTAGAGAGGAAGAAGAAGGTTTGGGGCTCTAAAACAGTTTTTTCAGCTTCTGACGTTCTAAAACCACGAACACCTTTTCCAGAACGCAACTGCCCTATTTATAGATTCCCAGAACCGACCTAACCTTCAATCGATCGAAGGACTCCGATCGATCGAACATTCGATCGATCGAACCATTCTCGATCGATCAAACATGCCATGACTTCGATTGATCGAACTATCTTCAATCGATCGAACCTGTCTTGACGGCTTCCTCAAGTGTCTTTCCAAGTATCCTGGCGGAGCTAAGAGTGGGACCTCCTAGGCTCTTTATTGTTAGCTCAGATCAGTCGATTAATTCCCATGACCAAACTCTTTGATCAGCAAATTAATCGACTGATCAGTTAACGTTTACTCTACTATAAAACGATAACTGAACTCCAACGCAAAAGAACATATCTGAAGCGATAACTAGACTTGTATGTTGTACTAATGCCCCTCTACCTTCAGCATTCGTAATCATATTCAGGTAGTCGGATAACTGTTACTATCAACCTGAATCATGATTACTTCTTGTATTCCTTGAATCCCATTCACCTCTCATGATTACCAAACATGTTGATAACTCTTATCAACAAGACTGTTGTACTCAGTAATCTACTTGGTGACATTCTCAAGGGAATGCTTACTCTAAAACAGAGGGTAGATTTTATCTTGTCAATATATGTTCACAACCCTATGAACATGACATACCCAAGATACCCAGGTGTTGATCTTCTATAGACCTCACTGATTGGTAAGTCAAAGCAGTCATATCCACAGTCTGTGTTCATAATCGTCTCAAGATTGAGAACACGTACCTTATACAAGTTATGAGTTCCTATTGACTGTTGACAGCCTTAAGCGTCAATAGGAAACTCAGGTCCGTCAATGCACTATAAGCATTAGCATATCAACTAAGAGCTACATTCTAGTGATTGAGATTAACCACTCCATCCAATGGTAGTTAATTATGCTACAGTGTAAACCTGATGAGGTATCCAGTCTCATCATCCACTGTGACATATTCTAAGTATCAAAGAATAGTAATTCGCATCTCACTTGTGTGTATCTCATACACATACGAATTGCTTACTATGATACTTAAGGATAAACAATCATCTCATGAAAGAAACATGCACAATGAAATGTAAAGCTGATATCCATATATTATAATGCTAATGTCTCATACATAAAGTAATGGTTTGAGGGCACAAACCCAACACCTCGGGCCTAACCCCGAGGCATACAAAAACCTCAAGCCTAACCTTAAGGCATACAAAGACCTCGTGCCTGACCCCGCAGCATATAAAGACTTCGGGCCTAACCCCGAGGCATCCAAAGACCTCGGGCCTAACCCCGAGGCACAAGCTTCGCTTAGGTCCAACCGACGATGGGGGCAAACCCCGTAGGTGGCTGATGATGGCAAGCTTCAAAAGACCCTGCAACCACCATGTTCTAGGTTGGTTACCTACAGTCATAGCCTCTGTAAGACCATCGTCTTAGCGAATGCTTGGGGGGCAAGACGGCGCAATGAACTAAACAGGCAATCACACTGGGTATCTACAGGCCTCCCGGATAACCAAGTCAAAATCTTGGACAATCCGAGCACCTACAGTACTCAGAGGCATTAACTCCACTTAGGTCCAAACCGAAGATAGAGGTGACTAAAATCTCTTAGGTTGGCCCACGATAGAGGAGAAAAAAGGACCCTATAGCGACACGCTCTAGGTCGGCTCCACCAACATGGTCAAGCTCTTCTCCCAACAGTCTTGATGAAGGCTGGTTGGGCGGAAGACAACCATCCTGGGGAGTTAACATAAAAGGACCCTAAAGCAATACGTTTTAGGTCGGCTTTTCCAACATGGTCAAATTCTTCTACTCACAACCTTGACGAAGGTTTAATGGTAGAAGATAACCATCCTGGGAGCTAACTCAAGCAAAAGGCTCTGAATTAGGCCGGGTCTTAACTCCCGGTCAGTTTTCGAGCACTTAAAGACTCCGAGCTAGGCTAAGTCTCAACTCTTAGCCAGTTCCCGAGCATTCACAAGACTCAGAAGCTCCAAGGCAGCTTCCCTGAGCACTCAGATAGTGGCAGGTGGCATCTAGCAGATTTCCAAACTTGCCCCGATATAACATCCAGCCAACCTTGGAAATGGGGGGCAACTGATACACCTAAAATCAGCCCATGCCCGAGCGGTTCTATTTTGTAACTACTGACAAGCATCATCTCGAGCGGTTTGGTCCACCTGATGCCTCCTGAGAGGTTCATCCACGACCCGGCCAACAGATCGGGAAGACCGCACAGGCACATCCCACCGTGGGAACAGCTCATGCGAGCCCATAGGCATAATCTCGAGCATTACGGGCAGTTTCCTACTCAAGCTAGAAGACTAATGGAAAGTGCAAACTATTTCCTAATCTAATTAGGAAACCCCCCACCATTAATGTTAATCAATCCTAATACAATTAGGAAACTTACTTGATTGGTGTCAATCACATCCCAATTGGATTATATTTCCTTATCCATGTACGAGTAGGTCTCTTACATCTATAAAAGGGACCTCTCACCCCCCATGAAGGGGCCAACTTTTCAGTCTACACAGCACCTCTATAGCATTCATCTACATGCCCGGTCGGCCTACGGTGGCTCCAGACTTGTTGGTTCACCACAGGCCCCCGACTCTTTTATAGTATAGTGAACGTGCTCAGACACAGCCGTGGACGTAGATTCCTTCATTAACAGGGCCGAATCACATACAAAAAATAGTCTCTCTCTTTCTCCTTATTCTGCTCTACTTTACTCTTACCAATTTTTGGCATCATCAATATATATATATATATATATATGTCAAGAGTGAACGGAGAAAATTTCATAGACGACGGAATTCACGACGAAAATTCTCGGCGCGTTAAATTTCTATCCAATCACCTCTGTGAGTATTATAAACTCACTCCCAACATGTATATATGTATGTTTCTATATATATGGAGGTATATATATGTGTATATATAGAAACACCATGGGAGCTTTGAAAATTAGAGTTTTATGAAACTCAACCATAATCAATTCCGTGAATTAAAAATGAAAGATCTTAGTCCCAATAAGCTGTGGTTCGAATACTACAGCTTAATTCATTTGTATCGCGACATATTGATGATTTAAAGTTTTGACACCCTTACTTTCATCGTAAATTTTGAGAGATACGATCCGTATTAGTTTAATCCGATTACGAATTTGTAATCTACCCAAAAAATTGAAAAAATCCATATATGGCATGATATGTTTTAAACAGAATTTTGAAATAGGTAAATTTCAGTCCAGGAATTCGAAACATGGGGAAAACGAAGAAGATGAAGACTCTGCTACATCTCGTACGCGTCCCGCACGTGCGAGGATCGCTTGCGCGATTAGTTGCTCGTGCGAACCTGTGCAGTTTTGGGCAGAAATGGATTTTAATAGATTTCATAAAAAGTGTCTAATCACTCGCTTGGCAATTTGTGCATTTTCATATAAGGGACTATTTGGAAAATGTTTTTGAAGTTTTAAGGAACTGCTTTGAAAGATGTACTATTTTAAGTACTCACGTATAAGAATTGGATTAATAAGAATGATTAAAATTGAGATGTACATTCGTACGAGTATTCTGATTTGTACTTAAAATTTGATTTTACGATTCATGAACATTGACATGCATAATAGGGTCGAGGTTGAGTAGACATGCATGGTATGTGAGAAAGTGTGAAAAGAGTAAAGAACGACGATGTGCTGTGCGACCTAGATATCGATCAAATATTATTCCTGGAATCTAATGCGATGAGATGTTGTACGACTCGGATATTATTCCTGGTATCTGAGGCGCGCGTTTCGAATACTAAGCGGATATTATTCCTAGTATCCGAAGCAATGGTATGGTGTGCGACTCCAATATTGAGTGGATATTATTCCTGGTATTGGAGGCGATGGTGTTGTGATCGACCCAGATATCGAGTGGATATTATTCCTAGTATCTGAGGGGATAGCATGGTATGTGACTTCAATATCGAGCGGATATTATTCCTGGTATTAAAGGCGACAGTGTAGTGTACGACTCAGATTTTGATCGGATATTATTCTTGGTATCTGAGGCGTGCGTTTTGGATACTGAGCGGATATTATTCCTGGTATCCAAAGCGATGGTATAGTGTACAACCTGGATACTGAGCAGATATTATTTTTGGTATCTGAGGTAATGGTATGGTTGAATCGAGTTTGTCGAGAGAAAAGATTCAGAAAGATGAGATGTTATATTGTTCATGCTCGACTACATATTTATTGCTTACTACACCCCCACGTGACTTATGTTAAAGTTGGAACCTTGAATTTATTGCTTTTAAGTTTAATTTGTACCGTTGTTTATATGCTTATATATACATTGCGAGCATATGTTTATTTTGCTCACCATCTTGCATAAGTTGATGGAGTTGATGCGTCCTAGACTCTATGTCCAGATTTTCTAGGTTAGGAGCAACTAGAGTATTTCGACTATGCTAGTTAGAGGTAGGAGACTTTTCAGGAGGGCTGTTTTATATATTTCTTATGTTTAACTTTTCAAAGATTTAATAAACTCTATAATTAGACTTTTGAATAACGGTGGTTTGTGCCTAAGTAATTGACTGATGTAATAGTTAGAAAGTTTTAATTTCGGAGCTTATGTTTATTAGTATCTGACAAACACTGAATTTTGCACTTTCACTTGCCAATATAATAGATATAGTGCTCATTTAATCCCCAAAATCCCTAGTTTTACATGTATTTTGGAATTAATATAATTTAATGGCAATGTCACTCAAATGCCTGTAATTATTTGTTTTTACATATTTGATATGTTTAGGTGAAAATGAAGTAAAATAAATGGAAAGAAAGAAGTAACAACCACACCAAAGTATATCCCATACACTCAAAAACTTCTAACCAAAAAAAAAAAAAAAATGGCCAACGAATTCAACATCCAAGCTACTGCTTGTATGTTGATAGTAGAATATATATATACATATATTATTTTTGTCCTTTCCTCTTTTTTTCTTCTCTCTCTCTCTCTCTCTCCCAGTTGTAAGATCAATTTCAAACCTTGTCAGAGGCACAAAAAAAAAAATGGAAAGGCGCAAAGAAGAAATTACCAGCTGACGAGCGAAGTGACAAAATTTGTCAAAAATCTCGCCTATAAAAAGGCATGCAGCAGCTTCAACAAACAACACACTGAGCCAACACCAACAAGCTACAATAGCTTTACACACACTGTTAGGGGGAGAATAGTTTAGAGATGTTATCATGTGATCACTTCATATTGTCCCTAGAAATAGGAAACTTTAGTTTTTCTTAGCTTTTTCTAGCTCTAGTAGTTGTAAAAATTTACTTTTATGTAATTGATGATTTTATGTTCCAAAAATATGTAGCAAAACTTTGTATACTGTATTTCTCAAAATAAAATATTTTATTTTCTTGTAGGACCTTTGTCAACTTGTAGTAGTAAAATATTCCTATTAAAGTTTAGATTTAATATTTTTAGTCTAGTAGTACTTATAGTTGTCCCTAAAATAGTTTGAAACCCCAAATTTTTAGTTTTTATAGCAATATTTTCATTCACTAGAAGACAAATTTTGCAAGTAAATGCCAGATTTCTTAGCCACGTAGTTGTTATAATCACCTATTAAAGCCCCACGCACACCATACCCATATCTCACTCCAAAATTAGATTAGGATTTGGTTTGGCCTTATTTGTGTTCTTGGAGTTCAACCACTGTGACCCCACGAGAAGTCAAAGTTAAAGGTTTAGTATTTTATTATTGATTCAATATTTCCATTTATTTATGTTTTATTAGCCTAGTTGTACTAAACTTTGTTATTTTACAGATTCCACAAATTCAACCCCAACTCATATTAAGTGAGGAAAAAAAATATATTAATATTACATTTCACCCTTACCTTAGTTTTATAACTTTAATTTTAATTGGGCAGTCACTGTGTATATCTATTTAATCTTTCTTTAAAAGATTATTTGAAAGACATTTTCAATTCCAAAATGGTAGGCTAAAACTTTAATTGGGGATATGCAATAAAAACTTAGAAACCACAGCTTCTGTGCACTAATCTTAAATGGGTAAATTTATCTAGATGGGTTGTTTTCCATTTATGGCCAAAAATATCTATGTATCTATAGTTTATGACCATTTAATATGTTTATATACTATGGCTATATTGGGCTCAAGAGATTACATATTTGAAATAAGAGTCTAATTATTTGGATTGCCAAACTATGCCTTTTGTCATAAAAAAAACACCTAGCATATTCAAACAATTCATATGACAAAATTTACATTTCAAATATGTGTTTATATATAGATTTCTATCCACTAATGGACAGACAATTGTGTAGTGGAAGAGTTGTGGGGACTGGGCGCTAAATAACCCACGTCCGCGGCGGGTCACGGTTCGAACCTGGCTACTGCTCAATTGCCTTTTTATTTTTCTTTAAACCAAACGACATCGTTTCATATCAAACCTGACACACTTGATATGATCCTGACTAGTGAAAGTTTATTTTCAAATAAAGAATGACTCTGCGGTCTTAAATGCCAAATCTTTTTCAAATGCACAAAAATTGTGAAATCTAGTATTGCTTTGCATATTCCCAATTCTTTTAAATCATTTCTCTCAAGTTAACTAATATTTATTATTTTTAATAGCTTTGCTTAAATATTTGTATTATTTCCATATTTCGCTATAATAATATCCATAAAGTCACTTGATGTAAATTTAGCTTTTATTTCATTTTCTAACTTTCCTTACTAGTATCTTAGTTAATTTATTTTGCACTTTTAAAATCTTTACCATGAACTACTTAGGAAAAAAATAGCTTTTATTTTGTTTTATTGCAAAAATATAAAAACTAGAAGTTAGCAAAACCCCATAAAATTCCATCATCTTTTATTTTCTTTTTAGTGACAAAATAGTTATTGCCTATCTTTGTTTCCCGTTCCCTGTGGGTTCGATCTGGACTTCCAGAACTTTATTACTTGTACGATCACCTACACTTGGGTGTGATAAGAAAACGCGTCAATAGGATGTCGTCAGTATCCTTTTCTTCATAAATGCTGTTTAAATTATTTGTTGCAGGGACAATTGCTCACTCTCACTTGTCACAACCTACGAGTCTATAAAGGAAATTAAATACTTTCCTGAATTATGCTACGTCGGAGTGTGATAGGCTTTTTGGTATCGGAGCCAGGTTATGGCTCGAATAATTATCCAAGACACATAGGATCTTCCGTTAAGATAGCACTAAGATAAGATAGTTTGACTTCATTCCGTGTTTCGTTGCTTTTTATTGTTGAGAACTTTCTTATCTGGAGGTTGACCAAATTTGTTGTTCGATGAATAGGTACCTTTCTCTTGACATATGACTGATAGAAGGAATCTCAGGCCTCGTCCCACTGCTATTGAGCTGCACCCCTGGCAGGAAATCCAACTAGGATGTTTGAGGCTTTTGTAAGACTGTTGGAGAGGGTCAGCGATCAGAACACAGGGAATGATAGCCGGAATGGGAATCATAACAGTAATGAGAGGCGAGCCCACTAGACTGGGGACAAGCTTCTCAAAGAATTTTGCGCTCTGTGACGTGAGTATTTTGCTGGTACCGATGAACCCTGGTAAGCGGAACAATGGTTACGCTAGATGGAACGTATCTTTGAGACCATAGAGTGCACTGATCTGGAAAAGAAGTGTCTGGCTATCTTTCAGTTATCATATGCAGCGGCAAATTGGTGGGATGCTGAAAAGGCAACTATTAGAGAAGAAGCTGCAAGGGGAATGCCTTGGGTGGTGTTCAAAGAGAGATTTCTCTAGAGTATTTCCCTGAAGACGAAAAGGACAAGAGAGAAAGAATTCATGGAATTAGCTCAAGGAAGTCTGACAGTCCACGAGTACACTACTCGGTTTGAACGGTTGTCCCGCTTTCCTCTATATATGGTGGACACACCCAAGAAGAAAATCAATAAATATCATCGGGGTCTCAATTTGTCTCTCTGACATCTAACTATGGGGCACCTGAACTAGTCATTTGAAGCTCTGGTGAGATTGGCTACAAGATTGGATAATGATAGTTGTAAGAATTTGAAACCATTTGGAGATCGACCCCTACAAAGAGGCATTACACAAGTATCCTAGGTAGAAACTTGTGTATCCTTAGGGACAGAAAAGAACTTAGGATGGAGGAAAGAAAACTCAACAACCACATGCATTACAACAGTATCTTCCTCGAGCAATAGGAGGGAACAATAATGATAACTGCTTCAATTGTGGTATTCCTGGTCACAGAGCTAAAGATTGCAGAGTACATAGGTGTGCTGATCGCCCGAACATTGTGTGCTATAATTGTGGTGTACTAGGTCACATAAGTAAGAATTGTAGAGCCCCCAGGAAAGGTAATTATGGTCAGCAAGGACCAGCCCGCCTAAATGCTGTTATTCCCGAGACTGCGGGTCATGAAGAAATAGGGTATGAAGAAGGTACTTATGAGGAGGGACTACCCGAGCAACGAATGGTGGAAAGTACTTTAACCTTGTTTAATTCTATGTAAAAGTTTTATTTGACACGGGTGCTACACATTCCTTTATATCTGTTAAGATTGTTCAGAAATTGGGTATAGTACTGCAACGTTTAGATGTAGCTTTGAGTGTTGTCTTACTACTCGAGACCACAGTTAAATTGGTATATGTGTGTAAGGATTATCCTCTATGGTTAGGAGACCATGAACTTTTGGCAAGTTTGGTGGTTCTGTCGATGAATGAGTTTGATATAATCTTGAGAAAGAGTTGGCTCGAAAAGAATCATGTGAGGTTGGATTGTGCAAGGAAGAGGATCACATTTGCAGACAATAGGAATCAACCCTTTGATTTTTAATGTAACCCTTCAAGTGATATGTTCCTCACCAGATGCCTAGAAAACATTGAAGTTGTCAGTACAGAAGTGACGGTGTCATCAATACCGGTGATCAAAGAGTTCGAGGAAGTATTTTGAGATATTCTAGATTATCGCCTGAGAGGGATATAGAATTCTGTGTGGAACTGGTACCAGGCACTCGACCTATAACCAAAGTTCCTTACACAATGGCCCCTACCGAGCTACTGGAGCTGAAAGAACAAGAACTCGAGAAGTTGGGTTTTGTTCATCCAAGTACGTCACCGTGGGGAACATCGGTGTTATTTGTAAAGAAGGACGGAACCATGCGAATGTGTATTGACTACCAAGAATTGAATAAGGTCACTATCAGAATAAGTTTTCTTTACCTCAGATAGACGATCTGTTCAATCAACTGCAAGGAGCCACGACCTGTATTATAAACTCACTCCCAATGTGTATATATGTATGTTTCTGTATATATGGAGGTATATATGTGTATATATAGAAACACCATGGGAGCTTTGAAAATTAGAGTTTTATAAAACTCAACCATAATCAATTCCGTGAATTAAAAATGAAAGATCTTAGTCCCAATAAGCTGCGGTTCGAATACTACGGCTTAATTCATCTGTATCGCAACGTATTGATGATTTAAAGTTTTGACACCCTTACTTTCATCGTAAATTTTGAAAGATACGATCCGTATTAGTTTAATCTGATCGCGAATTTGTAATCTACGCAGAAAACTGAAGAAATCCATATATGGCATGATATATTTTAAATAGAATTTTAAAATAGGTAAATTTCAGTCCAGGAATTCGAAATAGGGGAAAAACGAAGAAGATGAAGACTCTGCTACATCTCGTGCGCACTACCCGCTCGCGTGAGGATTGCTTGCTCGATTAGTCGCTCGCGCGAACCTTTGCAGTTTTGGACAGAAATGGATTTTAATAGATTTCATAAAATGTGTCTAATCGCTCGCTTGGCAGTTTGTGCATTTTTATAAAAGGGACTATTTGGAAAAGGTTTGAAAGTTTTAGGGAACTGTTTTGAAAGATATATTGTTTTAAGTACTCACGTAAGAATTGGATTAATGAGAATGATTAAAATTGAGATTTACTTTCGTACGAGTATTCTGATTTGTACTTAATAACTGATGTTACGATTCATCAACATTGACATACATGATAGGGTCGAGGTTAAGTGGATATGCATGGTGTGTAAGAAAGCGTGAAAAGAGTAAAGAGCGGCGATGTGTTGTGCGACCTAGATATCGATCGGATATTATTCCTAGTATCTAAGACGACGAGATGTTGTATGACTCAGATATCGATCGGATATTATTCCTGGTATCTGAGGCGCGCGTTTCTGATACTGAGTGGATATTTCTGGTATCCGAAGCGATGGTATGGTGTGCGACTCTAATATCGAGCGGATGTTATTCCTAGTATTGGAGGCGACGGTGCTGTGATCGACCCAGATAGATATCGAGCGAATATTATTCCTGGTATCTGAGGTGATAGCGTGGTATGTGACTTCAATATCGAGTGAATATTATTCCTGGTATTGAAGGCGACAGTGTAGTGTACGACTTAGATATCGATCGGATATTTTTCCTGGTATCTGAGGCGCGCGTTTCGGATACTGTGCAGATATTATTCCTAGTTCTGAAGCGATGGTATGGTGTATAACCTGGATACTGAGAGGATATTATTCCTAGTATCTGAGGTAATGGTATGTTTGAATCGAGTTTGTCGAGAGAAAAGAGTCGGAAAGATGAGATGTTACATTGTTCATGCACGGCTACATATTTATTTCTTACTACATCCCCACATGACTTATGTTGAAGTTGGAACCTTAAATTTATTGCTTTTAAGTTTAATTTGTACCGTTGTTTATATGCTTATATATACATTACGAGCATATGTTTATTTTGCTCACCAGCTTGCATAAGCTGGTGGCGTTGATACGTCATGGACTCTACATCCAGATTTTCCAGGTTAGGAGAATCCAGAGTATTTTGACTATGCTAGTTAGAGGGATGAGGCTTTCCAGGAGGGTTGTTTTTATATATTTCTTATGTTTTACTTTTTAGAGATGTAATAAACTCTATAATTAGACTTTGAATAAGAGCGGTTGTGCCTAGTTGACTGATGTAATAGTTAGTAAGTTTTAATTTCGGAGCTTATGTTTATTAGTATCCTTTTCTTTAGAAATATTGTTTAAGTTATTTATTGCTGGGATGGTCACTCTCACTTGTCATGACCTACGAGTCCATAAAGGAAATTAAATGCTTTCCTGATTTATGCTACGTCGGGGCATGACAACTTGAGTTGTCAATAGTTGTACCATATATGAGATTATGAGATTTGGATACATGAATAATTAATATGATGTTATGGTAGACTTATAAGATGTTTACGTTAACGTTTTAAGATGAACTGTTGATATAAGATGAATTGTTTAATTGCCATATGTTGTGATTGCTAAATGATATAGTAGACAGAACACAATAACATGTTAATAACCAGTCAATGAGTAGATGTACAGAGCATGTGATAATTCCTGTATCTAGTGTAATACATTTCACAACATGTGGTCTGCATGCATAGGATAGTGGTATTAAGAGATAAGATAATATGATGAGGATTGGGATGTGTGCCTTTGTGTGAAAGAATATGATATATATACTTTGGATCCGAGGGATCAACGGTTGACGATGGTTAGAGTTACTAGTGCACCTCTCACTGTTGAAGACGTCCAATGATGTGTGTACTCTCTTAAAGACGTCCATTGTACCGTTGGACAACCAGTGAGAATATACACATCGTAGAAAGACGTCCGATGTGCCGCTCTCATTGTTTACAGATAGGATGTATTGTGTAAATGACCATTAACTTGTCAAGGGATCATGTGACCTAGGACACCTGTGTAGACGACCGGTGTGGCCTACTTGTTAAATTAGGTTGTATCGACGCATATATACAAATTGGTATTGTGGTATCGATGTGTGGAAATGGATTTGGTAATGTCGTATCGACGCATGGATACGAAAATGGAAAGGAATATGAGTATGAGTATGAGTATGGATAGATGAATAGTGTTCAATTATGGATCTGCAACCCGACGAGAAGATAGATGCATGGGTAGATACATGGATTACATGCATGGATTTGGTGAATAACATGATGAGATATTATACCATGATCTTTATCATTGTCTTTACTTAATGTGATTCCTCTTATCTTTGATTTGATGCACATTTAATGTGACCTCTACTTTGTCTATGAGTGACGTCAGTGATAAGAGATTAATCGCATTTTAAGATGTTGAACAGCAATGAGTGAGGAGTGTTGGTTGACGCATTCACTCAGCTTTGTATTCAAAGCTAATGGTGTTTCATGCCTTGGACAATCCAACATCTAGAGCTTTGCAGGACTTGAGGATGGAAGACTGATCTAACATCCTTCGTCATGACCCAGCGTAGCAAAGTAGGGTAAATTAAATTTCCTGCCTTTAGACCCATTGGTACGTGTGGGATGGATAACCGTCCTGTCCTTTTAACTCTGCACAATTTATCATAAGGGAATTGCTAAAGCATAAACATAACTTAACATAACTGCAATATAAACATAGCAGCGAAAATAAAACACGAATTACAATAACTTCAATCTTATTACATAAGGCCATACTAAAAATTATTACATAACTTAAAACATTAGAGACTACTAAGATAACTATCTTCAATCTCGAGCTTGGTTCTATCTTTCTTAGCACCTCAGCACTGCATTCTGAGCTCTTTTATCTAAGCCAAACCTGCATCACTCTGGAAATGGGAATGCCCAAGGTGTAACATGCCATCAGTTTTGAAACAAAGCTGAGAGAATCTAACCGCACAATAATCAATAATATCGTGTCACACCTTGGAACCACCAATATGGCTCTAGGATATGTGGCACGCCACCAAGGCACACAATCCCCTCCTAAAGGTCTTTTAATAAATTATAAATTCAGAGTTTTAAAATTTTCCACAATTAAAAACACTTATAAAATATTTTATTTTGAAACTCAGCAATCCAGTCGACTGAAATGGAAAGTGTAGACTTGAAAATTCTAGAGCCTTGATCTGGTCGACTGACCCCTGTCCAGTCGACTGAAAAGCTATCTGGTCGACTGGACGATGCTAAAGCAGATTGTCCTGTTTTGGGACTGAATCTGGTTGACTGGATTAGCACCCCAATCAATTGGATCAATGAGGCAGCCGAGCCCAATTTTACAGCAACTCCAATCTCAAAACTAAACCACTCCAACACACACACAACAGCTGATAATTAAATACCAAGCCAATACTAGCATCTTATAGAAACACAAACTAACCAAATTACAACATTTTTGAGTTATCTGATTAAAGTTATTACAGATTCCAACCCGGATTAACAACTGGTATAACATAAAACAAGTTCTACTGGTTAACATTAAACATAAAGTAAACATAACCTACTCCAAAGCTCCCTATTCCTCCCCACACCCCCCCCCCCCCCCCCCCCCCCGAATCATTTCTTCGGGCCCTCACCAGTATGATCACCTACAATGGTTAATCAATAACCACTACAATATATAAGATATATGCTTGTGAATAATAATAATTGAAAACATGGATTAATATCAAGTCACAATCCACGAAATTACAATCAACTATAGTTGTCGAGAATACATTGTTGTCACCCACAATCCGGTTCGTAATTCCACCACTAAATCTACCATACAACCAGTAGGCACCCACGTCTCTTCTTTCAGACGGGCAATATCCAATAGCCTCTGGCAGCTTGATATCCAACACACACGGTGAATAGCATAAGTACCCCATTGACCAAAGTAGACAACTTAACATGCCCAAAAATAGTTCATTACACCATGCTGTTGCCATACAAATAGGTCTTATTAATTCCATGGATTTGCCCAATAATGTCTAAACGCGCTAAATTACACAAGTAGACATGCTTGGCATACAAATGAATCAATATAGGGGATCAACCCATTGAATCCCCAATTATTATGACTCACCTCATAGTATTCACTCCTAATTCCAGATTATGAACTCTATAAATGTCAGATACAAATCCTATCATAAATTTATAGATTATAAGCAAAACCACCGAAATGGGTCGCAGAAAAACTATTATGGAACTTAACCAAATTGGTATCTACACGTTAGACTCACCTCCAGGAGTCCGAATATGTAATCAGAATTAAGATTGAACGTCAAATGGCGCGACAATTGACATCGAACGATCCGTCGAAATTCTGTCATAACTCTTGAACTCTCTCTATAATTTTCTAGCCGAAAATGAAGAAGAAGGCAATTGGCCTTGACATGTGTAATCCTTAACATATGTCTCATAACATGTTACTCCAAGTTTCCTATTTTGCACTTGCACCCCCAAAGTCCTAATGCATTACAATTACACCCCTACCAAATTATGAAACCATATTAAAACTATCCAAACCTAAATGGGTATTTGTCTATGTCTCGCATGGGTCCCATAGGTAGTCCCATATAATATTATGAAGTTGCTAATTACCCTACTAATTATGTAGCGTATTCAATTCGTACTCACAAAGGTATCCCAAACCCACTAACATGATATAGAATAATATAATAAAATATTCCACATAAGCCTTAATAAACTTATAAGCATATAAAGTGATTCCACATCACTGTCCCATCACACAGGGACTTTATAACCCATGTCCTAATCGGGGACTGCCACCTTGGCCACAATTGGGTTCCCAAACAGATACCCATAAACAACTTAATGGGTCAAAACCCACATCACAAACGCATTTCCAACATTATTATATAATTAATAATGTATGCTAATATAATAATAATATCTGTAAGAGTGGGTGTCACAACTCTCTCCCCCTTAAAAGGAGTTTGTCCACAAACTCAGACTCATAGTACCTCAAGTCTCAAACAAATAGGGATACTTCTCCCGCATTTCAGCTTCTCTCTCTCCGTAGCCTCCTCCACCTTGTGATTCTGCCATAATACCATAACCAATGGAATGGTCTTCGTCCGAAGAACTTGATCCTTCCGGTCTAGAATTCTGACTGAATACTCAATGTATGTCAAGTCTTCTTGTATCTCTAATGGTTATGGTTCCAATATCTGACTAGAATCTTCGACACATCGTCGTAGCAATGATATATGAAACACGTTATGAACACTTGCCAATTCTTGTGGTAGCTCCAAACGATAAGTCACTGGTCCTACCTTACCAATAATATCATATGGTCCTATATACCTGGGATTCAACTTCCCACGTTTACCAAAATGAATAATGCCCTTTAAAAGCAACACTTTCAGAAAGACTCGATCTCCCACTTTAAACTCCAAAGGTCTTCTGCCCTTATTAGCATAACTCTTGTATTGACTCTAAGTCGTTTGCAAATGTTGATTGATTACTATGATCTTCTTAGTTGTCAACTGAACTAGCTCAAGTCCCAATAGCTTCCTTTCACCTACCTCAGTCCAACAAACTAATGAACGATATTTTCGCCCATAGAGTGCTTCATAAGGAGCCATTTTGATACTTGCTTGGAAACTGTTATTATATGAAAATTCAATTCGTGGCAAATGTTGTTCCCAATCACCCTTGAAAATCAAGAACACATAACCGAAGCATATCCTCTAATGTTTGTATCACCCTTTTTGACTGACCATCTGTCTGAGGATGAAAAGCAGTGCTAAAATTCAACTTAGTTCCCATAACTTCCTGCAATCCTTGCCAAAACTTAGCTGTAAACCTACTATCTCGATCAGAGATAATAGAAACTGGAGCTCCATGAAGTCTTACTATCTCTGCTACATACAATCTTGCTAGTCTTGTTGGGTCGTTGGTCCTAATCGGCAAATAGTGGGCTGATTTGGTCAATCTATCCACAATTGCCCAAATGCTATCATTTTCTTTTATTGACCCTGGCCAACCCGGCACAAAATCCATCGTAATATTCTCCCATTTCTACTCTGGTATTCCTAATAACTCTATCTTTCCTGTAGGTCTTTGATGTTCTAACTTTACCCACTGACAAGCTATACATTTAGACACATGTTCAGCCATTTCTGGTTTCATACCTGACCACCAATAAATTTCTCGTAGATCACAGTACATTTTTGTACTTCCGGGATGAACTGAGTACTTGGTGTTATGAGCTTCTTCCAAAATAGTTTCTCTCAGTTTATCTACATTGGGTACATAGACCCATTTTCCAAACTCCAGCAACCCATTTTCAAAAGTAAACTCAATATGGTTACCCTCAGGAATTTCATCACAAATTTTCATCAAGGCTGAATCTTGTAACTGTTTTGCTTTTATTTCATCCACTAAGGATGGTTGTACTACAATAGTTGTCATCAATGTACCTCTGTTTCTAGAATTACTTCTAATTCTATATGCTCCATTTTATGAATCAATTACTCCTGAGTAGTCAAACTATAAGCCAAATTGTCAGTTGTCTTCAGGCTCAATGCATTGGCTACTACATTAGCCTTTCCAGGATGATAATGAATAGAAATTTCGTAGTCTTTATCAACTCCAACCAATGTTTTAGTCTCATGTTCAGGTCTCTCTGAGTGAATAGGTATTTCAAGCTTTTGTGATCTGTGTAAATTTCACATTTCCTTCCATACAAGTAGTGCCTCCAAATTTTAAGTGCAAATATCACCGCCGCTAGCTCCAAATCATGAATAGGATAGTTAACTTCATGCGGTCTCAACTGACATGATGCATAAGCAATTACTTTATCTCCCTGCTTCAATACATATCTTAACCCTCGATAAAAAGCATTGCCAAATACAATAAAGTCTTCATTACCTGTCGGGATGGCAAATATTGGTGCTATCATCAAGCAAGTCTTCAATTTATTAAAGTTGTCTTCACATTCTAGACTCCATTAAAAATGTACATTCTCTCTCATCAATTGTGTCATAGGCGTGGTAATCCTAGAAAAATTCTCAACGAACCTCCGATAGTAACCTGCCAATCCCAAGAAACTTCTAACTTTCGATACATTGGTCGGCGGTGACCAATTAGCCACAGCTTCAATCTTTTGCGGATCTAATTTCACACATTCTTTAGAAATAACATGGCCCAGAAAGACAATCTCTGTTAACCAGAATTCACATTTCTTTAGCTTTCCAAATAACTTCTTCTTCGAAGTCGTTGTAATACAAGTCAAAGATGTTTCTCGTGATCCTTAACCCTCTTGGAATAAATTAGGATATCATCACTAAAAATGATTACCATGTCATCTAAATAGTCTTTGAATACCCAATTTATAAGATCCATAAAAGCTGCTGGTGCGTTTGTAACCCCAAATGGCATAACCTAGAACTCGTAGTGGCCATAGCGAGTCCTAAATGCTGTCTTCTCCACATCTTCCTCCTACCTTCTGTTAATGATAGCACGATTGCAAATCAATCTTCGAGAATACATGAGATCCTTGAAGTTGATCATATAAGTCATCAATCCTTGACAATGGATACTTATTCTTTATCGTTAACTTGTTCAATTCCTAATAATCAATGCACATTCTCATGGTTTCATCTTTTTTCTTCACAAATAAGATGGGTGTACCCCACGGTGATACACTAGGTCGAATAAATCCCTTGTCTAGAAATTCTTGTAGCTGAATTTTTAGTTCTTTAAACTCCACTGGTGCCATTCTATACGGTGCCTTTGATACTAGTTGTGACACCGATGTTAGTTCAATAGTAAGTGCAATCTCTCTTCCAATCAAAACATCTGGTAAACTATCGGGAAATACATTTGGAAATTCTTGTACTACAGATATATCTTTAACCCTTCCTCTAGTCACACATGTATCAATGATTGAACAAAGAAAACCTTGACAACCTTTCTTCAACAATTTACCTGCCTGAACAGCTGATACAAAATATAGTGGTGCTATGACACCTATTCCTTGAAAACTGAACTCTCCACATATCAACGAAAAAAAGAAACTCTCTTCCATACACAATCAATAATGGCTTGGTTCACGGATAACCAATCCATACCCAGAAAAGCATCAAAATAATGCACAGTCAATGGTATTAAATCCACTATCAAAACTATATCATCTATTTGAATCTCATATACTCTGAATATTGATGATGTCACCAAAGGTTTACCTAAGGGTAATGATATGGATAATTTATACCTTAAGGGTTTTGACATACCATCTAAGTGATTAATGAACTCATGTGCAACAAACGAGTGTGTGGATCCTGAATCAATTAAAACATGTGCTGGGTATGCATAGATAAGTTATATACCTGAAAACACAGTGTCAGTTGTTGACACGCCATCCGACCTGAGTTGGAAGAACCTCCATTGCCTCTGTTCTACACCTTTTCCCTATCCATGTTCTATCTCGATCTTGGCCCAGACGATGCCATGGAACTTGCCCCTTATTGATGACTCTTCAGACAATCCTTAGCATAATGGTCGACATCACCACAATCAAAGCATCCTCTCCTTGGTCCCGAAGTTGAGCTTCTCATGCCTCGACCCTATGTCTGTGGACAATTTCTGGATGAGTGCCCCACTTGCTTACAAATATCACAGGTTATAATTAAGTAGCACACTCCCCCGTGCTGACGGTTATATGTCGGACACAATGAACTACCTTCTGATGTTGTAAAACTTCTCCCTTGACTGCCAGAACCTGTTCTCGATCCACAACCTCGTGAAAACATCTTCTTGAAAAATCCTAGACCCTTGTCTTTCCCCTCAACCAGACGTTTTCTTTGATGTCCTTGTTTGTAGTTGTCAATATCCCTTTTCCGCAATAAGTGGTGGCATTGCCGCTACAGACCGAAGCTAATGTGTATCTACCCAACTTCTGATATTATCCCTTAACTCTTCTTCAAACTTTCGAGCTTTGTCCACATCCCTTGGAACAGATTGGTGTGCAAAACATAGTAAATCATTATATCTCATAGCATATTCATTAACGGACATATCCCCTTGCTTGAGATTCGTAAACTCCCTTGCCAGCTAAATCTTGGTGGATGTTAGAAAATATCTCTTATTAAACTCTTTCTCGAATCTCCTCCACGTCTCAGGTGGTCCTTGAGCAAGTTGATTGGTCCACTAGTTTTGGGCTCCCCTTTTGAGGGTATCGGTGGCACATATAATCTTTTCCTCATCAGTACAATCCACAACTCAAAAAATGCGATTCAGATCCATTAATCAACGGTCGGCTAATGAAGTATCCGAACCTCCTTTGAATTGAATTGGCTTTCGCTTATAGAATTGCTCAATTACACCACGTTCCACCCGATGTCGTGGATTCACAGGTTTAATATCACCCATCGGTATTCTATCACTAGTAGCTCTTACAAAATTACATACTATATCCTCCAAGTGATCCAATCTCGAGTGTGGTGAATGCTCTCGGTTACGATCCATTCTTTGCCTGTCAACCAATTCGCATAAATACAATGCGTGCTATGCAAATATATCATGAAATGCTCACATTTTAACATCATAATATGGCAATAATTATTCATATGCATATACCAATGCATCTACATGCTCAACATAATGCATACCCTCAAGTTGTCATCTCTCGCACCCAAAGTTCTAAGCCTATTGCTCTGATACCACTAAATGTCACGCCCCAAAACCACCCATATAGCTCTAGAATACGTGGCATGCCACCAAGGCACATACCTCTCCTAAAGGTCCATTAATGAATTATAAATTCAAAGTTATTACATTTTCTACAATTAAAAACACTTATAAGACATTTTATTTTAAAACTTAGCAATCTAGTCGACTCATCGGGAACCCAGTCGACTAGGATGGAAACTACAGAGACTTGTACACAATTCATAGCTGGGTTTTACAGAAAAGAGAGAGATGAGAGCTCCGACAAAGACGACGGGGGTTTCTAAAAATGTTTCTTGTCGTATCTTCGCCGTCCGACGATCGTTTTGCGAATTGAGACTTTATTAGACTCGTGGAGGTAAGAGGATCACATGCATGTCCTTTATTTTCATTTTTGGCAACGTTTTTCTGAAGACCGTTCTTGGGTGTTAACTTTCGGTATATCAAAACTATGTAGGATTAACACCGGTAAGATTTAAGTTGAGAATTCTATGCTTAATTTGCTAGTAAATCGAAGAGGTGAGTGTTCTAATCCCAAAATTGGGTGTTTAGACATGTTAATGTGATAATTGTTGTTAAGAGTTACTTAATTCATGCTTGTATATCTTTGATTGTGATGAAAATGAGTAAAAGTATGTCAATGGTGTGAAATTGCTATGTTTATATGTTAAGTTGCTTATATGCTTATGTGGATCAAAGGAAAGTTAAGTAGTAGTTACCATTTATAGGTCCCATATGTAAGGGATAGGAAGTCCTTAATGAGAAGGGTGTGGTGATGACCACAATGATAAGACGGTGACGCCTTTGGGGTCACAAGAAAGTGTGTGTTGCGCTCTATGCATCCAAAAGTGATAAAGATCCGAGGTGAGAATGACCCGAGGGTGGTGGCTGGAGTTACTTAACTTTTCAAAGATCATTTCATGGATGTTTATAATGATTGTTGCATTTACATGTTAAGCATTCCAATAGCATGATTAGTTCTTTCGCTAAGCGAAAGCTTTAACGAAAAAATATTTTTCTATTGTGGTTATTGAATAACCATCGCAGGTGCCAAGCGGGAAGATGAGAGGAAATGAATCATGCGACGGGTTGGGTTTTGGAGGTTGTGAAGTTGTAGATAAACTCATGTGCTTAGATGTTAAAGCCTCTAGTGTAACTTTTGTTTTAGAGATGTATAAATAACTTATGTTTTGTTAAGACTTATGATATATTGAGTCGAATTTAGTGGGTTTGTGCTTAATGTTATGAGTTGCACTTGCAAGTCATGAATGTATATAGTTGGGGAGGAAACTTGGACAAGTTGGAGTAGTGTTTGTTGTTTTTAACTTGTTTCTTTCCTTAATTATGATGGTATGGTTATGAATATATTGGGAAAATGTAGACTTGATGCAAGCTTATGATCCTAGAGAGAAATTTGTGAGTTTTGGTTGTTGTATTATGCTTAAATATCATGTGTTATTGTTTGAAAAACTTTTAAATGTGTTTGAGATACTTTCTTAAAGTTCCATGAAGTTTGGTTGAGTTTTGGTATGATTTGGACATGTAAAAATAGGGTTTTTAGCAGCAAAAATGCATTCTGCAGAACCCGGATCGATTTGGCTTAAAGAGCAGATCGATCCGGACCTCTTGGGGGACATTCTACGAGAAACTGCTTAAATTGGATCGATCTGGCTTAAAGGGTGGATCGATACGCGTACAAAATTTAAACTATCGACTTTTACAAAAATATGCATAACTCGTTCTAAAAAACTCGGATTCGCGCGCCTTTTTTTTACGTTGGAATCGGGACTTAAAGATCTATCTTTTGGTATAAAATTTTGTTATACTTTATTAATGACTATTTTACCATTGGGGCTGTTTGTGTCAGTAAAGTTGTGTTATGAGGTCTAATTCATGGGTTTCTTAATAAGTTGAAATTATTTTGGTGTGTGGACTTTGTTACACGTGTCCTAATCCGCCTGAGACGGGTTGGGATGTGACACCGATCCACCTTCTCACGTCACCGGATTAATGCCCGATGGTTCGGATAACTATGCTTTAATCAATTATCTCCTTCAGTTGCCATATTGTACAATGAATTGAAGAACCTATATGAAAATGTTTAGATTTGGATACGAATTTAGGTTGACTGGTTGTGCTGAAAAGTGGTAGCCAATTTAGGCCTATTTGGTGATGTTGCGGTTTTTAATTTTTATTTTAATTCATTTCAAAAAAGAAAATAAAAAAAATGTGTTTGATACTTTTTCCCATTTTAATTTTTTTGAAAATAAAAATCGGAAACTCGTTTGTTGTTCGTTCCGTTTTTCTTTTTTGCTGAAGACCACAACGAAAATGGGCAAGCAATTGAGAACCACAAAAAGTGATTGTCAGTTTTCATTTTTATAAAGTAATAATAATAATAATAATAAATTGGTTTTGTTTCCGAAAGTTAGAAAACTAAAAGGTTAACGTACTATGCGGGCTATTCTTTGGCAGTGTCTTTAAAAAAGTTAGATTAAAAATTGTGCATTGCATTTTGCTTTAATTGTTTTGGAAGTTTATAAGCCGTGGGAGAAGTTGTCAACAGTCAGTTGACCAATATTTCTTTAAGCAAAAAAAAAAAATAGCTGACCAATATTTCTTTTGATTAAAACATAGAAAGTGATCAAAACTACTTTACAACATTATTTGAAATACTCTTTTTTTTTTCCTTTTATGTATCTCACGGGTTAGATGCTAATATGTAAATAAAGTTGGATGTGGTATTTATGTACGTACGCACGCACATAAGCTTGTATATACTACACAAAACTATTTATGTACAAACATGCATTTATGTGTGTATACGTGGTGACAATTTTATTTCGTTTTTTTTTTTTATAAAAAATAAAAAGAAGAAAACAATTTTCACATTTTAAGTTGCTTTTATTTTTGAAATTTTTTTTTTGTAAAGTATTTCATTTTTTTTTATTACATGGGAAGATGAATGTCCGAACATAGAACCTAGATACACGAGGGCACGAAGGCTTAGTTTGACCCTCACATGACTTTTTAAAAGTAGCTTATGAAATTTATTATTAAGTTGTTTGATAATTTTGTACAAGTGACACATTACTCTTCAGAAAATATCATGAAACCAAAAGGCAAGCTTGAGCTTTTAAAAGCTCCATTCTAGAAATTTTAAAAGTTTTCCCAAAAAATCTCTAAGTTCAATTTTTACAAAGCTCATAAACTAGTTATCAAATGAATTAACATGAAATTGTACTTTAAAAAAAAAAGTACCAAAAATGGGGGGCCAAACTAAGCCTAAGTGCCAGTCCTTTACCACTTAGACTATGAGTCTTTGTGTAAAGTATTTCATACTTAATTAATACAGAATTTACATAGATAAAAAAACTACTACTACAAAATATACAAAAATATATAACCTCAAAGGAAACACCATATATCATCTCATTAATTAACAAGATTGTTTATTGGAAAAAGAAGATGCTAGTGTTGGAGGCAGAAAATGAGACCTTTGAAATCGACAATGCGCTGGCGATATTTTAAGGATAAGAGGAGGGACCATTGGCATCTTTCCTCAACCCCTACTCAATTAATAAAATCTTATCTCTTTCTAACAAATAAATGTGTGTATATATATATATATACATACACACATATACACAAAGACACATACATGTAGGTATTGGAAGAAGAAAGAAAAATACTCGGAGTAGGTTTTAGTTTTGGGGGTTCATTAAGATAAAGGGTAGTTTTGTCATTAAGCTGCAGTGGTTGTGGCAAGTGAGAGAGTGGGGTGGGGTGGGGTGGGGTGGGGGAATAAAGTTTTAAGGGTCCTACTTGCCTCCAAAACGACGGGCAACCACGTCGGATTAAGGGTAGCAGACAAATAAGCCACCTTCTAAATTTGATGCCCACATTATTTCAAAGATTTTCTCATTATCGTCTTGTCTCTCTACTTTGGTCTTTGGATCAGATGTAAAATTTAGGAGAAATCGTGTAAAACAATCTCTCTGTATTGAAATGGCATAATTGCCCTTGTGCCTAGGGATGGCAATGGGGCGGGTTTTCCGGGTTCCCCGCCCCGCCCCGCTCCTAATAGGTAGGGTATGGGGGGGGGCTTAATAGGGTTAGGGGCGGGTATGGGGGAGGTTTTCAAAACCCGAGTCGGGTTAGGGTCGGGGGCGGGGTAAGGTCAAAAAACCCGAACCCGCCCCGAATATACTTGTATTTATATTTTTACCCCTCAATAGTTATGTGTATTACCATTAAAAAAAAAAAACAACACTATTAGGGAACTAATTGGGTAAGTTAAAAAAAAACTGCACTATTAGGAAAAAAAAAATGCATTAAAAAAATTGATTTTTCAATTTGTGTATCCAAAAAAAAAAAAAAAAAAATCGTAATCGGGGCGGGACGGGGCGGGGTCGGGGACCCCGGGGGCGGGGCAGGGGCGGGGGCGGGGGAGGCATTATGCGGGGCGGGGCGGGGGCGGGGGGAGGGTTTACTGAAGCGGGGCGGGGGCGGGGGCGGGGTATGGGGGCCCCGTCCCATACCCGCCCCGTTGCCATCCCTACTTGTGCCTCAACTTTCATTAATTATTGTGTGGTCTGGAATCACCAGAAACTCACTCGTGTGACGTGATGGTTTCAATCAATGAAATAGAGTGATTAACATTATTTACACAAGAAAAAAAAAAAAAAACCAATTACTCCCTCCGTCCCATAATAAGTGTTCACATTTCCTTTTTTTAATGTCCCACAATAAGTGTCCACTTTCCTAAATTGGCATATAGATTTTACTTACTTCCAAAACTACCCTTATAATAAAGACAAAGTAGCATTTATTTGTGGTCTCAAAACAAACAAAAAGTCAAACACCCATCACATCTAAGGGTAAAATTGGAAAGTGACCCTTTAATGAACCAAAAAAACTAATATAATACAACTTTCTTAAACAATGTGCAAAATGGAAGTGGACACTTATTATGAGACGGAGGGAGTATAACATTTTAATTTCGCTTATTGTGTTCTTTTTTTTAAAGATATTAATGAAGCAATTAGACGAAGTTCTCTCCATTGTTCGGACCACTAGGTGACATGAATGAGGTGGTGATCTTGGATCGTTGAATAATTTTCTCCTGAACTTCTCATAATATTTGCACTAACCATTTGTTGTTATAAGGAAGGAAAAAAAAAAAAAAGGCCCTAATCCTACTTTTTTGACAAATTTTATTTCCATTGACCTGTAAGTTTGCTTTGAATTAAAGCTCATGCCAAGAATGTTGATTTTCAAAATAATAATTATAAAGATATCGACTGTTATGTCTATTATCAGCCTGCTCCTCCTAAGTCCTAACATTATTTTCAGAGTAAAATTTCAGGCACACCCATTTTCACAACCTCAACCCCCACAACCTTATGTGGCAACCATGTAGTGGGAGTATCATATGTGAGGTTGTGTTAAATGGTGGGTCTCATTCCACTACATGGTTGCCACATAAGGTTGTGGGAGGTGAGGTTGTAGAATTGGGTGTGCCTGAAGTTTTACTCTTATTTTCAAGTTAATTAACATGACTCGTGCATTATTCACTCTTTCAATGCAAATACTCATACTTATCTTACTTTCTTCATTCAACTTAAATATAAGTGGCACTAAAAAAAGGCAAATATAGTTGTAATACAATTAGTACACGTTTATGTAATAAGGGACATCACTACTCTTAAATAAATGGATTTAAAAGTAAAGTTATAAACTTGATTGGACAAGTTTATGCACTTGATTGCATTAGAGTTAGATCCCTAGCTAAACTACTAGGCACGAAAATGGCCCAACATGTTTACATTATTAAATGAGTTTTGTTAACATGTGTCTTTAATTTAGGACATATGTTAAGATTTTAAAAGTGAAAATAAATAAAAGAGACAAACAATGAGCTTCATATCAAACACTGAAATTCACACTGTATCTCTTATTTATTTATACTTTTAAAATTTTAATATATGTCCTAAAAACATATATTAATAAAACCCTAATTAAATACGCATTTCCAACTAATCTTTGCATAAAATGTGTTAAGAACAAAAATAATTGCACAGAATTTCAAATAAGGGTATCAAGTCATTTGCTAGATAAGGCCTAAGGGTAGTTGAAAGGCATCATAAATGAAAATAATGACACGCCTCAAGAACTCCAACAATTCAATTAGCAATCATTTAGGGGTGATTGGTCCCATGACATTAGTGCGTACCACTATACATATATATATACACACACAAACTTCTATGTGTAAATATAGATGTTCCTCTAGAAGAATAAGAAGGAAAAAAAAATATGAATGTCTTTTGTAATTGTGATGAGATTCAAAGGACAATAGTGGAATAATGAAATTTGAAGTGGGGTACTAGTGTGGGACGGTTGAGAATATAGTTAAAACGGAGCCTCAAACATTGACAATTGAAGAAATCTGATTCCGTAGGGAGAAGGGAAACCCCTCCTTGACAAATTTATAAAAATTGAAAGGACTCAACTAGTAGTAAAATATACCCCTAACTATACAACTACGTAAATATATATATATATATATATATATACACACACACACCTGTTTGTTATTGTTTATTATTTTATTTTAAGCAATTTTGGTGTTTCAAATTGTTTTTTGATATGTTTATTACAATAAAAAAATAAGTAGATCTAATAAAAAAACAATTGAGTAAAAAATTAGTGGGGATTGTTTTTCAAGATATTCTCTATTTTAATTAATTTTACAACATACAAACAAACACTTAAATCATATTAAACAATTCTACAAATCACGATTAAAATCGTATAAGCACAAGACTCTATGTCTATGTATTGAATATTATAGAAAAAGCAGATGAGATAGCCACAAGCAAATGGTCACACCTCACTTGTGTGTATAGTATGGAAAGAAAAGTTGTCTTTGTGATCCAAATTGCGGCTGTGATTTTTTCCACTCTCTCTCTCTCTGTTAATATTATTTTGTTAGGAGTCAAAGGAGTTTGCGTGTGGGTGTAGAAGAGGGTTTTAAGGAGAAATGGAGAAACGTCAAAGGCTGCAATTATTGTGTTTTGGGGAAAAATGTTGTTCAGTGGAACATTTCCTTGGGCTTTCTTATAAACTAATAGCTCTCTCTCTCTCTCTCTCTCTCTCTCTCTCTCTCTCTCTCTCTCCTTTGGTGTGCTTTTGGCTGTTTTTCTCTTTCCAATTCTCTCTCTTTTTATGGGTTTTATTTTTAATTAAAATTGGTAGAACCCTTTTGAGGTTGCCCTCCTTATAAGCATTTGAATTCCATGGAGTTGTATTACACATGTGAGAGAGAGAGATGATTTTAATGAGTGGGTTTTGAATTTAGGTTGATAGAATTTGCTATAGGCAAATGGAAGCCTAGCATAAAGGGAAATATTGATTTGAGTAATTCTGTGATTTTTAAATTATGTGCTAATTGTACCTGCTATGTGGTATTAATGATTATTGTTACAATATTTAGTACAACTGTAAAAACATTTTGGAGTAAAATTTGGAAAGCCTAACATCATTCAAAGATTTTTATTAGAGAGATACTAAATACACACATCTAATTGCTCTATACACACTTAGACAATTGTATAGTACTGAATATTGTATAACTCCTTAATGAATTTAGCTAGATGTAAAGAATAATTAGGTAAATATATTTAGTAGCTAGCTCCCTTCTATTTTTCAGGTGAAGAAGAGTTGAGAGAAAGAATAGTAATTTATTACAATGATATACTCGTAGTTGGTCAAAATGTTTTCGTAACTAAAAAGGAGTTGCCACTTATTATTTCTTGTGAGAAGAAGTTGCCACTTATTATTATTATTATTATTTATTTAATATGATAGTGACCAAACATTCTTATCATTAATTTTAAGACAAATTATTATGTAAACCATAATACAAGTTGATTACTCATATAAAAGGGCAATTATTAACTTAAAAGAATTGCACAAAGTAAAAGGGGCAATGATGTGGAAGAAGAAAATACTTCTCAACTTTATGTCAATCATTTAAGCATTATGCACTATCTTCTAAGGCATCATTTGCCATGTTTGAAGTCCTAGATTGAGGTATGTTTGGAGTGATATTTCCAAATTCCTTTTCTGTCAATTCTAGCTAATTAATTTATTCTAACATTGCATTTTTTATACTCTTTTTTTTTTTCACCCCAAAGAACATGTCTTACTTGCTCTACTATTAGATAATGCTTTGAATATGAAGGATATATGAATTGGGAGTTGACATAACTCATGTTCAATTTCTAAAGTAAATAGTGCTAATTCTATAATGTTTTCATCTCTATTTTTGTCTCTTTTTATTTTATTTTATTATATTATTGATTTTTATCTTTAAAATATATCAATATTAATACATGTACTACGAAGTAAAGTCACTTCCATTAAAAATGCAATGCAACACTTCTGTTAGTAAAAATAAGAATATAAAGAATTTGCAGCATAAATTGAACTTGTGAATCAGCATTATCTTGGCCCAAAAATATTAGTTAACAATTGGAAAGAAATCATACACTCAGAATTCTGCAAGCAACTACAATATAAATATATATAGATAGATAGATTGTATGGGTTTCTGCTTTATACATATATATATGAACAAATAATCCAAAATCCAATAAGAGGAGTTTCTAGAACAAGGGTGGAGAAATTCAAAAGTCATAATGAATTTCAAAGTTGACCAATGTAATTTTTTTTAAGGATAATAAATTACACGTCTAGAAAGATTATAGCTTGATTCATTGAATATTTAAAAAGCTCCTTATTTATTTTTCATTTGATAGCTAGCTAGCTAGTTTTGTCAATCTTCCTTAAGCAAGACATTGTGAATCAGAACAAGAAACAGACTTATAGATATAAGAGAAAACATCTACGCATCAAATGAATGCATTGATGATCAGAGGAAAGCTGCCTTTCTTCACTTTTGGGTAACCCATGGTTTTGAGACATAATCAACCTTAATTAAAATGCCAATTAACTAAAAATAGAATGGCTTTGGCAGAATTGATTATTTTTCAAATCTAAATATTTGTATTGACGTGACATTAAGAGAGAGAGAGAGAGTATAAAATTAATCAGATTTTGGTTCTCACATCTTGCAATAGAAAAGGCGAATATAGTCTATATTAGGAATCACTTTTAAAATGTGCATTTTGGGTTTAAACGCATATATATAGGTCTGTCCGGATAAATTTTAGGAATCAGAAGTCTCAAAAGCATATTTCAACTAAAAGAAGTCTAGACGTGCTATTAACAACATGATCCACACTTAGTCCAAGTTATTTTGTTGCAAACTTGTGATGCCTTATATGTCAATTAAGTTAATATTTATCATCGATGTGGGATGTGAAAAATATAATAATTTGCATTCATGTAGTCTACGCAGACTTTACAGTTGACAAGATTCTCGTGCACTGTATTTGCCTTTTTATGGGTCGAATAAAAGGGCCAATATACATACAAAAATACAAAAAATCATGTACCTCTTAAGAAATGCTAGCTAAATCAAGTTGAGGTCCATGATTCAATGTTTATAACAATCAAAAGTTTTAGAGTCCAAAATTCTTTATTACACGCAACTTCCAATTTCATGAACTTACTTATGTGAACATACAATATATATATACAAAGATTCTCTAAAGAGGGTCACCTCTCTTTATTAAAGAGAGGACCTCTGTTTTGGCCGTTGGATCGTGTTAAAAAACTATGAAATGACAAAACTGCTATTAATGAAAACATGATCCGACGGCCAAAACAGAGGTCCTCTCTTTAATAAAGAAAGGGCGCCCTCTTTATAGCGTGACTGTATATATATATATATATATATAGGTTTTTTTTTTAGAGGTACAAAGAAGGTACCTTTTACGTATAAACATATATGATAGTAACAGGAGGGGAATACCTTTGTAGTACTTTTGGGGGGGTGTGAAGAACCACACTTTGATGAAACTTCCTCTAAAGGGCATTTGCGTAACAGCAAAGATAGGTGTCTTTGGGCATGTGAACTAACACCAGCCCACTTTTTTTGAGAATATCATATCACACATCTAAAGGAATGTCTGTTGTCCTATTTCTGAGAAACTTACTGGATTCTGTTTCCACTCTTAAAGCTTGAAAGTTATAATTAGGTTGCCTTAAACTTCACTCCACGTTTGGGGAGTAAATTAATAGTAGAATTTGACCCAAAAAAAAAAAGGTCTCTTACGTTGAATAATTATTTGAGTTAAAACTTAAAAGAACAATTCGTTTTTAATTTTGATCAAAAGTTCCTGATTAGTGAAACTTAATGTAATTAAATTAAATTTTAATGTAACAAAATTTCACATAACTAATTTGGGTAATTTTAGTTGAGCAACCTTTTACTAAAAAAAAAACAAAAAAACCATGGGTTGAATCTAGGACCAAAAAAATCTATTTTATGAGACTTTTGACTAAAATTCCACAAAATTCTTCATATCATAAACTCTTCATATCAACTGTGAATGATAATAGACTTCTTGTAGGATTGTCTTTAGTGCTATTTGGTTTGTGGTATTGGTACTTTAGGAAAGTAATGGCAAGGTAAATGCTTTTTTTTTTCTTTTTTTTTTTTTTTTTTTTTATATTTGGTTATCATGGAAAGTAGTGTACAAAATATAATGTGATGGAAAGGAATTTTTTTTTATTGCATGTCACTTGTCCTTTCTATTTTCTTTTAATGTTTCTGAATTAGTTTCCAGAAAATTCAAATGTATAAGTTTAAATGATAAAGAGAAAATCTGAAGGAAAAGACTCTCTCTTACATTTTCCTCTTGTTTCTCATCCTCTCTTTCTTGAGCTCATGACTGAGAGTTAGCTTCTGGGCTGACCCAAGTTTGGTCTACTAATTGACCCAAAATTGGGCCCAATAGTTATGCCCTTGTTTATGTGGTGTGTTTGGAGCAAAATCTGAACCAGTTGAGCTTAACCGAGTACTATATAACTGGGTACACAATATTATCCTAAATAAAGTAGGTATAACTAGCTATACAATATTACCCTAAAGCTAAATAAGCTAAATACCAATACTCTAATAATACTATACTTCCCAGATGTACGGGGTTTTCAAAATATGTGACAGTGAGATCACCTTCAATAATGTAGGGACCCCTTCAACATCCTCTAATGAAAATCTTGTTGGCGCATTACCACATGTGTTGAAAAATCACATTTTTTATACAAAATTTGAGAAGCATAACATAATAATTACTCTATATACTCCATGCCATTGTGACAGCCATAAACCAGGGACGGCCCAGAGGTTTTGGGGGCCTTAGGCGAACTTATAAAATGAGACCCTCTGTATATAAGCATGAACCAGTTATCAAATCCAGAAATGTAATTCCTAAAAGTCATTTGGGTCTATTTAGGAAAACCTAAATTATTTTTGTAGGAAAGAGACTACCCTAAGAATTTGAGTACTTTAGTACAAAAATACCCCCAAAAAATTGCAAGTAAGCTTAATAAATCTCAAATATTCAGTTCTATAAATAAAATATAAGGAAAGTGACCAAAAATATTGAAAAATCTTATATTTGGGAAAGTTGAGAAGGTATTTTTTTTAATAGGAAAAATGCTAAGTACACCAGTTTTGTGCACCTAATGAGTAGTTTTTTTTTCCCCAAACAAGCCCCTAAAAGTGGATAAGTCCATCGCAAAGTAGCTAACTTCCTTAGGCCTTGGGGTTTTGGATTGTGTTTGGGGCCTTTGAGCTTAATAATTGCTATTCAATGTTCGAGATTGGGGCCTAAAATTATCCAAATATTGAGGGCTTTAGGCGGGGGCATACAATTTTATATACCAGGGTCGGCCTTGCCATGAACCGAGAACTATATTAATATACATTTAGGGCACAAACAAAATTCACAAACACAAAAATGTGTGTATTTCTCTCCTCTATGGACCCTACAATATCAGTGGACCTCATCAAGAAAGAGATAGACATAAATCATGCACACAAGCATGGATTCGGATTCAAGGCATACCTTGAGCAGAATACCCGATTCAGATCGTCTACGGCGTTGTTACGAGCTCGGCAACTTCACTCACGAACAGCTACAATCTTCAAGCCTCCGTGTACTCTCTTGTGCTCTGTATAGGTCATAGAGGATACTACTAGAGCGATCCCCATGATAGTCACGCGCTAAATCACATAGCTCTATGGTAATGGCTTAAAGAGAGAAAATGTGAGAGAGAGGGGAGAAAGAGAGAGGCCAATTGCTTTTCTTAGAGTGTGTAAGAAGCAACCCTAGTTATGTGTGTAATATACATATATATAGGCACACACCTAGGTCTCCAAGGCCAAGGCCCATTGGACCCAGTCTAATGTATGTGAGTGTATAAATAACCCACAATTTCTTACATCTCTCACTCACCCACATATGGCTTGTTACTAAAATAATCTCTCGAAACAGAACTTCTCATCTCTTCATACAGGGAAATAGAACGTGCAACCTTACGAAAAGAAAGTACAGCGGCAGAAGTGTGATGCAAAATCATCACCATAACCAGCAAGACACATCACTCAGAAGCTTCTCGTGTATGCCTTAGACGGTTCCACCACACCGGATACATCATTCTCAATCCCTCGATGAAAAGAAGTGCTGCACCACCTCAATGTAATGTACTCATGACACATGAGTAACAAAATACGATTGTCGCAGGCCTGCTAATGAGTCACAAAACATGGTGTGTTATTGAATGGTCTTCCCTAAGCCCACATTTCAATCTGATTAACCTAACCGCTTGCCCAGACACACCCCATAGAGCGGAATTATCTCTTCATCCTAGGATAGCATGCTAAGTAGCTGTCATCAAGCCTCTTCTTCATGACATAGTTTCAAGTCGTGAAGGCAACCTGTTTGTAGGATAACCAATGTCTTGGATATGCTACGTGGCTCACGTACAAAGCAATGAAGAGAAATCTATTCACTGCTCCACAGTCGATTGCAAAAGCACATACAGTATAATATGTATGATATGGCGTTTTTCTATAAAAATGGGCATGTCACTCTGTGTTTGAAAAAACAAGTAACGCCATACGAATCTTAGTCTAGACGTTACACAAAACGTCTAACTTGAGTTTCCCAGCACAATCGCTCCTCTTGGTGCCCGTCTGAAAACTCACATTCGGCTGTAAACATGCTACATAGAGTCGTGGGATCTCTATATGTTCCACCAAATATAAAGGTCTCATATTAGCTTCATCTAAGGCGACATATAGAAATAATAAGGGTTTATATCTAGCTCGCTGTTCTTACTCTGCGTAGATATAAGTGTTCAAACTCGCTTTCTTAACGCTATGGCCACACATGCGGTAACCTTAATGATATATTTAAGTTGTCTTTACTATTAAAAAATCATAAGCATTAGTCATTTCTACTAACAACACCATAAAAAATTATTACAAAAATAATGGGAATTGCTATGTACACCGATAATTTTGCTGTGTACATCGCTCACCTTCACAAAAGTGAGAATATTTAGAAGAAAAGTGATTAGAATAAAAGAATTCGGGTGTACATAGCAAATACACGGGTGTACATAGTAAATACACGGGTGTACATATCAATTCCCAATGTATATTTTTGATATATATATTTGATATATATATATATATATAATTATTAAAAAATCATAAGTATTAGTACAAAATATACATATATATATATATATATATATACGAAAATTCTCTAAAGAGGGCGCCCTCTCTTTAATAAACACTATGAAGTGACAAAACTGCTCTTAATGAAAACACGATCTGACGGTCAAAACAGAGGCCCTCTCTTTATTAAAGAGAAGACGCCCTTACGAAAATTCTCTAAAGAGGGCGCCCTCTCTTTAATAAACACTATGAAGTGACAAAACTGCTCTTAATGAAAACACGATCTGACGGTCAAAACAGAGGCCCTCTCTTTATTAAAGAGAAGACGCCCTTTCCATAGCTTGACTTATATATATATATATATATATATATATATATATTATATATACTTGGGTTCAAAAAATTATTTTAGCAGTCTAACAAACTTCTGTTAGTAATCAGGCGCACAATGATCAACTATTGAGCAGACTTTCTGACACACCACCAAAAAGGTCCTACCGGGAGTCGAACCCAGGTCGCTGGATTCAAAGTCCAGAGTGCTAACCACTACACCATAGAACCCGTTTAAGACAATAACTGTCTAATTTGTATTTTATAAAATTCTTTCACCAACAAACTAAAATAAACGACTTTTCACTAAATTTCTATAATTTAGATTTAGAAAATTGAAAATACAGTAAAATATTGTAACTAAATTCCTTTTTTTTTTTTTTTGGACGCACAATAATGTATATAATTCAACATAGAGAGGGGACAAGCCTCATTAGTACAAACAACAATCACTCCGCATCAACTCAAAGTACACAACATGCTAAACACAAGAAATTATTTATTGCAATAGTTATGACATGGTATAACAATCAAATCTGAATCCTTTATTTATTCATTTACACCCTCCATTTTCAGAGAAAATCTCCTCCATATAAGATCAAATTCTAAATCTGTGAATATGTTATTTTACTGATGTAATATCCCCGTTGCATTGAATATTTGCAGCTTTCAATGTAGCGTAATGGTTGGTGAATGCACTATATCTCCCAAAACTCAAACTAAACGAATTGATGTTGCACCCATGGGCGGATACAAAAATTTAAGGCTGGGGGGCTTAGTAAGGGTGGAAGCAGGAAGTTAAATCAACTTGAATTATGTTAAGTAAAAAAGTAAGAAGAAATATGTTAGGACCAAATATTTAGGGTGGGTGAATTACTGTTGTGTCAATATTAGTTCAATATATTGCTTTTTGTTTTGAAAGCAATGACTTGGTTTAAGGTTTAGGATGAATTAGATTGCAATTAGCGTTGCAATATGTATATTATATTGTAGAGTAATGCTTGGGGCACAACCAAAGCCACAACATTTTGCCCACAACCTCCATTTTGTGTGTCTCTCTCTCCTAGTGGGGATTGTGGGGTCACTGGCACTGTGAGACCCATCAAGAGAGAGATAGACACAAAATAAAGGTTGTGAGTAAAAAGTTGTGGCTTTGGTTGTGCCTCAAGTATTACCCTAAATTGTAATCTAAACACATTTTTTTTTAGTAGGATAGACTTGGAATTACATTAATATTTAAAAATAATAAAAGATGATATAAGATAGTGCTATATAAAACTTAACTCAAAGCTCATTAAAAGGGGACTTTCTTTTGACCAAAAAATAAAGGGGGCTTTCTGCAATTTTAGGGGGAGTAGATTTTATCTTTTACCCAGGTGCCCAAATGCCCATCCTGTCAAAAACAAAAGAACGAAAAAAGCACATTAAAACGTCGACCCATCCTTGCAACTGCATCACCGTTAATTTCAATCAGTTGATCGTTCATTTCATTGTGAACTTTTTGATAATTACTCATTTACCCTTATCAAAGTAAATAAAAATGACGTATAAATTTTTTTCTCTTGTATGAATATGAAAGTGTTTTTTTTCTTAATGGTAAAATTGCCCTTAATAATGTGTTGCTTTTTTAAGTAAATGAGTCATCAAGGAGTTTCCTCACTCTGGTAAATAATGTAGTGGAATTGAAAGTGAGTATTTCTCACTATTAAGTGTATTAAGTGAGAAAGATAATGAACTTACAGTGATGTTTTCTACATATGATTCAGTTATTAAGTGAGAATTTCTCACTCTGGTAATAATTAGTGAGAATTTCTCAGTATTAAATGAGAATTTTCATACTGAACATGTACAATTTCTCCCTTAGATTAGAAGTGAAAAAAAAACGCAAATTTTTATACCACAAAACTAAAAATTTTCACTTCAACATATTGATCATGTACAATTTCTCAGTTAAATTAGAAGTGAGGAAAAATAAAATTTTTATACCAAACAAAAACAGAAGTGAGAAATACCCACTTTTTATGCAAACTCAATTATTCACATAGAGATTAGATCAAAGATTTCTCACTTCGACATATTTATCATGTACAATTTTTCAGTTAAATTAGAAATGAGAAATACACAAATTTGTATAACTAATGAAAGCATAAGTGAGAAATACTCAATTTTTATACAAACTCAACCATTCACACAGAGAGTAGATTCGAAATTTATCACTTTGACATACAAATACGAACCATCAAATTGATGAGATTCATATTTGCTTGCCATTGTCATCTTTGTCGAAGCCTAAAAAATGAGAAAATTCTGGAAAAAAAAAATTCTAATATAAAACAAACAACGAATCTTGAGTTTCAACCAAATTGTGAGAAATTTTGCAACCAGATTTGTGAGAAATATGCGAATCGTTTGATCTTCTTCAGTCCACTTTGATCTCTGCGAATCGCTTAACTGTCGACGATCTTCTCCATCCATATTCATCTGTCGTCGCTTACCTTCAATCGCCTCCAAATCGTTGGAGCTCTGTGGATGTAGAATTTCTGTATTTTTTTTTCCCAAATATCTCATTGAATAGCATGATTTTAGAAGGAACATGATTTATGGGGTTTTTATTTTCTTTTTTTGAAAATGCTATAATGTAGGAAAGTCAACAATATGCATGGATGTGAGGTATTTTGGTCCTTTAAATATATTAGGGACCTATTTCTAGTTAGGTGCTCATATTAAGACTAAATATTAAGTTACTACATAATATATGGACACACACACTCACACACACACACACACACACATATATATATATGTATATATATAAGAATTTATTCAAAAAAAATTTAAAAAAATTTAAACCCAAAATCAATTTGTCCAAAAACTGATTGTTCCTAAGATTTAAATCTAAAATCAATTTGTTTCAAAAACTAATTTGTTCTTAAGATTTAAGCCCAAAATCAATCCAAAAACCTAAGATTTAAACCCAATACACCAAATCTACCTCAAAGATGTATTCAATGGCAGTATGTATGTACGTTTGTATGTATGTATGTATGTATGTATGTATGTATGCATAGTCTATATATATAGTGTGTATATATATATGCATGTGCATATGTATATACAGTAGAGAGAGAGAGAGAGAGAGAGAGAGAGAGAGAGAGAGAAGAGGGTTTTATTTTTATAACTATAGGTATTTTCGACATTAGCAAATTAAGAAGAGAGGTCTCTGTAAATTTTATAATCTAAAGTACAATGTAGAGGGGAGATGTGTGTAATGCAAAGACATCAGGGTAGATTTGTATAATTTTGCAATATAGAGGAAAAGTCCGTATAATTTCGTCAAAATTTCAGAGAAGGTCCGTGTAATTAACCCTATTTAAAATAGTCTGAGCCCACCCTAGCCCAACCATTCAATACCCCAGTCTGTATTTAACTTTACTTGTTCTGGGTTTTAGTTAGGCTCAAATTGTCCAAAGAAAACACGTAAAACTGATCAAGCTAAAAAGTTGCAGAAAATTACCATTCCAACTAAAAAGGTGCAATTGTAATAGTACTAGAAAAGTACAGTTTAATTAATGAAAGAACATAAATAAATAACAATGGATATATTATATATACAGCATAATATTTGCATGTAACTACAATTAATTATATACAACCTCGGAGTGTTTGGATTCTTCATATCCGTCCAAGCCTAGTCCAAATTCAAGTCAGGATGGGCTAGCTCGATTAGCCTACTTGAGTTAGTAGCCAAAATTCAAAATGTATACGTTATATTTTGTAGGTTCAGGTTGGTTTGTTTTTTCTTTTGGTGGTTAAACAGAAAGGAGACAGGGAGACTAGCTTCCGCGGGGGAAGCTAGCTCCCGAAGTATCAGCCAACAAAAGCAAGTACAATTCCCTCGGCGAGTTAACAAGCGAAACAAAAGAAACAATGTAGAACCCAAGTTGGATTTATACCACCTTTTCTTTGATCCACCTTCCCGGGCAAGGGAAGAGAACGAAAATGGGCCACGGATGGTGGTCGTGGTAGGTTCGAGGATCTTATGCAGCGGAGCGAACTCCTCTTATCGTGTTCAATTTCCTCAGGCGGACCCCCAATTCTCAACCTCGACCTACACAAGTGATTTTATAACCCACATTTTAAAAAGTTCTGTTAGGTTCTTAGTAGCAATCGGTGACTTTTTCTTCTTTTACTTCACATGGGCAGGCAGCCCCCATCTTAGCTAGCACATCAGCACATCGATTCCCTTCCATCTTTGTATGGGAAATACTGGCCTTACATCAATCCAAAAGGAATAAAATGTGGTTTTTGCATATGGTTTTTTGCACAAGGCTTTATGTATTGTTGCGAGTAGTTTCTCATCCTCTCACCTGTACAAAGTTAATTACAGCCTCCAGCTAGTTTCATTTTTTTTCCCCCTTCTTTTTGTGGGTATAATTTTTGTTAATCGAATTGTGTAGTTACCAGACGCGATCGATTTCTTGTTGGGACTGCTTCAAAGTATGAAATTTATACAATGATAAATCAAATGGTGAAAGAGAAAACGCTATATCCATGTTTAACATGGTGATAATAGGGAGCTATGTCACACACCAAGAGAGAGGGCAACAAGTGCTCTGACATTGTTGCATATCTGGGGGCTGATCCAAATTGAATGTGCAGCTTGATTACTCTGCAGTCCCTGTCCTGTGCACCTCTCTCTCTCTCTCTCTCTCTCTCTCTCTCTCTCTCTCATGACAAGTATCTCTCTCTACACCAATATTGGCCCGTCACACCATGTGACGGCAGCTGTGATCTCTTCATTACCATTGGATCTACGTGGAACCACACAATACTCGGATCACAGTGGAATATGGCCGAATACCAAACTAGACACTGAAAATGTGAAACCAATAAAATGAGAAATAGACCAGCTAAATTAATCTCTGTTTAAAAATCTGATGTACAAAAGTAGAGAGATTTTAAACGCCAAAGATGATGAAGCATAGCAATACACTGGACAATTGGATATAGGCAACTCATCAATTAGTTGACTTGTTTTGCTCAAAGAGACTACATACAACCAAGTTGTTTCTCCGAAGCACCCTACAAGAGGTAGCAAAACCACAACTTGAGATGTGTTTGCTCTCAAAATTTCCAAATACGTTCTAAACGACCTCTCACTCCCATTGTTTTACCAGTTAATTTACACTCCTATGTTCCAATGAAAAGTAGAACAGAAGTTAGTAATGAAAAAGTACATGTTGACCCCAAATTCCGTCTTATGAGCCCAACTCTTACCCACAATAAAGGAAGCAAATGCTTATGCCAGGGATGTTAAAATAGAACTGCCCTGGAAAAGGTTGATCTTTGCACGTTTCGGGTTTTCACCCGTCAAAACTGCCTTGTGCATTTTGTTTTCTTACCCACATTTTCGCTTCTGCAACAGCTCGTTCCCTGTCCAAGTCCCGGTTTAACATCCTTGTAGTTTCTCTCGGTGAGTCGTCCTTTTCAGATCCTTCCAAATCCCATTTGCGTCCAGATCCTCCGGCTTCTTCATTTTTCGATATTCTTCCCCCTCTTTCCTCTTTATTTCTTCTATCGTCTTTATCCCCAGAAAATCTACGGCTATGCCCTGGAGGGGCAGCATTTGGGTCATATGATTGGTTTGCCAGATAAGAGAGGGCGGTGACCACATCCCCTATGAGAGGACGTGCGGCCGCCTGTTCTTGTATACACATTGACGCCACGGCTAGAGCTTGATAGAGACCTCGCATTGGATACTGACCCTGCATCCGTGGATCAGCCAATTTCGCAAATTTTCTACGGTCGTTAAACAGCGGACGTGCCTGCAAATACATACAACAGTATATTCATATAGCACAAGTACTAACAGAATGCAGGACATGAACAAACTTCCCAGAAAGACTACTGGTTCAGACAACTAATGATGCATTTGGAACATGATTAACTTATTTTTTGAAGCACATGTACTAGTATTGATATACTTTAGATATATGCAGACAAACAAAAACAAAAGAGGGGGTAGAGATGGAGACGGAAACATCCTAGAGTGAGAGTTATTGGCCTGAAAAGTTGAGGGGCATGGGGTTACATCAACCCCCAATTCATTTTTGTAAAACATCATCTCCAACGAAGATGAGAATGTAATTGTAAATGGTGAGAATGAATCTATCAAATAAGTTGAAAATGAATATGAAAATGCAATCAAAATTGGTGAGAATGCATTTTGAAGATATAATTCCAAACACACTCTAATGTAATTGCAAATTAACAATTATCGAAAATGCATTCTATGAACGTCATTCCAAACAAACCGTAATAAAAAGATGTAGAGTTACCCATGTGATAATATTCTGTTCTCCATGGGGTCGGGTGCTGTCAATGGCTTTACGTCCCGTAATAAGCTCTAAGAAAACTACCCCAAAACTGTAGACATCGGACTTCACCGTCAATTGACCGGTCATAGCATACTCGGGAGCACAATAACCATAAGTACCCATTACCCGGGTGGAAACATGTGACTTGTCTCCTGTTGGGCCAAGCTTTGCAAGCCCAAAGTCGGAAAGTTTTGGGTAGTGATCTTCATCCAATAATATGTTGGATGACTTGAAGTCCCTATAAATAACCGGAGGCTTTGCTTTGTCGTGGAGGAATTCCAAACCTTTGGCTGCACCAACTGCTATTCTCATTCTTGTGTTCCAATCTAATGGTTCTTTATCTGGTGGAAGATCTACATAGAGATATATATCAGTAGCAGTTTGTTAACGCTAATTTTGGTTTCAGTAAATAAGAACTGGTATAAGATGTTCAACGTCACCCAAAAGCCAAATATGGTACGTATGTGCATGGTGATTCAATTAGAATTTATCTAGTTAAAGTACCTACAGCTATGACGGTAAAATTCACAAGTTGGGTCTAGTTTCATACAATCTAACACGATCATGACTCATAATTTTAAAGTATTAAATAGAAAACTTTGACCATTTTGACCATTGATATTGCCCAAAAACTAGTGATAAATTGTTATTGTTTTTTCGAAATTTGTACATAGTGTTTTCGTATGTATGTGTGCGTATGTATGTAAATGTTTCTACAAATCACAATTCAACAACAATGCCTACGACATCTGAAATGAAGGAAGCACGGACTCTTTTAAAAGGTCGAACGCACTGGCGTGGATTCTTTTCAGATGCAGCAGGGTGTTCTTTCAATTAATTTTTCAAAAAAGGGAACTCTAACATATAAGAACTTTGGAGTCCATTTAAGAACGTTGGGAGTGGGATTACACGTCCAAAGGATAGCATTGCTTATTTACACTTGTTATTTGTCATAATTAACTTAAAAAATGAAGACAATACATAGTTAATCATATTGTACACATGTAAATAAGCGTATTGTTTTAACAATTTATAAAAGTACCCCCGGCACCCACACCATTGATTTTTGGAAAATTGACGACTCGTCCTCGCACCGGTGCTTCCTAGTCTAAAATATGAACTAAATATTTTCACTTCCCATCCCTTCTGATTAGGTTGTCTAACAATAATCTAATGACAGCAGCTAACTATCATATCATACTAAGAGAGTTGTCTAACAATAATCTAATGACAGCAGCTATCTATCATATCATACTAAGAGAAGAAAAGGCTACACTTATAAGATAAGAAAATGACTCATCGATCCAATAGTGTAACGTTAACGATATCATACTCTGCCTATTCCTGTTAGATGCGTATATGTAGATATTGAAGCATAGTTACATGTATGCAAGTGTTTAACCCAGTAACAGACTATCCTAAAAAACATGCTCAATAGCCCATCACCGCATTCTTAACAACAATAAAAGTAATCTACCGTGGTGAGTCGGTGACGGCATTGGCAAAACAAATTATGTAGATTATCTTGAAGCATGGAAAAATAAACTCTCCATTCTGATTCATAAATGAAAAACTGAGATATAGATCATGAATAATTGAATATTTTAAATACTTCTCCAACAAAAATGGAAGAATGTAACTTAACACAATTGGTATGTAAACAACAAAAAATGATAAATTGCAATTCCTAGAACTGAAACGAGGAAAAAAAATCTCAACCAGACAAAGAACATATATGTATGTACGTGTATATTCGTATAAATGATATAATATCTAAGAAGAGGTTACCGTGAAGATGATCTTCCAATGACCCCAATGGCATGAATTCATAGACAAGAAGCCGCTGATCACCATCAGCACAGTACCCAATCAAATTCACAAGGTTAGGATGATGTAGAAGGCTGAGCATGAGAACCTCCACCAGAAACTCCCTATTACCTTGAAGCCCATTTTGATCCAATTGTTTAACAGCAACAATCTGCCAAAAATGGGTGGGCCTTTATAAGTCCAAACACTCATTAGCAGAGACTAGAAACTCCTCATTCTCCCGATTAGTGCGGTTTAGTTTTAATTGTATCTTAACCCAAGTGTATGACTGGTTATACAAAGAGGATAATTTATGTGAACTCATGTGCAGCTTGCCAGCTTTAAATGAAATAATTACTTTATTAAGCTTTTAATTTCCTTTGAATAATTTTAAGAACTCAAATTATGAGGAAGAGAAATCCACTAATATGACTTCTAAAGGTTAGTTGCTTATTGTTATAAAAGGTCAGAAAAAAAATCCCCCCCCTCCAAAAAAAAAAAAAATGGTCCGTAGGGAAGGAAATCTACATAAAACAACGAAGACAGGAAAGATAAGCCATAGAACTTCAAGATGAATTACTAAGAGGCATAATTGCATGTATATTAAAACGAACAATGACCTTCCCGCGGTAAATTTTCCACATTTACCATTTCTCTTTAAACATAATTGCATGGATCAAAATAGAAGATTCGGAAATGTTTGCAAACATATATGAGGCATCGCCCTTTTATCCTTGACCAATCAAGCAAGATTTTCTAAAGAGAAAGGAAACTGCAAGGGATAAGGTTTTAGATAGAGCTACAACTTGCAATAATAAAAGCAAAATTTTTAGGTTTAAAAATTAGAACATGCACAAAATACCTCGGAGACCACAAAGAGAAATCCTAACACAAACGTCGTTCAACAAGTAAGAACTGTGAATTTCATCTATGCCGAACCTCCTATTGACTTTTTTTTGGCCCTTTGTCTCGCCTACTTTGTCTAGTTATTGATGACTTAAATTCAGAGGTCACGATCAGCTCCCTCTGTGTAACACTCTCTTTACTCCTTTTTCACTTTGGACATGTTTTCTATAACCATGTTTGATAAAGTTATAACATCATTGCATCTTGGACTTTAAGACCCCGTCTGAGAGCTGCGATTGGAGGCATATCTAAATTATGAAATGGAACGAATATTATTTAGATATGGTCTCCACTGGTTCTTTTTAATTCTCCAAATCAACCTGCGGAGAGCCTTTATTGATAAACTTGGAAAGTATAATGAATTAAGTCATATTTAGAATATAAATCGTCACTGAATCGAACTCATCGATTGAAATTAGTAAAGATAGACCAAAAAAGGACGAGGAAATCTACCTGACCAGAGCTCTCAATCCGCCCTTTGTACACACGTCCAAATCCTCCTTCCCCAATGAAAGATTCGGGCCTGAAATTCTTTGTTGCCACTGCAAGCTCACGAAAAGTGAATGTTTGAGCAGCAATTTGAGTATCAGGCATGCCCTTTGGACTTGATGAATCCTTTTTTGGCCCCACATTGTTTCTTGATTTGAGTCTGTCTCCACCTGGAAATTCAAAAGCCAGATCACGCACCAGAGAGAAAGAAATTATGCTATTCATAATCAACAAACAAGATCAACATGTAATGACTCAAAATCTGAAATTCAAAATTCAAAAATCTGAGAGATCAATCTTCTGTGCACGGAGGAGTCTGATTAAGCTATAATTGAAGCCTTAACATAAATGAAAACCCAAATTATGAGTAGATAAGAGATCCTTTGGGAGTGAACTACCATGTGAAACCTAAATTAAATCACCACTGAGCTCTTTCATATCACTAATGCTTTGAAGTGAAACAACTTGGAAAATCTATTCGTTCATTGAATCAATTGAACAAGCTAAATTCTTAACCCCTCTAATTATCAATCAGATGAATCTGAGCAATCATGACAATTCTAAGATCTCATTTCACTACAGGAACAAAATTTATTCATAAACCGAATCAAATTCAAACAACAATCGCACATTCTAAATCAGATATATGTTAAACACTAATTCTAGGCATACCCAGATCAGATCATATATATACATGAATAATAACATATATGTGGGTATATACAAATATACAGAGGGAGATAGAGGACTAACCAGAAGATAATCTAGATATGTTGGAGGGGACAGATGGGTAGACATTTTTGCGATCACCTGTTTGTTTCTCGGGATTCAGCTTTTCCTCCTCCTTTGAATCGAAACACGGAAAGCAACCCATGAGATGAAACCTTTCAAAATTCTCAAAATCTCCGAAATCCGATGAACCCAAAAATTGGATCAACGTATCAATATCCTTGTATAACAATCATATCAGTTACGCATCGAAATTAATATAGAAACTGCAATTATTCTTCGAAGATATTCTGAAGTTGAATCGGAGGAGGATGGGGGGATTTAGATGTGGGAAAGACAAAAACCAAAGCAAAACGAATACAAGTTCGAATAGCCACAAGAAGATAGATTAGGAGAGCCACTGGGGATCGCTTGATTTCACACACACACACACAGAGAGAGAGAGAGAGAGAGAGAGAGAATTGGGAGTGTTGTCGTGAGAACTGTAGCCGGCTTTGTCTCTTCAGCTCTTCATTTTATATATAGATTTATATTTCATTATATTATATATATATATATGGAGAGAGAGAGAGAGAGAGAGAGAGAGAGAGAGAGAGAGAGCCGCAGATAATTTAGCTGTAAAAAAAATGGTTAATTACAAAATATAGCATGTCCCATGTTAGTTTCATATGTTTCAATTTGGTCTTCAAGTTTTTTAAATAAATAAATTCAATAAGAAGGCCATGTTTGGAGGGCTGATTAAAAGTTTGGGATTAGATAAATTTTATCCAATTATGTATTTGGTAATGCTATAGGAGGCATTTATCCAATAGAGTTTGGGATAAATTTATACCAAAGGAGAGATGGTATTAGGTGTGGGATAAGAGAGTTAGGGATAAATCTTGAGAATTTTATTTTTTTTTTTTTCAGATTTTTTTTCTTCTTTTTAGAATTTTTTTTCTAGATTTGCTTCAATTTTTTTGAGAAATTTTTTCCCAGATTTGCTTCTTTTTTTTTTCGATCTCTTTCTCTCTCTCTCTTTTTTTTTTTTCAGAGTTGCTTTTTTATTTTCTTCCTTTTTCTTTTTCTCAAAACTCTTTTTTTTTTTTAAGATTTTCTTTCCAAGAAAAAATATCAACACAAATTTTTTTTTTTGTGTGTTAAAAAAATAATAATTTAGTATATATCCAGAACTTATATCCTGGTACGACCAAACACAAGATTAGGACAAAATAGCTTATTCGACAGTTTTATCCAGCACGTTCCAAACACAGGACAACATGTCAGATTATTCGACAGGATTATTAATCCAGTCCAATCCTACTTTATCATGTCAAATCTGACAGTTTTATCTGGCCTGCTAAACGAGGCCTAAATGTCTAATTCTCTGAGAAAATTTAAAAAAATCTACTAACACGCTTTTTAGAGAAAAAATGGAACACCACAAATCTCGTCCACCTATTTATCAGCATAATTGTGCACAACATTTAGGGGTGCAATAACACCGATCGGAGCGAACAAATCAACTGGTGTTAAATTTTCTGACAGAATGAGACAATTAATCTATATTGCTTTTATTATAAAAAAAAAAAAAAAAAAAACTTTAGAAATTAAATTAATACAATTAAAACTACAATGACTAATGTGAGACAGACCCAATTTCAAAGATATGTTTTGTACTGTACTATTATTAAACAAAAAAAAAGTTTTAAACTTAAAATTTAGTTGTACATCCATGGAGACTATTCCACCCTTTTTGACCAAACTGTAAATGCCCATCAATATAATTGTGCATAGCAGTTGGGGGTGTCAATCATACCGATCAGACCGAACAAATCGATTGGTTCAGTCAATTTTCATCAAAATGTTATAGCGTAAAAATTGAACTAAAAAAAAAAACCACCCTTAAAACCAATCGAATCAAATTGAACAGATGACACCCCTAATACCAATATGTAAATTCCGTTAATTTTTTTGACAGAATGAGACATTTAGGCTCGATTGCTTTTTAAAAAAAAAAAAAAAAACATCAGAGACCAAATTAATGCAATTGAAACTACAATGACTAGTGTAGATAGGACTGAACTTCAAAGATGTATTTTGTATTTATTAAACAAAAAAAAAAGTTATAAAATGAAAATTTGAGTAAGGGCCCGCTTGATAAAACTGAAAATTAAGAACTAAAAAATTAGTGCTGAATTTTAAGTACTGAAATTTTAAACAATTGAACTTATAATACTAAAAACAATATTTCAAGTACAAGAATAGAGTGCATTCAGTGATCATTTTCAGTAAAAAAAAATTCACTTAAAATTTTCAGTGATTTTTTTGCTACTTTTTCAATTAAGTGGTACATTACCAAATGCATTGAAATAAAATAAGTGCTGAAAATTTTATATTCAGCATTTAATTGAGTTATCAAACACCCTCTACGTGTCTTTGAGCACAAATGAATCTCACAAACACAATCTACAAATACCATAATGTGTTTATCTCTCTCCTGATGGGGTTCACTAATACTTTAGTATTCACTAACACTATGAGATTCACATAGAAAAGAAATAGACACATTATACTCCCTCCGTCCCCTTTTTTTGAGTCTTATATTCTATTTTGGAATGTCCCAAAATTAGTGTCCACTTTCTTAAATTGGTATACAATTTTTACTTACTTTTCAAAACTATGATTCCTTGAAATCTATACTAAAACAAAACTAAAAAATCATTGTAATGATTAGGAGTAATTGTAGAAGGTAGATGTAGATTCTTTTTGTCTCCTTAATAAGTTGAGTTCTCAAATATGGAATAAAAAAATGGACGGAGTGAATAATATTTATTGATTATATTTATGAGAAAATATTTATACCCAAAAACTTGGTCTTAAAATTTAGCAGTACAAGCATGGAGACCAGTCCGGCCTTTTTGACCAAACAGTAAATGCTAGGAGTAGTATTTTCTCCCTCTAGATTTTTTTTTTAATTTAAAAAAAATGCCTTCTGCGCTATGGAATATTTTCCTTGGGGTTTGTGGATGTGCTATAAAAGGTCGGATTAAATTACAGTAGTACTCCGATAAATAAAAAGGTGGGGATGTGATTTAACTGACCGATAGTAGCCCGTAGTCAGACGACGTGTCAAACGGAGGGAATGGCGGAACACACAAAGAGAGAGAGAGAGAGAAGGTTTTTTCAAACAAGGGAAAGAGAATGGGAGAGAGATGTGACGATTTGGTGAGTGTGATTGAGGTGTGGACTGACTGACTTGTGTTCCGGTTCAGTATTATCCGGTCCATTCCCGCACCGTGTCCGGCACGATGGACTCTTTATTAATCTGCCCGTAAAATACTCGCTACGTCTCTATTTGCTCCCAACATTCTAGTGGTTTGGGGCGTAGCACATTATTTTAGTCTTAAAAAAGTTGTAACTTTCCTTTTATGTTGGGGAGTAATCGGTTTCAAAATCTTATATTTTTGAAAATTACTCTAGTTTTTGAAAAGGAGTAAAATAGTTTTCACCTTACTAAATTTTGGGATTTGGATATGACCTCTAAAATGTATGATACATAAATTATTAGTATGTATCATAGAATTTTCTTTTTCTTACTATTTCTCAAAAGTAAAAAAAAAAAATATAGATATATATATATACAAAAATTCTTTAGAGAGGACACTCTCTATTTATTAAAGAGATGGTCTCTATTTTGACCGGCGGATCGTGTTTAAAAACTGGATCTGACGGCCAAAAGATAAGCCCTCTCTTTTATTAAAAATTGAATTTGACGGCTAAAACAGAGGTCCTCTCTTTAATAAAGAGAGGGAGCCCTCTTTAGAGCCTGATTATATATTAGTCAAGCTACGGAGAGGGTGCCCTCTCTTTAATAAAGAGAACGCTTCTGTTTTGACCGTCAGATCGTGTTTTCATTAAAGAGAGTTTTGTCACGTCACAATTCTTAAACACGATCTGACGATCAAAACAAAGGATCTCTCTTTAATAAACCTCTATTAAAGAGAGATCCTTTGTTTTGATCCTCAGATCGTGTTTAAGAACTGTGAAGTGACATAACACGGTCAAAACAGATGCGGTCTCCTTATTAAAGAGAGGGCGCCCTCTCTATAGCCTGACTAATATATATATATATATATATACAGTCAGGCTCTAAAGATGGCGCCCCCTCTTTATTAAAAAGAGGGCCTCAGTTTTGGCCGCCAGATCGTATTTTCATTAATAACAGTTTTGTCATTTCACAGTTTTTAAACACAATCCAACAGCCAAAATAGAGATCCTCTCTTTAATAAAGAGAGATGAACCTCTTTAGAGAATCTTTGTGTGTGTATATATATATATCCTATTTTCTTCTTTTCTTTTTTTTTTTTCTCTGATTTAACCTTGCGAGATAAAGGAAACTATGAAGATTATACACACTAATGCACACGAATACATAAACACATATAGGAAGAAAAATTAGGGACGAAGCCAGGATTCGAAAAATGGACGCACAAACTTACATGAGCTCGGGGCAATGCCTTAGACCCGAATTTTTTTAGGTAGAAATACTTTAATTTTTGGTTTCTAGGATTTTAAAATTTGTAAAATTTTTCCGTAGGTTTCACAAACTAATCTCTTTATAACACATTCAATTTTTTTTATTATTATTTTTTTTATGCCTATTTCACTTATAAAAGGAGGATTCCTTATATGTGCAAATGGATATCTAGAAAGATAAAATATTAGAGGCTACTTAAGCAAATATAATATTTATTTGGTTGAAAAATAAAAAAATTTAAAGACCAAAGTTAGATTTTTGAGTTTAGAAGGAGCAAAATAAAGGTTTAGTGGGGGTACAAGTGCATAAAAACATATATATATATATATATATATATTAAAAAAAGTTGAAGGTGAAAGCTCTAAGATTCGCACAGAGTTGGTAGGATTTGTTTTGGCAACATTTTTTGCTTCTACAATTGAAGGATACAATATTTGAGGCTACTTGAGCAAATAGAATATTTATGTGGTTGAAAGCTCAAAAAATTCAAAGACCAAAATGAAAGTTTTGAGTTTAGAAGGGGCAAAATAAAGATTTAGTGGGGACACAAGTGCATAAAACATTTATAAAAATAAAAATGTTAGGCACACAACACATTTTACAACAACAGGACTTTAAATCCATTATACCCTGTGCTGTTTGAATTTTTCACATTTTTCTATACACCACTTACACAACACGGGATACATGCATTTAAAGCCTTGTTGGAGAATATGTTGTGTGCCTAGCATTTCTCTTGTAAAAAACTTATGGTAAAAGCTCTAAGATTCAAGCAGGGTTGGTAGGGTTTGTTTTGGCAACATTTTTTGTTTTTACGATTCAATCACAAAAAATTATTTAAGACTGGGCAGATCTAGAAACTTAATATTCGGAGGATAAAATTAAGAATTTTTAGGTTTGAGGGGGCAAGAATTGAATTTCTTGTTCATCATAATTGGTGGTCAATAAAGATAGTTAGAGAGTCAAAATACAAGGATTATAAAAAGTGAGGCACAAAGTACTACTGGCCATTTACATGTATGAGCGCGCTCCTGTTTTTGGCTAAAAGTTGTCTAATATTGCTTTTAACCACTAGCATATTCTTGTGATTGATTCACCTTTTCTACTATTCAAGTTCAAATTAAATTTACATGCAAAACCGTTTATATTTTTGTTTTTAGATTCCCATAATCACTTTTAAACTTCAAAAGTTATTATTATGTGATAAGTTCTAAATTGTCACATAAACCGTAACGTGAAGTTATATCCTTAAGACTCTGTTTTGTTTATGAATTTCATGAGGGAGGAGAAAAGTTGAAGAAAAACTAATTCCCTCATGCATAGATAACATTAAAAATTAAATTAAAAAAATTATAATAGTAATATACGGGGGGAAAAAAAAAGAAAGTAGAAGGTAAATGACTTATAAACATTCAAAATGTTTAATTTCTTGGTCAACTTATACTCTTTTCTTTTTCGTTTCCTCTCCGTTTTCCTTATTAACCAAATAAAGGAAAAAATTTTCCTCCATATTTTTCTTTCTTTTTCCTCATTAATCCCAGAGCCAAACAAAGCCCAAAGGAAGTGCAAGGAAGAAAAGAAAATACAACTGTAATACTCACATTTTTGTTGTACTTTTATAGTCCTTTATATATAAATAAGATTCAGTATGTTGGCATTAATCTTTTTTGCAAAATTCTTCCCAATCGATTGGACCTCACCCAATCGATTACAAAGTTTGACCACCCAATCGATTGAATCCTACTAAATCGATTGCACTTTGACCGCCTTTACTCAATCGATTGAACCCCGTCTAATTGATTAGACGGGACTAAATGTGGTCACCAAGTTTACATCCTATGGCTAAGGTTTGTCCCATCTCCCTATATATATCACCCCCATAAAATGCATACATGCTTGTTGAATTTTCGAGAGAAAGTTTATATATATATATATATCTATATTTATGCACCTATATATCTATATATACACATCCATATATATATATATATATATGTATACACACACACATACACACCCACACACTCTCTAGCCAAAGGAGAGGCAGAAGCAGAAGGAAGTAGAGAAGAATGAGGGAAGAAGAGGACGGAGAAAGATAGAAGAGGCAGAAAAGGAGAGGAGAAGAGGAGAGCTCACAGAGAAGAAGAACTTGACCAATCGATTGAACTTTTCCCAATCGATTTAACTTAACTTCAATCGATTAAATAAGTCTCAATCGATTGGAAGGGATTCCAAATTCCAATCGATTAGATAGTTTAGAGTATTGAAGATCCATATTATTTATACATGATGAGTTATTAAATTATTTTATATTATGCGTTGACTGATAGATGCTGCATTGGAATGATACACACGTTTGAATAATGGGCTTAATGCATTAAACAGTGGAACCATTTATATAATGATGATATAATGTTGTTAACCAAATTGAGAAGCCGTCATACATGGTAGTAAGTTGATTGACAGCAAAGGTCGATACTATTCATGTTTGAGTGCGTCAATGCGATCATGTAGATCGTACGAGGTCGGGTGTGGGATCCTAAACAGTTGAGATAGTCAAAGTGATCGGTTGTAAAGCATGTGGGTTTCAGGGAGGTGTTGGGAAAGCTAGGACTGCATGTCAGGTTTATATGTTATCAAAAGGCTGGGACTGCATGTCAGGCATATGTATTGTGGGTTGGGATTGTGTGTCAAATACGTGCTGTGAACCTGGGACTACGTGTCAGGCTTACGTGTGGTAAACTTGGATTACGTGTCAAACTAATGTGTCAAGAAAGCTGAGACTACATGTCAGGCTTATGTGGAATAGAGTCGGGACTTCGTGTCAAGTATGATCGACTGTGATATATGGGGTTATGTGCCGGGTTAGTAAAGGGTTGTTTGGGAAAGGAGTTGAGTAATATGAGATGTGAAGTTACGTGTGGGAAGTGGATTCGAGAATACATGTTATGTTTGGGTTTTGGTTGGGACGATGTCAGTTGTTATATATTGAGTTGGTGCATACGTGTATGTGAACGGCGAGATGATATTTAATGATGCTATTGTTTATTACTGGATATCTATTGATACTCTATAAGTGTTTACAGTTACTCGGCTTTCATAAGCTGACGATGTTTTATGTCACTGGATATTCTACGTCCAGCTTATCAGGGTTATGAGAATATAGGGGAGGAAGTACTACAAGAGGCTATGAGGAGGAAGTCTACGATGATGAAGGCTATGCTGGAGACGACTACTACACAAGCTGAAGACTTGGAGTTGCGTCGTAGTTTATAATATTTATGTTTTAGGGACTTTTTGTATTAGTATAAAGTTTATAATCGACATACGTTGCCATAATACTTCATTTTATTTCCGCTGCTACTTATGGTTTGTAATATTTAGTATTAAAACTCTGACTTTATTATGTTTAACTTAGATATTCCAAATGTGTCGTTTGATTCATTACTCTAATGATTGAACTTTGTTTATGGACAATAGTGCGACTTTCAACTGTCATGACCAATAGGTCCAAAAAAGAATTTTATTTTCTCTATTTTGGCTACTTTTGGGCATGACAACTCATGATATAAGTATTGAAAAAAATTTAAACTTTCTTTAATCAATATTTCAAACTTCATTTATTTATTTATTTATTTTGAATCATATTTGAAACTTTATTAGTTAGGTCATGTTTGTTAATCCAAGTTTTAACTTTCTTGTGATTGTCATTTGGGTGCGGTCCAATGAACCACAATCCATGCAATGTGCAAATTAGGATAATGGGATTAATCCGCATCTCTTCTATGACGAGTCATACATAGTTTGGATTGAAAATTTTCAGCTTATAGATCGAACATGTGCTGCACTTTGATTGCACTTCTATTTTAATAAGACTTTTAGGATATGATTCCGGGCTAATATAGTATCTTATATCTTATTTCATTAGAATAATGTTAAGTCTTCGTGCAATATTCTCATTTTTTATCTGAAAGGAATCTTGCAATGTGAATGGTTAGAACTAACAAACTTGCAAGATAGTAATTCAATTAATTATGTCCCCAGCCTTGATTATTATTTTGTTATTGTTTTAGTTCTAGCGAATGCAATTTTGCTTTTGAAGAATAAAAGAAAAGTTGGAAAATTTTGGCTTTTTTTGCTTCTTGGATTTAACGAGGGAAAAAAAAAGAAAAAAAAATAGAGGAAATCATTTTTTTTTATTATTATTATTTTGCTAATAAGAAAAACAAGGAGGAAAGTTGAAAATGAAACACAATAAGTTGACAAATAAATTAAACATATTGAAAGTTATGGATCATTTCCCTTCTTATTCATATATTACAAATATTTTCTAGAAATATTCAATTCGTGCTGGTATTTAAGGATATGGAAAACACAAGGGAAAATTCGAGAAAATTAGTTTTCCTTTCCCTTTTATTTTTCCTCACGAAATCCATGAACCAAACATGGCCTTAATCAATTTACACTAGATATGGATTTTCAATTATAAGTTATGTCCTTGCACAAGATCACTGCACCCAAAAATATTTTTCACCTTTTGTAATTTTCACACCTCACCCAGTACAAGCTATTGAGAACTGATTGTGAGGGGGAAAAAAAATCTTCAACTCGTAATTGATCACACCATGCATCACAAGTTGCATTTATTTAAATGTGGAATTTATAGAGAGCAAATATGATCGTGAGAAAAAAAAATCTTCAACTCTTGTGACTTTTACAATTATTATAGTATTTTGTGGGTTTTAAAGGAATAAAGAAATCATTTTGACCGTCCCATAGTGTGACAGTGATATAGAATAATTTTTGGGTGATGCTAATGTCAAAGCACAATGTGCTAATGCCAAAGTACAAAGTGTCACTGAAAGCTTTAGTGACATGACTAAAGCTTTCAGTGACACTTTGTACTTTGGCATTAGCACATTGTGCTTTGACATTAGCACTAGCCTAATTGTTTTTATACATGTAGTATAATCTAAATACACAAGTATATAAGATCTCTTTCTCGTCCTCCAACAAAATGAAAAATATTAATTGTATACAATAATCAATTTGACTTTTCTAAGTTAGCGAAAACTCTTGGTCTTTTTAAGAGAGGTCAAGTGTTCGAAACTCCCAGGAGTAATTGTAAGTGGATTGTAATTGTTAAGTTTTGTGCAGCCTGATTCCATCAGGTGCGTGCTTGGTGTCTTGAACGAAAGATAAATGATCTGGAATTCCGCTCGAGCGAGCCGGAACGAAATTATGTCTTTCCTATTTGTTTTAGGAAAGGTTTTGTGCCTTTTTAAAGGCATGTTTAGTGACTTTAGTCATTGTATTGTTACACCAATTGAGATCACAGATTTGAGAGCCCCTCTTGTAACTTTAGGGCATGATAAAACTCTGCAAGGTTATGGCCATAGCTCGGCTTTGGGTGAACCATGGTATATCTTTGTATTTCTTGAGTTCTTATAATTGTTTTCCTTGTTACTTTTGTTTGTTTGCATCTGACGGATCTGGGGAAGGGGATTTGATTTGTTTTCAATTTTCCAATAGGAATGATAGACCTAAAGTAGCTATATAAATTGGTATGAGTTTAGGTCCTACCGCTTATTTGCCCCCGTGACTTAATTATTCAGTGCATGTGTTGTGGTGGGGTCGGTCTACGTGCCCAGAGTTTGTCTCTCTGTCCTATTCTAAATAAGCAGCAATAAATATTAATCTAAAGTTATGAAGAACAAGCAGAGAGATTTGTCCTCATCTCTAAAAATAAAAATAAATAAAAAATAATAATAATATAAGCACTCGAATAAACTATAGAAAGAAGCAGAATGTACCAAGAAAGAGAGGAAGCAAAGTCCACCAAGCTGCCAAAAGCCAATAAAATCTTTGTATCCCATTGACACAAAAAAACACAGCTGGGAATGCATTGAGCCTACGCGGTGTGACAGATGACCCCATTTACTCATTCATTAATTAACGCAATTAACTCCTCAGTCCTCACTGGCTTGCCTTGGCCATATCTGCATTTCTAAAACAAAACATGAGAAAAACAATTTCAATGAGTGGAGATTTTATTTTCTGACAAATATAACCATAACTTATGGATTTTCTCAATTATTTAATAATTATATAACTCATAAGTCATATCATTCGGTCATTAGAATTGGTCCTGTTATGGTCACTTCAATTAGTACAATTATTCGGTTACTAAATGATATACAATGGGATATTTAAGAAATCGTGTTCATCCTTCTTATGCCACAATACAAACGCTTAAGTAATATTGGGAATCACAAGATGTGAGAAAAATTGTTTGTCTTGGGGTGGGGTAGGCCGGGTGTCTTTGACAATTGTCAAATTTGCTACTCCATGTATGATGAATTTGCTCTAACCAAGTATAAGAAATCCATTTTTAGATTTGACATTGTATTTTATATGTGACATGAGTGAGGTTAGTAAGTTAGAGAGTTAATAATACACACCGGTCTGCGGTTCGATTGGTTGGCTCCATCTGGCTGTAGCATAGGGAATGTCTTTTAAAAAAAAAAAAAACAGAGTATATTATAGGAATAATATTTGGGACACAAAATGATTACAAAGAAATTTTCACACAAAAAGTGTGTTGGGTTAAATTAAGTGTGATGGATCCCAATATCACATTCTTTTATAAGTATCTATTTGTGACCCTAATACTATTGATATTTTAGTCCAAGCATCACAAAGCCCACCTAATTTAGCCTACTGCCTAGTTACTAATAATATTGCCGCATCCCCAGTCCACCTCTTTAAAAAGTCCTAAGTTCGCTCTACCTGCTAATACGAGTGAATAAACTAGAACACCCACTAACACTAGTGAAGTGTCAAACTTTCATATAGTAGATGTAATATTGGGATATCAAAGTACACTTTTATTAATTCAAATATGCTACTTGCCTCGAAGATGGTATTGGTGGCATTAAAAAAAAAAGTTATTAAGAAAGTGAAAAAAGCAATTTCAAAGAGAAAATCAATAGTCACCGTTGGCACTTAGCATTGTAGGTGGTTTGGTTTAGAAATTTAGACTACTAGAAGGTGTAGTCACATTGTAAGACATCATAGATCTCTTCCAACAGGTCCTGTGTTCGATTTTGATGTCTTGACATTTTAGAGGTGGGAGTTAATTGGTGGGTCTATTACTCAAAAGACCCCCAAAAAAGGTACTTTTAGAATTGATTGACTTTGGTACAGCTTTTGGATCTGATAGAATTCGCTTTTAGAATTAAGTGAAAGTGATTTTTTTTACGTCATTTATAATTTTTTTCGTTTGTCTTAATTTAATCTGTGACAAATAAGCATTACACGTAACTCACGTAACAATTTTTGTTAGTTTAAGCCAAAAGTGTTAGACTTTAAATCTGATTGAATGATTTTTTAAAGTTCAACCATTCGATTGAATAACAAAATTGTATATATATCCAATTCAAAATACATATATAGTGCAAATGTGTAAAATGTAATTTGACCAAAACAATATATATTTTTAGAAAGTCAGTGATTAGTACACTTGGAACAAGCACGTGGCCTGTATTTTCAGAATCTATAACATTGGGGAAATCACATTGAATGGTTGAAAAAGTTAAAAATAACAAGTTGTTGCTGACATTTCTCCATCAGAAAAGATGATTCATAGCAACCCTCAGCAACGCTTGTATTGAATTGTACGGTCCACATCAAAGTGTGGTGGCCCATTCGGTCCATGTTGTTAGTGGCATGGTCAGTCTCTATTTGGGCCAAGCTTGATTATTTCGCTAAGTCCATTTTCAAGAAGTAGTTCACATGCATGCTAGTCTTGGTTTAGGAAGGCCAATTTGTTATCATAGTGACTATGATCATTCTTATTTCCACCAATCAAGGGGTAAAAGTATTGTGGGCCCACTTGAGAACTCTCAAGATATTCTATGAACAAGTTGACCTTCTTAATTAGTTTATTTCATTAGTCCTGATGGATGAGTCGATGAACGGGAATACTATGTCATCATTTATCTCTTTTTACATATTTGAAAAATGTGTTGATGTGGATGAATGATTTCCATTGAAATAGAGGGCTAAGTGTATAAATAATAGGATATGACTGATTGGTGATATCATGTCTTAAAAAATAACGGGTGTATTCAAATATTTTTTCCTGATGGACATGACTTAAAATAGAGTAAAACTTGGGTGACAACTTCTACACAACCAAAGTCATACAACCTTAGTTGGCAGCTGATGTGGTGAAGTGGGACCCACAACTTAACCCAACAACTTAACTCTACCTCCTAACCCAAGAGCACCACCCCCAACCCAAATATGAATTTTCCCTCCATCTCTCCTCCCCTGCGCATTCACCAGATGAAATCAAGACTCAAAACCCATTTCATCTTTCGGCTCTCTCTTTCCTCTCTCCCCCCCCCCCCTTGCTTTCTCTCTCCCTCTCTCCTGCGATCATAAATCACGCCTCTTTCCTCTCACCCCCTTGCTCTCTCTCTCTCTCTCTCTCTCTCTCTCTCTCCTCTTTCCTGTGATAAAAAATCATCGCCGCTAAATCTGTCTCTCTTACTCTCTTGGAAATCCCTCTCTCATCCACACATTTCTCTTGATCTCAAACCACCCACCACTCAAGAATCTATGTGAAAAAAAGTATATCTCAATACGGAGATTGGGAAGGCGACAGGGTCGGCGACCGGGAAGACGACGGCGGTAGCGTTCTTACCCTGTTATTGTTTAGTAAGTTCAAGTTCTCATTTTTGTATACTTTTTTTAGTAGCTTTGTGGAAGAATTTTTTATAAAATGCAGTAGATATAGTATTTGTGCACATGAAATTTGAGGTTTTGGTCCTTATATTGGTGTTTAGAACAAAAAAAAAAAAAAAACAAATAGTATTAAGCCCCAAAACTTTTTTCTTTACCATTTGGGCAAATGAAATTTTGAGGTGTTGGTCCTAATATTGTTGTTTAGCAAAAAACAAAAATAGTATTAAGCCCCATTAAATTTTTTCTTTACCAATTGGGCAAATGAAATTTGAGGTGTTGGTCCTTATATTGGTGTCTAGCAAAAAAAAAAAAAAAATTTACTAATCCCCATAAACTTATTTCTTGACCATTTGTGCAAATGAAATTTGAGGTGTTGGTCCTTATATTGGAGTTTAGCAAAAAAAAAAGTATTAAGCCCCCTAAACTTATTTCTTTACCATTTGTGAAACTTATTTCTTGACCATTTGTGCAAATGAAATTTGAGGTGTTGGTCCTTATATTGGAGTTTAGCAAAAAAAAAGTATTAAGCCCCCTAAACTTATTTCTTTACCATTTGTGCAAATGAAATTTGAGGTGTTGGTCCTAGTATGTTGATGCTTGTACTTGTAGGAATGGAGATGAAACTTGTAATACTAGTTCAAGTATGGAAATCAATGATACCACGATTGCTCAAGTATGTGAGAATGAAGACGTGGTTATGGTTGGGGAAAATGTAGAAGACAAGGTTGAGGAGCCTAAGGCAGATATGAATTTTGATAGTGTGGACGAGTTAATTGGGTACTATAGACGTTATGGTAACTAAATGGGCTTTGCTGTGTCCAAGAGGACTTCCAAGAAAGACCTTGATGGGGTGCAGACAAATATTATGATTACATGCACTCGGAATGGCATTTCAAAGTGCACAACAAAGAATTCTTTAAAGCCATATCCGATATCAAAAACAAATTGTGAAGCCAGGATCACCGCAGTGCTAGTAGTCCCAGATGGAAAGTGGTTTATTAGAAAAGTTGTGCTTAACCATAACCATGTGTTAAGTTCAGGAAAAACAAGGTACCATCGAAGCAATAGGGTAATAAGTAATGCGGCGAAGAGAAGACTTGAGCTTAACGATAGATTTGGGATAAGAACGTGCAAGAGTTTTCAAGCATTAGCAGTTGAAGGTAGGGGGTATGAACAACTTGCTTTTTCGGAGAAAGATTGTCGGAATTATGTTGAGAAAGTACGGCGGTTGAGGTTTGGGGAGGGTGATGCTAGTGCACTTCAGAGCTACTTCATGCATGCTCAAGCTATCAATTCCAATTTTTTTTTATTTGTTAGATATTGATGAAGATAATCGACTAAAGAATTTATTTTGGGCAGATGGGAGACAAAGGGCGGCATGTGAGGAGTTTGGTGATGTCGTAATATTTGACATAACGTACTTGACCAATAAGTATGACACGCCTTTTGCTCCATTTGTAAGAGTCAATCACCATGGCTAATCTACATTGTTTGGGTGCGGGTTGCTATCAAATGAAGACACCGAGACTTTTACATGGATGTGTAAGGCATGGCTTGCTTGTATGTCTGGTCGGTCTCCACCTGCTATCATCATTGATGAAGATCGAGCCATGTGAAATGCTATACAAATTATTTTTCCAAATGCTCGACATAGGTGGTGTTTGTGGCATATAATGAAGAAGATACCGAAAAAATTAAGTGGTTACAAGCAGTATGAGCAAATTAAGTTTTTTTTGGCAAGTTGTGTACGATTCTTTGACTCATGATGAGTTTGAAACGGGTTTGAAGGGTTTGATTGAAAGGTATGAAATTCAGAAAAATTGACTGGTTGAATGCTTTATACATTGAGAGGCATCGATGGGTTCCTTGTTTTGTAATGGATTGTTTTTGGGCAGGAATGTCAACCACACAACGTAGTGAGAGCATGAATTCCTTTTCTGACAGGTATGTCGACTCAAAGACTACTTTGAAGCAATTCGTGGATCAATATGATAATGCACTAGCTGATAAGATTATAAAAGAAAATGATGCGGATGTTGCATGTGTTAGCTCTTAAGTAATTTTGATGATTAATAAACTATGAAGTTGAGTACTTATTATTTTCATTTAGTGTGTTGTCCAAACAGAGCTTAATACTGATGATGGATATTGTATGGAAGCCTTGTGGAAGTATATTTTTATCTTGTATTGATCTAATAGGACTTTGTGTAAAGTTAGTTAGGCTGAATCTCAAAGATAAGGGCTTAAAATTGAACTTTTATTTCAAAACAAACAAATTGTTTTTCTATAGGAAAAACAGTCGACTGGACTTATTCCCAGTCGACTAGACATTTTAGCATTCAGTCGACCGAAAAAATAATACAGTCGACTGGTTATGTCAAGGAAAACAGAGTTTCTACTTAAACTCATTCAGTCGACCGAACATTTTTTCAATTGACTGATTTAAAGGCGCATTTTAAATTGTTTGAATTACAGTCGACTGGATCGTGAACCCAGTCGACTGGATTCCTATGCAGAACAGTAATGCCTCTTTTTTTTTTTTTTCTGTTTTTGCTTTAGCATTTAATGCTCCCACCTACCTTAAACGTTCAGATTTCCTTGAGAGAGTATATATACTCAGTTCAAATTTGGTTGTTACAACATCCATTACTCTCATTCAATACTCATTTATTGCAATCAAAGATTCAAGCCGTAAATCTATTTAATCTTCTAGCTCTAAATTCCATTTGTAAAAACATTGAGAGATATTATTGTGAGCTTTTATTATGGCAAATCGTAGTTAAAGGACCTCATGTTCCCACTAAGATCATAGGCACCGAAACCGTTGCTAAAACGGAAGATGAATATAATGATGGTGACAAGAAACTTATTAAAATGAATGCTATATCTATGAATCTCCTTTATTTCGGCTTAGATCCTAATGAGTATAAGAGAATCTCTTCATGTGAGTCGGCTAAAGAAATTTGGGACAAATTAGAGGTCACTCATGAATGAACTAATCAAGTTTAGAAGTCTAAGATTAGCTAACTTGTTCAATCACATGAAATGTTCAAAATGCTTCCAAATGAAACTATTAGTGAAATGTCTACTCGCTTTACTACTATTACTAATAGTTTGAAAAATCTTGGTAGAGTTTATCCTAACGAAGAGATGATTGAGAAGGTGCTTAGGTCTCTACCAAAGCATTGGCAACCAAAGGTCACGGTGGTCCGAGAAGCAAAGGAACTCTCAAGGCTCTTTATTGAACAACTCATAGGATCTCTCACACTCATGAAATGGAATTGGCCATCTTCGACAATGAAGATAAAAAGAAAAAAAAATTGGGTCTAAAGGCTTCAAATGACCAAAACGATGATAGTGATGAAGATGATGAAATGGCCATGATCACTCGCAAGTTTAAGAGATTCTTGAGAAGAGACAAATCCTTTGCAAGAAAAGGACAAAAGGAAATTGAAGCCAAGAAGGATGTAATCATTTGCTTCAAGTGCAAAAAGCCTGGACACATTAAAGCAGATTACCCATTGCTAAAGAAGAACTTCAAGTAAAAGGCAAAAAAGGTAATGAAGGCAACATCTTGGGATGATTATGAGAATGAGTCATCCGAAGATGAATCAAGTGATGATGAAGTTGCGAACATTTGTCTCATGGCACATGAAAGTGATGGGGTAGACTCTAACTATGACTCTTGTAATGAATCTCATATCTATGATGAGCTACAAAATGCATTTGATGAATTGCATGAGGAATTGGAAAGCTTGGGAACCAAATATCTAGCTCTCAAAAAGAATTTTTCTCTTCTCTCAAATGAAATTAGTGAATTGAAATCACAAAATGAATCTTTGAGAAAAGAAAATGAAATGCTTGCTTCAAGAAGCACTCCTTCAAATGACCTTGAAAAGGAAAACATTGAGTTGAAGAAACAAGTTGAAGATTTGACAAAAACTTTAGCTAAATTTACTCATGGAGAGCAAAATTTAAATATGCTTTTAGGAAAACAAAGATGTGTTTTTGATAAAGCCGGATTGGGTTTCAATCCCCCTACAAAGAAAAGAAGTATAACAATTTCTTTTCAAGTGATGCTTCTACTAGTTCTATTTCATCAAACAAATCTCATCAAAGCATTTTTACAAAAGAATCCACTTCAAGCAATTTCAATCCTCATGTGACTTGTCACTATTGCATGAGAAATGGGCATGTGAACTATAAATGCCAAAATAGGAGAAAAATCACTATGGTTGGGATTGAAAAGGGAACCCCACCTCCCTTTGCTAACAAAAGTGGACCCAACAAATATTGGGTACCAAAGAGGAATACTTAAGCTTGTTTTATAGGCATGCTTAAAATCCTCAAGCAAGGATAGATGGTTCTTGGATAGTGGATGTTCTAGACACATGACCGGAGATAAATCAAAGTTCTCCTTTCTCTCTCCCAAGGATGGTGGAAACGTCACCTTCGGAGACAACTCTAAGGGAAAAATCATCTTCATAGGTAAAATTGGTAAGAACCCCTCTTTAACTATTGAGAATGTTCTACTTGTTGATAATCTTAAACATAATTTGTTGAGCATTAGTCAATTATGTGATAAAGGCTTTAAAGTTGTCTTTGAATCAAATTATTGCATGATTATGAACGCTAAAGATGATAAAGTATTATTTATTGCTTATCATGATGAAAATGTTTATACCATTGATTTTGATGATAATTCCTCTCAAGATGTTAAATGCTTTGCGGTGTTGAGTGAAACTAGTTGGTTTTGGCATAGATGATTAGGACATGCTAGTATAGATCTCCTTTCAAATTTATTAAAAAATAATTTAGTCAAAGGTTTACCGAAAACAAAATTTGTTAAGGACAAGATTTGTGATCCTTGTCAACTTGTAAAACAAACAAAAACCTCTTTCAAAAAGAAAAAGGAGATTTCTACTAGTAGACCCCTTGAATTGGTTCATATGGATTTATTTGGTTCTAATCGTGTAGCAAGTATGAGTGGTAAAGTGTATGCATTCGTAATTGTTGATGACTACTCAAGATTTACATGGGTCATCTTTCTTGCTCATAAAGATGAGGCTTACCCAAATTTTGTAAAATTTTGTAAGAGAGTTCAAAATGAAAAGGGTATGCTATCAACAATTTTAGAAGTGATAGAGGAAGAGAATTTGACAATAAAGATATTTCAAATTTTTATGATGAAAATGGTTTTGGACATAACTTTTCGGCACCAAGAACTCCTCAACAAAATGGTATTGTTGAAAGGAAAAATCGATCACTTCAAGAGATGGCAAGAACTTTATTGAATAAACACTCTTTGCCACAATACTTTTGGGCCGAAGCAACTAGCACTTCTTGTTATGTTATTAATCGTGTTGTTATTAGAAATAATCTTGGTAAGACTCCCTATGAACTTTGGAAGGGTAGAAAACCTAATATTGGTTATTTTAGAGTTTTCGGTTGTAAGTGCTTCATCTTGAATAGTAAGGATAGCTTAGGTAAGTTTGACGCTAAATCGGATGAGGGTATCTTTTTAGGTTATTCACAAATAAGCAAGGCATATAGAGTTTTTAATAAGAAGACCTTAGTTGTAGAAGAGTCCATGCATGTAGTTTTTGATGAGGCTAATCCCTTTAGAAGAAAGGATGATGATGATGTGTTATTGTAGAAAGCCTAGATGGAGCTAGTACATCAACCTCCGTTCCTTTAGAAAAGCCTAAGAAAGATTCCCCCACTCCTCTAGAACACCCTAGGGACAACGTTAGAGATGACCTCCCTAGAGATTGGAAGACCGTTCCTAGTCACCCCATAGATCAAATCATATGTGATCCCGGTCAAGGCATAGCTACTAGATCCTCTCTTAGAAACATTTGTAACAACTTACTCTTTCTCAAATAGAACCAAAAAACATATAGGAAGTCGAGCAAGATGATAGTTGGATTATGGCTATGCAAGAAGAGTTGAACCAATTTGAGAGAAACCAAGTTTGGACTTTAGTTCCAAGACCAAATGATCATTCAATCATAGGAACCAAATGGGTATTTAGGAACAAGAAGGATGAATCTGGAGTCGTGGTTAGAAATAAGGCTAGATTGGTAGCCCAAGGGTATAACCAAGAAGAAGGAATAGACTATGAGGAAACCTATGCTTCCGTAGCAAGGTTAGAAGCCATTAGAATGTTACTTGCATTTGCTTGCCACAAAAACTTCAAACTTTTTCAAATGGATGTAAAAAGTGCCTTTTTAAATGGTCTTATAATGGAAGAAGTTTATGTTAAGCAACCTCCCAGATTTGAAAGTTCAAATTTTCCCAATCATGTTTTTAAACTTTCAAAGGCTCTATATGGTTTAAAACAAGCTCCTCGTGCTTGGTATGTTTGTCTTAGCAAATATTTGCTTGATCTTGGATTCACTCGAGGAAAAATAGACACCACACTCTTTATTAAACATTCACTCAATGATATATTGCTTGTTCAAATCTATATGGATGATATCATCTTTGGTGCTATAAATGAAAAAATGTGTGAGGATTTTGCAAAATACATGCAAGATGAATTTGAAATAAGTATGATGGGAGAACTAAATTTCTTTCTTGGTTTACAAATCAAACAACACAAAGATGGTATTTTCATAAACCAATCTAAGTACATTAAAGACTTATTGAAAATATTTGGTTTTGAAAATTGCAAACCTATTGCAACTCCTATGAGTTCTTTTCTTAAGCTTGACAAAGATGAATCTAGAAAACTTGTTGATTCTAAAAATTTCCGTGGCATGATAGGTGGCTTGTTATATCTCACCGCTAGTAGACCGGTTATTATGTTTAGTTGTGTCTTTGTGCTAGATTTCAATCCTCAGCTAGAGAGTCGCATGTTGTAGCCGTTAAGCGCATTTTAGATACTATTTAGGCATAATTGACTTAGGTTTATGGTATCCTAAGAACACTCCCTTTGACTTAGTTATTCGGTTGCGGACTTTGTCGGTTGCAAAGTGGATCGCAAGAGCACAAGTGGCACGTGTCACTTTTTAGGACACTCCCAAGTCTCTTGGTTTAGTAAGAAACAAAACTCTGTAGCTTTGTCCATGGTGGAAGCCGAGTATATAGCCGCTGGTAGTTGTTGTGCACAAGTTCTTTACATGCAACAACAATTAGAAGACTTTGGACTTCTTTTTTATCATATCTCACTTAGATGCGATAACACTAGCTCGATTAGCCTATCTAAGAATCCCATTCAACATTCTAGAACAAAGCACATTGAGATTAGACACCATTTCATTAAAGATCATGTTCAAAAGGGGGATGTCGAACTTGTTTTCATCGATACAAATCATCAATGGGAGGATATTTTCACTAAACCTCTACAAGAAGATCGCTTTTGTATCATTTGTTGCGAACTAGGGATGGCTTGTCAAGCTGATGTGGTATAGTTTCGTGTTTTGAAACCTTTTCCTCCTCTTTAAGCCAAAACTATTTTCTGTAAAAACAGTCGACTGGCCTCTGATTCAGTCGACCGGATTTTGCTTTACCTTTTCACAAATTTTTAAAGCAGTTTTACCCAGTCGACTTAACTTTTTCAGTCGACTTGACTTTTAGCTTCCCAGTCGACTGGATATCAGTCGACTGATACTTTGAGCATCTCACTTTCTGCCTGTAAAACCAGTCGATCGTAAGCTTTTTCAGTCGACTGTGCCTTGCCCTAAATTATTCAGTCAACCTAACCCTATTTTTAGTCGACTGAAAATGTATATTTATATAAATCTTCTTCGTTTTTTTAAAACCCTAATTTTTTTTTCTTTTCTTCTCTCTTCTCAGGTGATTGCGCCCTGTTCCCATCCCTCATCCCATCTCTTCTCCTCCTCCTCTTCCTCCATTTTCAATCAACCTTTTCCTATCTCAACCTCTTACATCATATTTTCCCTTCCCTCACTTGCTCTCTTCTTCACTCCAATGGCCCCCAAGAAACGCAAAGAAGCCGACACCACCTCTTCTCAACCGCCAGATCCACAACGCCCTCGTCCCAATCCATGCTTTGTTGACGAAGATTGCAAACAAGCATTTTTGGACAACTTCATGCATCGCAAGGTTGTTGTTGTTAAGAAACTGCGTTCCCAGAATCCATTGACAGCGCATATAAGTTGTTACTGCAAAAAATTACGTGAAAACTACAATAACCTTACAAGGGCGGAACTAGGATTACCTTAAACTGCTAAAACGGATTGCTGTAGTAGACGAATCGAGAACACGGGCACGATAACAGCTCACGATCTTCTACTGTATTCCTTTGCTGCCAGAATATCGTACTGAGTGTGGGCTCCTTCGAAATCCTTTATGTTTCTGCTCTCTCTTTTTACGCTCTCTTTTCTATTCCGAGTTATAGTACTCTTGATGGAAAAACGCAAACTGAGGAGAGAGCCAAAACAACATATATATAGGCTACGATAAGAACCGTAAGAAGTCAATAAGGAATAGGCTTCCTTATGGAATTAGGAAATCCTAATTCGAACTGAATCAGATTCCTATTTTCATAAATTATAATTCATACCACTAAAGAATTATAATTGCACTCCTACCATTATCTCAAAAATATATTTGGAGCTCCATGTTATTAAATGCTTATTATCTTCCCATGTTAAGATTACATATATCCATTAATTAAATATAATTACTGACAATCACATTTAATTAATCTCTTAAAATTCCTTGAGATCCTCTACTTAACTTATCTGATATGTCGGATACAAAATCCACCTGCAGGGTTTGACATAATCAAAACTTATAAGCTTTCTTAAGGGAATATCATTAATCCCAAAATTGAGACATGGATTCCATCATTAATTAATATCCACCACACAATTAATATTGTCACCCAATCCAATGAGATATTGAGCCAATTAAGGATCTCACCCTTTTAGGGATCAAAGTATAAATATCAAATAAACGTGTCTATAAATTAACTTAGGATTTAGAGCATAAGCAGTCATAATAGTCATGAGGTATTAATTATCTTATAAGTCAGTATAAAGATAATTACCTCAAGCCGGTCCCATTTAATACACAAAGTGTACCAGCATGGTGAGTTGAAACTATACCGTTTCCCGCAGTCAAGACAAACCTACTACAACACCATGCTATTGTCCTACCGATGGTATGTCCAATCCATCTAAGACTGTAAACCAAAATCTTACATTCTACAAGATCAGATAGTTTTATCTTCCGTGTGTAAGCCGAACTCTACACACCAAACCACTTACTATGTAGAATGAAAGACACACATGCATAATATTAAATAAACAATATAATACAAATATTGCCCACACAGATTCTCATAAAAATGGATTAAATGATTTTATTAAATGAATAATTAATCAACTACATAAAGCATGGCTTTTTAGTATATATCCCTAACAATCTCCCACTTAGACTCAAAGCCATGATGCGACACACCTCACTCCTATCCCTTCTACATGACTATCAAAAGATTTGGCCGATAAGCTCTTGGTGAAAGAATCTGATAGGTTATTTGCTAATGCTATCTTGGTCACTTCAACATCACCTCTTTGCACGATCTCTCGTATCAGGTGATACGTACGCTCAATGTGTTTTTTCTTCTTATGTGCCCTAGGTTCCTTTGAGTTAGCAACCGCTCCGCTATTATCGCAATAAAGGGTAATAGCCGATTGTACTGCAGGTACTACTCTTAGATCCATAAGGAAGTTTTTGAGCCAAACGGCCTCCTTAGCAGCTTCCGAAGCAGTCACATACTCGGCTTCCATGGTAGAATTAGCAATACACGACTGCTTGATACTCCTCCAACTAATGGCTCCACCTCCTAGGATAAACACATATCCTGAGGTAGACTTTCTCGAATCCCTATCTGACATGAAATCAGAATCTGTGTACCCAATGGGTACAAGACTGTCTGCTTGGTAAACTAACATATAGTCTCGAGTCCTTTTCAGGTACTTGAGAGAATATTTTTCACCGCAGTCCAATGTTTTTGCCCTGGATTAGACTGATATCTACTAACCATGCCAATAGCAAAGTAGCTGTTAGGTCTAGTACATAGCATAGCATACATTAGGCTTCCTACTGCCGAGGCATAAGGAACTGCCTTCATCTTCTCTATCTCATCAGGTGTCTTAGGACACTGATCCTTAGATAAAGTAATTCCATGTCTGAAGGGAATGAATCCCTTCTTGAAATCTTGCATACTAAACCTTGCAAGAATATTGTCGATATAAGTGCCTTGTGACAAGCCCAACATCCTATTTTTGCGATCTCGCATAAGCTTGATCCCTAGGATGTGACCAGCTTCTCCCAAGTCCTTCATATTGAATTGATTAGACAACCATACCCTTATAGAAGATAATACCCCCACATCGTTTCCAATTAGCAAGATATCATCCTCATATAGTACTAAGAACACCACCACGCTTCCATCATGTTTCTTGTACACACAAGATTCATCCACACATTGATCAAAACCAAAAGACTTGATTGCTTGATCAAAGTAGATATTCCAAGACCTAGATGCCTGCTTAAGTCCATAAATGGACTTCTTAAGCTTGCACAACATGTGTTCTTGGCCCTTCGCAATGAACCCGTCTGGTTGCATCATATAGATGCACTCATCAAGATTCCCATTAAGAAATGATGTCTTGACATCCATTTGCCAAATTTCATAATTGAAATGTGCAGCAATGGATAAGAGAATCCAGGTAGACTTTAGCATGGCCACCGGCGAAAAGGTTTTCTCATAATCGATTCCCTCTTTTTGAGTGAACCCTTTCGCAATAAGCCTTGCTTTAAAGGTTTCCACCTTACCGTCTGCTCCTCTCTTCTTCTTATAGATCCACTTACATCCAATGGGTTTTATTTTATTGGGTGGTTCTACAAGATCCCAGACTTGATTGGAGTACATGGACTCCATTTCAGACTTCATAGCCTTTTACCAAAGATCTGCACCTTTATCTTGGAGTACTTCATTGTGGTTATAGGGATCGGTACCTTATTCATTAGGGACCCGGTCATAAGACTCTTCCAAGAGCATATACCGGTCAGGTTGAATAATAACCCTCCCACTACGACGATTCATAACCCGTGTCTGTGTATCACTGATATTTTGCTGCGAAGATTCTGAACCTAATACATCATTATTTGCACGCTGTACTGGTTCAAAAACCTGCGTGTTAATGGTTGGTTCGGGATCTACACGAGTTTCGATAATCCTCCTACTACGACGCAATAATGGAATATCGATAATTCTATCTTGTGATGTTTCTTCTCGTACCGATGGTATCAAAGAAGTATGTGTCGGTGTCTCTCCTCTCATTTCCTCCAGAATAATATGGCTTCTGGGCTTGTGGTCCATAACATAGTCCTCTTCTAAAAATGTGGCATTGGTGCTAACAATAACCTTCTGATCCTTAGGACTATAAAACAGACCACCTTTAGTTCCTCTTGGATACCCAACAAAGAAACATACTTCTGTTCTTAATTCCAACTTTTCTGCGTTCCCTTTCAGCACATCTGCTGGACTACCCCGAACATGCCACAGACTAGGCTTTTGCCTAGTCCACAATTCCGTGAAAGTAGTAGGTACTGACTTAGGTGGTACCAAGTTTAGAATGTATGCAGCTGTCTCTAATGCGTGTCCCCAAAAGGAAATTGGTAAATCCGAATAACTCATCATAGATCTTACCATGTCCATGAGAGTCCTGTTCCTTCTTTCTGCTACACCGTTCTGCTGAGGCATACGGGGTGCAGACAACTGGGATGTAATCCCTTACTCTAATAAGTATTCCCTAAATTCTCCCAAGAGGTACTCTCCACCACGATCAGATCGTAGTGTCTTGATACATTTACCTAGACGCTTCTCCATTTTAGCCTTGAAGTCTTTGAATTTCTCAAAGCATTCAGACTTACGCCGCATCAAATAAATGTACCCATACCTTGAGTAATCATTGATGAAAGTGACAAAGTACTCAAATCCCCCTCTTGCTTGGACTGTAATAGGACTACACAAATCAGAGTGAACCAGTTCCAACTGTTCTTTTGCTCTATAGCCTTTGGCCGAGAATGGCCTCTTGGTTATTTTACCTTCCAAGCAGGATTCACAGACTGGAAGTGCCTCCACTTCCAATGAGGTTAATAGCCCATTTTGAACCAGTCTTTGAATCCTTTTCAAATTAATATGACCAAGGTGTAAGTGCCAAAGATGCATTTGGTTCATCCTCGAAGGTTCTTTTCTCTTAAATGGCAAACTATTTGTGTTATTCAATTCATTAAGTTGTAGTATAGGAGAGACATGATTTATAATATAAAGGTTATCCACCAATTGACCAGAACGAATAAAACGTTTATTTTCTTTAATAACTACTACTTTATTAAAATGAACTGAATATCCATTCTTTACTAAACTAGAAACTGAAACTAAATTCCTTCTAATAGAAGGTACATAAAGGAAATTTCTTAATATTAAAATCCTATCTCTACCAAAACTAAGTGTAGATCTCCTACTGTAACTGCTACTACTCTCGTAGCATTTTCCATATATAGATAAATCTCTTCATCACTGAGCTACCTGGTTCCCTGGAATCCCTGCAATGAATTGCATACATGATCAGTGGCTCAAGTATCTATATACCAGGTACCGGTAGATCGGAGCACTAAACACGATTCAACAACTAGTAAATAAGATTTACCTTGGTTGTTCTGTCTGGCGAGATAAACCGGACATTCCTTCTTCCTATGTCGTGGCTGCTTACAAACAAAACATTTGCCTTTAGGCTTTCCCGGTTGTCCTCTTGGCCTTTGGATTGGCAGAGGACCCACGACCTTCTTTTGAGCCTTTTTCATTTTCTTCTTGCCTTTCGGCTTTGAAGCAGAACCTTTCTCAAACACAAGAGCACTCCCTGACTTTTTGTTGAGACCCTCAGCTACCTGGAGTTCTTTAAGCAGCTCCGCCAAGGTATATTTAAATTTATTCATGTTGTAATTGAGGCAGAATTGCTTAAAAGACTCTGACATTGACTGGAGTACAATATCGACCTGGGTTTACCCATCGATTTCAGCTCCAAAGATCTCTAGTTCATTAAGAAGAGATATCATCTTAAGAACATGATCCTTTACGGGCGTCCCCTCAGCCATAGTTGTGTTCATCAAGTCTTTCATGGCAACCTGCCTAGCAGCACGACTTTGGTCCACGAACATCTGTCGGAGACTCTCCATCATGTTATAGGCACTAGCCATTGTCTGATGCTGATGTTGTAGAACATTCGACATGGATGCCAAAATGTAACACCATGCCATCTCATCATCCTTGACCCATTTCTTGTGAGCCTAGGTTTCCTCAGCGGTTGCCCCCTCACCAGGTTGCTCAGGACTATTAGGGATATATACTAAAAGCCATACTTTATGTAGTTCATTTATTATTCATTTAATAAAATCAGTTAATCCATTTTTTATGAGAATCTGTGTGGGCAATGTTTGTATTATATTATTTATTTAATATTATGCATGTGTGTCTCTCATTCTATATAGTAGGTGGTTTGGTGGGTAGAGTTCGGCTTACACACGGAAGATCAGGCCATCAGATATTATAGAATGTAAGATTTTGGTTTACAGTTTTAGATGGGATTGGACACACCATCGGTAGGACTGCAGCATGGTGTTGTAGTAGGTTTGTCTTGACTACGGAAAACGGTATAGTTTCAACTCACTATGCTGGTACACTTTGTGTATTAAACGGGACTGACTTGGGGTAATTATCTTTATACTGACTTATAAGATAATTAATACCTCATGGCTGTTATGAGTGCTTATGCTCTAAATCCTACGTTAATTTGTAGACACGTACATTTGTTATTTACACTTTGATCCCTAAAAGGGTAAGATCCTTAAATGGGTCAATATCTCATTGGATTGGGTGGCAATATTAATTGTGTGGTGGATATTAATTAATGATGGAATCCATGTCTCAATTTTGGGATTGATGATATCCCCTTGAGAAAGCCTATAAGTTTTGATTATGTCAAACCCTGCAGGTGGATTTTGTATCCGACATATCAGATAAGTTAAGCAGAGGATCTCAAGGAATTTTAAGAAATTAATTAAATATAATTGTCAGTAATTATATTTAATTAATGGATATCTGTAATCTTAACATGGGGAGATAATAAGCATTTAATAACATGGAGGTCGAAATATATTTTTGAGATAAGGGTAGGAGTGCAATTATAATTCTTTAGTCGTATAAATTATAATTTATGGAAATAGGAATCTGATTCAGTTCGAATTAGGGTTTCCTAATTCCATAAGGAAGCCTATTCCTTATTGACTTCTTATGGTCCCTATCGTAGCCTATATATATGCTGCTTTGGCTCTTTTCTCAAAGGAACGTTTTTCTATATAGAGAATTATAACTCGGAATAGAAAAGAGAGCGTAAAAGAGGGAGAGCAGAAAACAGAGGAATTCGAAAGAGCCCACACTCAGTTCGATATTCTGGCAGCGGAGGAATACGGTAGAAGATCGTGAGCTATTATCGAGCCCGTGTTCTCAATTCGCCTACTACAACAATCTATTTTTGCAGTTAAAGGTAACCCTAGTTCCGCCCTTGTAGGGTTATTATAGATTTCACGAAATTTTTGCAGTACCAACTTATACGCACTGTCAACGGATTTTGGGAACGCAGTTTCCTAACAGTGGTATCAGAGCAACGTTGATTCTGCGTATGGTTTGGACGCAACCATGTTGTCAAATAAAACAGATCTTATGCGTGTTTTTGATGGATGGATAGAACGTAGAACTGTGCTAACCCTTGTTTTGCAGCGTTGTTATTCCACTATTATGGTCACGGATTTTGTGTGATTGGATCCCACGATGGTTTTATCCGTGGTTAATTTTGCTGTTTTAATATAGCATGTGAACTCCTTTATGGAGGCATAGGATTTGTGTGTATTGGATCCCATGCTTGATTGATGTGTGGTTAATTTACTGCAAAGAAATATCATGTGAACTCCTTTATGGAGGCATAGGGTTTGTGTAATATATCTCAAGTAAATCCGTGAAGACAGTTCGTGAAGACAATTTACAAGCAGTTTCAGAAAGCAATCTGCCCCCTCGACCCCCGCGAGCTGACCGGGCAGCTCGACCCCCGTTGCGTAGTGGCGACATAGAGCTAATTGGGTTCAATGAAGATTTCTTCACAAGAGTTGCAGCTTGACCATAATAGTGGGATTCCTATTTTATTGTGGTTTCCTTATTTATGTGTGATTGAATGATTATTATTGTTTCATGTTTAATGAATAGGACAACATGGATAATTATTCCTAGACCTATTTCAGATGTCTAGCTGCATGTTTAATTTATATTAATTTAAAATGAAGGACAACTACATGTGTATTTAGAAATAAAAATAATTCCATAATTTGAAAACATAAGTACTTATTTTCTAAAATCATGAGAATAGAATAATTTTATTATCTACACATGTGGGTTTCACAAGTAAGGATGAATTAATCCTTGTTAAGTATTCCATTATTTTTTATTAATTAAATTAAAAGTTTTTCTAAAAAATTATAACCCTCAATTTTTTTTTAAAATTCTAAGTGGGAGAGGGAATTTATCAAGTATAAATCCCATGGTCTCCATCACTGGTTTGTAGATGATATGATTAATTTTGTGTGATGGCTCTAGTGTCATCCTCCCCATCGGATGTAGTTGATCATGGAATCATCAGTACAAACTTCTTTAAAAGAATATTTTAGGTGATTGTTGGTGTGGGTCACCTCTCCATCAGAGGTGTTCCTCATGGAACTTTTGACCTAGAATTAAGTGATGGTATACACTTTGCTATAAATAATAATATCCTCTCCATCTGAGTCACTGTTATTATTTATAGGACCAAAGCAAGTCAGCAGTTTAATATTATTAGGCAAAGTACATTGCCTGGATAGTAAAATTAAAAGGCAATTGTCTATATGAACAAATGATGGATAGTATATGGCTTCCCATCGAGTCATACTATTCGCGGTGTATCAGGTTGCTGGCGGATTCCTTTCAAATATGGTAGAGGGAACCAATATTTTCAACTCGAATCCATAGTAATTTTTGCCCAAACGTAATTATTTATGTTATGTGATTCTCAGGCTTTTAAATGGGTACTTTCAATCCACTTGCTGTTATACTTAAAGAAAACAAACTTACTGGACCAAACTATATAGACTGGAAAAGGAATTTGGATATTGTGTTAACTGCTGAAGAGTACAAGTTTGTGCTTACTCAAGAATGTCCTGAGCAACCTGGTGAAGGGGCAACCGCTGAGGAAACCCAGGCTCATAAGAAATGGGTCAAGGCTGATGAGATGGCGCGGTGCTACATTTTGGCATCCATGTCAAATGTGCTGCAACATCAGCATCAGTCAATGGCCAGCGCCTATGACATGATGCAGAGCCTCCGAGAGATGTTCGGGGATCAAAGTCATGCTGCTAGGAAGGTTGCTATGAAATACTTGATGAACACAACCATGGCTGAGGGGACGCCTGTAAGGGATCATGTTCTTAAGATGATATCTCTTCTTAATGAACTAGAGATCCTTGGAGCTGAAATCGACGGGGAAACCCAGGTCGATATCGTACTCCAGTCACTGCCAGAGTCTTTTAAGCAATTCCACCTCAATTACAACATGAATAAATTTAAATATACCTTGGCGGAGCTGCTTAAAGAACTCCAGGCAGCTGAGGGTCTCAACAGAAAGTCAGGGAGTGCTCTTGTGTTTGAGAAAGGTTCTGCTTCAAAGCCGAAAGGCAAGAAGAAAATGAAAAAGGCTCAAAGGAAGGCCGCGGGTCCTCCGCCAATCCAAAGGCCACGAGGACAACCGGGAAAGCCTAAAGGCAAATGTTTTGTTTGCAAGCAGCCAGGACACTGAAAGAAGCAATGTCCAGTTTATCTCGCCAGACAGAACAATCAAGGTAAATCTCATTTACTAGTTGTTGAATCGTGTTTAGCGATCCGATCTACCGGTACCTGGTGTGTAGATACGGGAGCCACTGATCATGTATGCAATTCTTTGCAGGGGTTCCAGGGAATCAGGCAGCTCAGTGATGGAGAGATTTATCTATATATGGGAAATGCTACGAGAGTAGCAGCAGTTACAGTAGGAGATCTACATCTTAGTTTTGGTAGAGATAGGATTTTAATATTAAGAAATTGCTTTTATGTACCTTCTATTAGAAGGAATTTAGTTTCAGTTTCTAGTTTAGTAAAGAATGGATAATCAGTTCATTTTAATAAAGTAGTAGTTATTAAAGAAAATAAACGTTTTATTTGTTTTGGTCAATTGGTGGATGATCTTTATATTATAAATCCTATCTCTCCTATACTGAAACTTAATGAATTGAATAACACAAATAGTTTGCCATTTAAGAGAAAAGAACCTTCGAGGATGAACCAAACACATCTTTGGCACTTACGCCTTGGTCATATTAATTTGAAAAGGATTCAAAGACTGGTTCAAAATGGGCCATTAGGCTCATTGGAAGTGGAGCCACTTCCAGTTTGTGAATCCTGCTTGGAAGGTAAAATGACCAAGAGGCCATTCTCGACCAAGGGCTATAGAGCAAAAGAGCCGTTGGAACTGGTTCACTCTGATTTGTGTGGTCCTATGACTGTCCAAGCAAGAGGGGGATTTGAGTACTTTGTCACTTTCATCGATGATTACTCAAGGTATGGGTACATTTATTTGATGCGGTGTAAGTCTGAATGCTTGAGAAATTCAAAGACTTCAAGGCTGAAATGGAGAAGCGTCTAGGTAAATGTATCAAGACACTACGATCTGATCGTGGTGGAGAGTACCTCTTGGGAGAGTTTAGGGAATACTTATTGGAGCAAGGGATTACATCCCAATTGTCTGTACCCCGTATGCCTCAGCAGAATGGTGTAGCAGAAAGAAGGAACAGGACTCTCATGGATATGGTAAGATCTATGATGAGTTACTCGGATTTACCAATTTTCTTTTGGGGATACGCATTAGAGACAGCTGCATACATTCTAAACTTGGTACCATCTAAGTCAGTACCTACTACTCCCACGAAATTGTGGACTGGGCGAAAGCCTAGTCTGCGGCATGTTCGGATCTGGGGTAGTCCAGCACATGTGCTGAAAGGGAACGCAGAAAAGTTGGAATCAAGAACAGAAGTATGTTTCTTTGTTGGGTATCCAAGAGGAACTAAAGGTGGTCTATTTTATAGTCCTAAGGATCAGAAGGTTATTGTTAGCACCAATGCCACATTCTTAGAAGAGGACTATGTTATGGACCACAAGCCCAGAAGCCGTATTGTTCTAGAGAAAATGAGAGGAGAGACACCGAGACATACTTCTTCGATACCAACGGTACGAGAAGAAACACCACAAGAAAGAGTTATCGATATTCCATTACCACGTCGTAGTGGGAGGATTATCGAAACTCGTGTAGATCCCGAACCAACCATTAACACGCAGGTTCCTGAACCAGTACAACGTGTAGATAATGGTGTATTAAGTTCAGAATCTTCACAACAAAATATCAGTGATACACAGACACGGGTTGTGCCTCGTCGTAGTGGGAGGGTTATTATTCAACCTGACCGGTATATGTTCTTGGGAGAGTCTTATGACCGGGTCCCTGATGAACAAGGTACCGACCCCTATAACTACAATAAAGCACTCCAAGATAAAGATGCAGATCTTTGGCAAAAGGCTATGAAATCTGAAATGGAGTCTATGTACTCCAATCAAGTCTGGGATCTTGTAGAACTACCCAATGAAATAAAACCCATTGGATGTAAGTGGATCTATAAGAAGAAGAGAGGAGTAGACGGTAAGGTGGAAACCTTTAAAGCAAGGCTTGTTGCGAAAGGGTTTACTCAAAAAGAGGGAATCGATTATGAGGAAACCTTTTCGCTGGTGGCCATGCTAAAGTCTATCCGGATTCTCTTATCCATTGCTGCACATTTCGATTATGAAATTTGGCAAATGGATGTCAAGACAGCATTTCTAAATGGGAATCTTGACGAGTGCATCTATATGATGCAACCAGACGGGTTCATTGCGAAGGGCCAAGAACACATATTGTGCAAGCTTAAGAAGTCCATTTATGGACTTAAGCAGGCATCTAGGTCTTGGAATATCCGCTTTGATCAAGCAATCAAGTCTTTTGGTTTTGATCAATGTGCGGATGAATCTTGTGTGTACAAGAAACATGATGGAAGAGTGGTGGTGTTCTTAGTACTATATGTGGATGATATCTTGCTAATCGAAAATGATGTGGGGGTATTATCTTCTGTAAGGGTATGGTTGTCCAGTCAATTCGATATGAAGGACTTGGGAGAAGCCGGTCACATCCTAGGGATCAAGCTTATGCGAGATCGCAAGAATAGGATGTTGGGCTTGTCACAAGGCATTTATATTGACAATATTCTTGCAAGGTTTAGCATGCAAGATTCCAAGAAGGGATTCCTTCCCTTCAGACACGAAATTACTCTATCTAAGGATCAGTGTCCTAAGACACCTAATGAGATAGAGAAGATGAAGGCAGTTCCTTATGCCTCGGTAGTAGGAAGCCTAATGTATGCTATGCTATGTACTAGACCTGACATCTGCTTTGCTGTTGGCATGATTAGTAGATATCAGTCTAATCCAGGGCAAGAACACTGGACTGCGGTGAAAAATATTCTCAAGTACCTGAAAAGGACTGGAGACAATATGTTAGTTTACCAAGCAGACAGTCTTGTACCCATTGGGTACACAAATTCTGATTTCATGTCAGATAGGGATTCCAGAAAGTCTACCTCAGGATATGTGTTTACCCTAGGAGGTGGAGCCATTACTTGGAGGAGTATCAAGCAGTCATATATTGCTGATTCCACCATGGAAGCCGAGTATGTGGCTGCTTCGGAAGCCGCTAAGGAGGCCGTTTGGCTCAGAAACTTCCTTATGGATCTAAGAGTGGTACCTGCGGTACAATCGGCTATTACTCTTTATTGCAATAATAGCGGAGCAGTTGCTAACTCAAAGGAACCAAGGGCCCATAAGAAGGGAAAACACATTGAGCGTAAGTATCACCTGATATGAGAGATCGTGCAAAGAGGTGATGTTGAAGTGACCAAGATAGCATCAGCAAATAACCTGGCAGATCCGTTCACCAAGAGCTTACCGGCCAAGACTTTTGACAGTCATGTAGAAGGGATAGGAGTGAGGTGTGTCGCATCATGGCTTTGAGTCTAAGTGGGAGATTGTTAGGGATATATACTAAAAGCCATACTTTATGTAGTCCATTTATTATTCATTTAATAAAATCAGTTAATCCATTTTTTTATGAGAATCTGTGTGGGAAATGTTTGTATTATATTATTTATTTAATATTATGCATGTGTGTCTCTCATTCTATATAGTAGGTGGTTTGGTGTGTAGAGTTTGGCTTACACACGGAAGATCAGGCCATCAGATATTATAGAATGTAAGATTTTGGTTTACAGTTTTAGATGGGATTGGACACACCATCGGTAGGACTGCAGCATGGTGTTGTAGTAAGTTTGTCTTGACTACGGAAAACGGTATAGTTTCAACTCACTATGCTAATACACTTTGTGTATTAAACGGGACTGACTTGGGGTAATTATCTTTATACTGACTTATAAGATAATTAATACCTCATGGCTATTATGAGTGTTTATGCTCTAAATCCTAAGTTAATTTGTAGACACGTACATTTGTTATTTACACTTTGATCCCTAAAAGGGTAAGATCCTTAAATGGGTCAATATCTCATTGGATTGGGTGGCAATATTAATTGTGTGGTGGATATTAATTAATGATGGAATCCATGTCTCAATTTTGGGATTGATGATATCCCCTTGAGAAAGCCTATAAGTTTTGATTATGTCAAACCCTGCAGGTGGATTTTGTATCCGACATATCAGATAAGTTAAGCAGAGGATCTCAAGGAATTTTAAGAAATTAATTAAATATGATTGTCAGTAATTATATTTAATTAATGGATATCTGTAATCTTAACATGGGGAGATAATAAGCATTTAATAACATGGAGCTCGAAATATATTTTTGAGATAAGGGTAGGAGTGCAATTATAATTCTTTAGTGGTATGAATTATAATTTATGGAAATAGGAATCTGATTCAGTTCGAATTAGTGTTTCCTAATTCCATAAGGAAGCCTATTCCTTATTGACTTCTTATGGTCCCTATCGTAGCCTATATATATGCTGCTTTGGCTCTCTTCTCAAAGGAACGTTTTTCTATATAGAGAATTATAACTCGGAATAGAAAAGAGAGCATAAAAGAGGGAGAGCAGAAAACAGAGGAATTCGAAAGAGCCCACACTCAGTTCGATATTCTGGCAGCGGAGGAATACGGTAGAATATCGTGAGCTATTATCGAGCCCGTGTTCTCAATTCGTCTACTACAGCAATCTGTTTTTGCAGTTAAAGGTAACCCTAGTTCTGCCCTTGTAGGGTTATTATAGATTTCACGAAATTTTTGCAGTACCAACTTATACGCACTGTCAACGGATTCTGGGAACGCAGTTTCCTAACAAGGACAATCTTGAGTAAGCACAAACTTGTACTCTTCAGCAGTTAACACAATATCCAAATTCCTTTTCCAGTCTATATAGTTTGGTCCAGTAAGTTTGTTTTCTTTAAGTATAACAGCAAGTGGATTAAAAGAACCCATTTAAAAGCCTGAGAATCACATAATATAAATAATTACGTTTGGGCAAAAAATTAGTATGGATTCAAGTTGAAAATATTGGTTCCCTCTACCATATTTGAAAAGAATCCGCCAGCAACCTGATACACCGTGAATATTATGACTCGATGGAAAGCTACATACTATCCATCATTTGTTCAGATAGGCAATTGCCTTTTAATTTTACTATCCAGGCGATGCACCTTGCCTAGTAAAATTAAACTACTGACTTGCTTTGGTCCTATAAATAACAATAGTGACTCAGATGGAGAGGATATTACTATTTATAGCTAAGTGTATACCATCACTTAATTCTAGGTCAAGAGTTCCGTGAAGAACACCTTTGATGGAGAGGTGACCCACACTAACAATCACCCAAAATAATCTTTTAAAGAAGTTTATACCGATGATTCCATGATCAACTGCATCCAATGGGGAGGATGACACTAGAGCCATCATGCAAAATTAATCATATCATCTACAAACCAGTGATGGTGACCATGAGATTTATACTTGATAAATTCTCTCTCCCACTTAGAATTTTAAAAAATTTGAGGGTTATAATTTTGTAGAAAATCTTTTAATTTAATTAATAAAAAATAATGGAATACTTGACAAGGGTTAATTCATCCTTACTTGTCAAACCACATGTGTAGATAATAAAATTATTCTATTCTCATGATTTTAGAAAATAAATACTTATGTTTTCAAAATATGGAATTAGTTTTATTTCTAAATACACATGTAGTTGTCCATCATTTTAAATTAATATAAATTAAACATGCAGCTAGACATCTGAAATAGGTCTAGGAACAATTATCCATGTTGTCCCATTCATTAAACATGAAACAATAATAATAATTCAATCACACATGAATAAGGAAACCACAATAAAATACGAATCCCACTATTATGGTCAAGCTGCAACACTTGTGAAGAAAACTTCATTGAACCCGATTAGCTCTATGTCGCCACTCACAGGGGTTGAGGGGGCAGCGCCCCCCGCGGGGTTTTCGGGGCAGCGCCTCGGAAGCTAAATCCGATTTACCATCAGCAACTGCATTCCAGAACTGTTTTCTGAAACTGCCTTCTGAAACTGCTTCCAGATTGCTTTCTGAAACTGCTTGTAAACTGTTTTCACGAACTGTCTTTATGGATTTACTTGAGATATTTTACATAGACCCTATGCCTCTATAAAGGAGTTTACATGCTATTTCTTTGCTGTAAATTAGCCACACATCAATCAAGCGTGGGATCCAATATACACAAATCCTATGCCTCCGTAAAGAAGTTCACATGCTATATTAAAACAGCAATATTAACCACAGATAAAACCATCGTGGGATCCAATCACACTAAATCAGTGACCATAATAGTGGAATAAGAACGCTACAAAACAAGGGTTGGTACAGTTCTACATTCTATCCATCTATCAAAACACGTATAAGATCTGTTTTACTGGACAACATGGTTGCGTCCAACTCATACGCAGAATCAACGTTGCTCGGATACCACTGTTAAGAAACTACGTTCCCAGAATCCATTGACAGCGCGTATAAATTGGTACTGCAAAAAATTACGTGAAAACTACAATAACCGTACAAGGGCGGAACTAGGGTTACCTTAAACTGCTAAAATGGATTGCTGTAGTAGACGAATCGAGAACACGGGCTCGATAACAGCTCATGATCTTCTACCGTATTACTTTGCTGCCAGAATATCGAACTGAGTGTGGACTCCTTCGAAATCCTTTATGTTTCTGCTCTCTCTTTTTACGCTCTCTTTTCTATTATGAGTTATAGTACTCTTGATGGAAAAACGCAAACTGAGGAGAGAGCCAAAGCAACATATATATAGGCTATGATAGATACCTTAAGAAGTCAATAAGGAAAAAGCTTCCTTATGGAATTAGGAAATCCTAATTCGAACTGAATCATATTCCTATTTCCATAAATTATACTTCATACCACTAAAGAATTATAATTGCACTCCTACCATTATCTCAAAAATATATTTGGAGCTCCATGTTATTAAATGCTTATTATCTTCCCATGTTAAGATTACATATATCCATTAATTAAATATAATTACTGACAATCATATTTAATTAATCTCTTAAAATTCCTTGATATCCTCTGCTTAACTTATCTGATATGTCGGATACAAAATCCACCTGCAGGGTTTGACATAATCAAAACTTATAAGCTTTCTCAAGGGGATATCATCAATCCTAAAATTGAGACATGGATTCCATCATTAATTAATATCCACCACACAATTAATATTGTCACCCAATCCAATGAGATATTGACCCATTTAAGGATCTCACTCTTTTAGGGATCATAGTGTAAATATCAAATGTACGTGTCTATAAATTAACTTAGGATTTAGAGCATAAGCACTCATAATAGTCATGAGGTATTAATTATCTTATAAGTTAGTATAAAGATAATTACCCCAAGTCTGTCCCGTTTAATACACAAAGTGTACTAGCATGGTGAGTTGAAACTATACCGTTTCCCGCAGTCAAGACAAACCTACTACAACACCATGCTGCAGTCCTACCGATGGTGTGTCCAATCCATCTAAGACTGTAAACCAAAATCTTACATTTGATAATATCCTATGGTCTGATCTTCCGTGTATAACCCGAACTCGACACACTAAATCACCTACTATGTAAAATGAAAGACACGCATGAATAATATTAAATAAACAATATAATACAAATATTGCCCACACAGATTCTCATAAAAATGGATTAACTGATTTTATTAAATGAATAATAAATCAACTACATAAAGCATGGCTTTTAGTATATATCCCTAACAGTTGTGGGTAAGACTCTCTCTTCTGACTTTTCAAATTCTCATGGCTTACGAATTGGTACTCTGTTCAATGCTCTTTCTTGGACCTCCTTTCTCTCTATTAATCAACCTATGTATCCCTCTCTTGTTCGAGAATTCTTTGCTAACCTTCACTACACACCCTCTGCTATATCTTTCGCTTCATATGTCCGTGGCGTCAAATTTATTATTACTCCCGACACCTTTGTCCAAATTTTTGGCGTTCCTATGGGCAGCATTCACGCCTATGAGGAAAATAAATGGAATGTTGGTCATGGTTTTAATCCTCTCACTGCTTGTAGGTTAGTCTGTGCAACCCTAGTTTGGTGACTGCCTCGAAACCCTCGGCTTCATAGCTCACCTTTGAAGCTCGCCTCCTTTACCACATTTTTACCTATACTCTACTTCCACTCGTGGGTGGTCGCAAGTATGTGTCGTACTTTGATGTCTTTCTTTTATGGTGTATTATTGAAGGCAAAAAATTTGATTTTCCAACTCTTTTTTGCAAACACATCTGTGAGGCACACAAAAAATCAAAAGCTAGCTCCCTCCCTTATGGCATGGCCCTCACCACAATTTTTTGCCATTCAATGTCCCCCTCTATGAGCGTGATCTCTATGACCCTTCTTCTCATGACATGTATTCCACCACCACTCTATCTCTCATGGGCTATAAGCTCAAGGGTGGCAATTTTGTTCCCAAGACCCCCCGTGCTTCCACCATTGACTCTACCACCACTGATCCTACCACCACCACTGCCCCATCCTCTAGTGCTCCCTCCACCTCCACTCCTCCTCCCACCAATATTCCATCGTCTTCAACTCCTCCTCCTTCTTCTGCTGACCTCTCAGCGCAGTTCTTCATTATCACTGCCTCTATCGAGTCTCTCTCTACCACTGTCACTTCCTTTCACTCCTTCCTCTCTTTTAGTGTCTCCACACTCTCGACTACAATGGCCTCTTAGTTTGACACACTCTGCTATAACATTCTGGAGGTTGGCACTGTCGTGGACGTGCTCCGCACCACCTCTCTTGCCACTTAGGAGCTACCATCTCTCTTGTCACTCAAGAACTAGTGGATCGATGGTTATCCGAGATGCAGTCTAGTCTTGATGATACACGAGACGCTATTCGGGTACTTCAGAGCGTTTTGGCATTTAACGACCTCTTTTTGATCTCTTTTGGAATTAGCCTTTTGTATAAGCTAAACTGACTATCTAGCTAGATTTTTTTTGGGTTAGTACAGGCTTACAAATTCTTTTTGTATCTATCTTGTTTGTATTTAAACTTTTCTATGGCTTTTATAAGAACATGTCTCTGTGGTTATATGCATATATACTTTTGCCATTTATGCTTATCTATGCCTTCATGTTTATATGACTTTATAGGTGAAGGAGATACGTGCGGGGACTACTACGCTGAAGATGGCGATGCTGTGGAGAACCATCCCGAGGAAGATCCGGCAAATGAAGATTACTATGACGATGACTACATCTACGCCAACTGAAGACTAGGCTAGATAGTAGTTTAATTTCCTTTCATGTATTCAGACCTTTTTGTAATAAGGCATATGTTGCCTTAATACTTTATTTTTATTTGATGTAAGACTTTAATCTGTAATAGTTTAGTAACTCTGTTTTGACTTTAAGTTATGTTTTATCTCTGAAGATAGATTATTTATTATTACCTCTCACCTTTCTACATGTTTAGTACTGTGTGGTGTGGACAATCATGTGACTTTACCAGTCACTGGCTATGGACCCAAAAAAGAATTTATTTTCTCTATTTTTGCTGTCCTGGGGCGTGACACTTCATGCCCTAAAAAATCATATAGTATAATAAAATAATTCTTTTTGGGAGGAAAAATTAAAATGCCATACCCATCTTAATAAACACAATGAAAGAATCCACTATTTTACTTATACCACCCCATCTCAATCCAAGAAAAAAGGGTTGGGAGTTGGAGAAGATTTTAATTTTATCATTAGAAAAGAAACAATAGGATTATATAGTTATAAGATGTAATACGAAGTAGACCCAACATTATTGAGGGTGGTTCATTTGTCGCATGCATGTGGTGAGAATCTTATTGGAGATGCAAATTATGCAAATCATAGCATTACTCTTTTAGAAGTGTAAAATTTCAACAAAGTTTCATTATGGGTTCTGCATTAGAAATTGCAACATTACACTTCACTATTTTTTACCTCATTCAAAAGTTTACAAACCTAGTACTAAAGGTATTTCCCCTTAAGATTGTTTGGTGTAGTCGGGCTTTAAAAAGACTCCTTCAACATAGTCAAGGCATTTAGCAAAGAGTAATATTACTTCCCAAATTCACATGCCAAATGATGTGGTAATGGGATTACTGTGGGGTCATTTTGTAATGATGATTCCAAGGTCGAAGCATCTCTTTTAAAGTTTTATGTATGTATTTTGATTTGAATCCCTGCCGGATTCAGTTATGTTTGTTTTCGTCCTTGCCGGACTTATTGTTTCTAAATTAGATCCTTGCCGGATTTGTTCATATTACTTCAAAAGAAAATACTTAAAATCTCTCTCAACCTCTCCCTCCCCCATTTTCCCTCTCTTTAATCTCGTTCCATTTCTCAGATTTTCTTTTCTTTTACTTATGTTGGAATGGTATTTCTTTTTAAAATGTTTCCAAATGTGAAAATACACGTGTGTGTGTGTGTGTGTGTGTGTGTGTGTGCATGTTTAGAATACTTTGCCTCTGTCTCTCTCCCTATCTCTCTCAACCTCTCCCTCCCCCATTTTCCCTCTCTTTAATCTCGTTCCATTTCTCAGATTTTCTTTTCTTTTACTTATTTTGGAATGATATTTCTTTTTAAAATGTTTCCAAATGTGAAAATACACGTGTGTGTGTGTGTGTGCATGTTTAGAATACTTTGCCTCTGTCTCTCTCCCTATCTCTCCCTATATCTCTCTCCCCCAATCTCTCCCTCTCTCTATTACCTCTTTTACCTCTCGTTTTACTATGTTTCGAACGTATGAAGTTCCGGTTGGTTTACGCACACAATATACATCTTTTCAGACTTGTGTATGTATGTTTTGGATGTCAAATTTGAGGATTTGACGGAAATAGGCACTCAAGTGAAATGCTGTCAAAGCTGCCATAGTTGCTGTCAAAAAAAAAAACTGCTACTGTCATGGCTGTTTTCTGCCCAATCGGTGCAGATTTGAGAAAATTGCCATTAGACGAAACTTGTGCAGAATCACATTTTACATGGACTATCGTGGACAAAATGTAAAAATTCCAAAGATATAGTTACTTACGGACATTTCAAAATGCAGCAACTATTCAAAAATGAGCTTTTGTCAAATTTATTGTATTTTTTTTTCTTTTTCTTGAACTAGTGCTTGTCCGGATAGGCTTTTAATTAAATTTTCTCATGCTTACATCTTTGTTGGACCCATTAACTTGTAAACCCTTTTTAGCTTATATGTTAGGGAGTCATACTTGTGGGAATCCCCGTGGGATTCCAATGTCGCTTCCACATTTGTGTTTGGGCTTTAAGTCTTTTCTCTCTCCTCGCGCTTCGATTTTCGGGGCGTGACACATTTCAACGTCCTCCAATCAAAACAATCAATAAAAGAGAAAACAAAAAAAAAATTAAAAAAAATACCATGGACACGAGCATTGGTGCATGCCATGCATCCCTTCACTAGTGTATATATATATATATATATATATAGGCAAAGAGCTCTATCCTAATAAGAATATTCAAAAATAAGAAATTCTTTTTTGACCGCTATAACAGCACTGGATTATTTTGTTGTTTTGGTATATTTGTATACGTAATGTGAACTTAGTGCTTAGCTTGGTTATAGTTTAGTATTACCTGGAATGATAAGAAACATAAGGACCCTAGGATCATCAAATAAAATTATGTATGTCTGACCAAAACAAAAGGGGAGGGGGGGGGGGGGGGGGGGGGGGGGAAGTTAGGACATGCCAAAAAAATTAGCCAAAACAATCTAAAACTACTAATTCAAATATTATGAAAAATAGAGAATAATAGGAATTGCAAGAATTCCATAAGAATGGTGTCAAATCTGCCTGCAAATAGCAATATGTACAAAATATGAATTAGAAGTTGTCTACTATATTTATAAATACCAAAACAAAGCTAGGTGCAGCAAAATATCCTCTAGAAGGAGATTGCACAGAATGCTCAAATTGAATTCCAGTTCCCATCATCATCAAAATATCCTCTACAATACAGATTTGATAACTTTCCATCTTTACACACTAGAGTTCTTAACATGTCTCGAGGATGAGAGGGTACCTTCACCCTTTGAATTACTACATACCAAATATATTAATTGCATAATCCACCTTCAATTCATTCTTGCCAAATTTGTAGGGTCAAACCAATTAGGTCTTGGTCCATTCCTAGGGTCATATACTCTATATCTGCTGTGAAAATAAAGTGGAGATATGTTCATCAGAAAAACAATACATTGCATAAACTGAATAAAGCTCACAGAGTTAAAACTCACTCTTTTTGCTCCAACACTTTTTCCAGTCCTGCAGACTTTGTAAAGTCAAACTATCAGGAAGAACTCCTTGCACTTGGAACACTCATAGGGTCAAACCCTAGGTATTTCATAAATGTTTCACGATAAACCCTAAAAAGTGGAGAAAAAGTTAAAACAAAAAAATTGCATTCTACATAGAATGCTAGAGTAGAAACTCTCTTTTTTCTTCACCCCACTCTTCAGCACCGCTTCGTTTGAAGGAATTAAAACTTCACTAAAACCGTCACTTAAGCATTATAAACCACAATATTTGCCCCGAGACGAATAAGTCCTCATAGCAGCTCCCACACTCATAGGCATTTTACCTTCCACAATAAACTCATATATACCCTGTGTAATTCCTCCCAAGCATATGATTCTGCTAATGATTGAGAAAATGGACCCATAGATTTCCAAATTTGAACCTGAACATAAAGTTAAAATTGAATAAATGCACTGTCTGAAGAGATGAAAAAAAGATACTTAAGCAATTTAGCATTACCAATATAGCTAGTCTTGCCAGTATCGCTAGTCTCGCAGCTTTTGTTGCTAGTCATTCCAAAATCAACTAGAGGTACAAACATGTATAATTAGTTAACATTACAACAATGGAGATAAGTAACAAGGTTACTGGCAGTATTCAACCTTCCTTGGGTCTCTCACCGTATTTGTATAATCTATTATCTACACATACATACATATACTATATAAAAGCTGAGAATTGAAGCAAAATTGCATGAGAGATTGACATGTGTCAGTGCTTTAATGCAGGATAGAGAGGGGAAGGGGGCTGGCTCGAATTAATTTTCCAACTGAATTCATCTTGAACATTTAGCAAAAAAAAAGAATTCATCTTCAACGTTTATAGAAGTTCATATATGTACACATTTATATGTGATTAATGCATACGATGGAGACCCTTCTCCTCCCTATTCCTTTTTCAATGGTATGCTCTTCTACTTTATTGGGATGAGAAACCTAAAAGCCTAAACTAAATTGGCCATAATTGAGGTAATAATTAGTGAGAGAACTCCTAATTAATGTCACTCGATTATTCGCACATCTATACATCTTTTGCTTCTCTCTGTCTTTTTACTTTGCAATGCCTTTTGGCTACTCTTTTGTCTGAGATATGCTTTTTGATTCTTCAAATATCGATCAAGCTAAAGAGCTGAAAACCAGTTGAGGAGACATGCTCTGTTTGTTTACATTCTCTTATGCTTTACGAATTTTTCTCTTGAGAATTTGTTATTCTCAATTAAAGGAGTGCTATTTCACTAAAACAGTACCATCATTCATACAAATTGACATGTGAAAATCGATTAAATGAGATTTTAAATTGATAGAAAGCATATCTTTGCATTAATATTAAAATGCATAATAAAACATAAATTCAAGCACTACAACATGGTGGTTCAGTAAACCAGTATCATCATTCATATATATCGTTGCAATCCTAGGTAAAATTTTATACATAGTAGAGAGGAGAGAGAAAAAGGATTGAGGAGAGCACGAAAAAAATTGAGGGAAGAAAAGGGGGGGGGGGGGGGGGGAGAGAGAGAGAGAGAGAGAGAGAGAGAGAGAGAGAGAGAGAGAAAGAGGAGGGAGAAGAGACTTACGAATGAAGCAAGCTGTCGTTTATGAAGTTGCAATGTCTATTCAGTAGCGCCGATCGATATAGGTGTTTATCACTGTGATAGTCAGATGATGTTAAGTAATGTTGACATTAGCCAATTGCCAATACTTATTAGGGCATATCAGTAAAATCCCCTCAACTACGTCATTTTTTCAAATACTCCCCTAAACCATAAAACTCCCAAAATTGACCCCTCAAGCCTGATGGTCATAGTTGAGGGGGTGTTTATGTAATTTACCCTTATTATTATATTTTTAATCAACACCAGAGAGAGATATTGTGGTGTAGCCTCGAGAAAGGCGAGTTAGAGATAAAGGCAAAAAGAGAATTAATTACATTTGTTATTCTCAAATAAAGGAGCGCTATTGTCAATTCTCTTCGCGGTAGGTGAAATCCTTCTTTGAAATGGTTGACTAAATAGTATAAGGTGTTAGTAGTGTTCTAAAAATTGACCTAGGCAGAGCCTGGCCACTGCGAATTTTCGTAGGTGTTAGTAAAAATTGCCCAGGAGATTAGGCAAGCCCTAGTGTCACGAGCTTAGAATTTTTAACACCTTCCCATGCGACACTTAAACTCACCCCCACTATTGTAAGATAGATAAAACTTGTTAGCACTCAGAGTGGAGAAGAGGTGGAGAGTTAGAAGAAAGAGTATTGTACTACTCCCAAATGCTTTACAACTCTTGGATGGAAATGAAGGCCTCTCATTTTTATAGGGAACTAAGAATATAATGGAAGGTCCAGATCATTTCGATCTAACGGTCATCATCAATCATCTTGAATACTTCGAGGAAATATCTAGATATTTACAAGCTTTACAATCTTCTAGAATTCTCTATTGAAGTCTACAATATTCAAGATATAAAAGCACATGGGAAATCACAAAATTCTTCTAGAATGTATAAGTTATCCAATGCACTAGGACATTCTTCCATAGGCTGCACACCAAATGTTTGAGAAAATTCCAAGCCGTGACACTAGGCGGGTCTTTTCTAAATTTTTTTTTAAAAATATGGGGGGAGCTTGCTATTTTAGTAAAATGAGATTAAATTAAATCAATGAAGTTTTTGAAAAAGATGAAAACTTTGATGGGTTAAGTTTTATTAGGAGCTAACTTTGATGAGGAGTATGAGTTTGAATACCAGAGAGAGAGAGAGAGAGAGAGAGAGAGAGAGAGAATATTGGTGGCAATGATTAGAATTTCTATTGGGTCCATTGTTTTAGTGAACCAAGAAATGGAAATGTTTCAATTTCCTTTCGGAAACACATGAAAACACCATAAAAATTTGGAAACACTAAGAAACTTGCAGAAACAACACTTTCAATCTTAATTGTATGCACATATAAAGCTAATAATTGATTAATTGATCATTTGAGAGGTCTATTTATGTAATTATATCAATAATATATCGTTTAAATTAGAAATATATGATGAATTAATCATCAATCTACAGTCAAGAAGTTCATAGAATACAGAAAGCATTTCATAGAAAAAAAAAAGTTACATATAAGCACATAAGGAGCTAATAAGAAATTTCCAACATAAATATGGTTGGTCATCTAATAAATTTACATCCAATCGGTTGTAGAGTGTCGAGTGGGCACATAAACTGGTCCAGGCTACGGGTATTCACCAAGAGGAACATTATATGTCTTATAGATATGGTGACAGTATTCAGTCCAACTCATGTAAGTGCCGAAGCCATGCCTCATAATCAATCCTAAACCTCTCATAATCTCATTGACTACACCCAAATGGTTGTGAAAAAAATGAAGCTGTCGAAGTTTTGCTTCAAATGTGACACACTGCTATCCTTCATTATTTTGTGACAGTAATTACATGGAACATGGTTCTGATTATCTCCAACTTGTTCCTCGTGCTTCCAACCAATATCCCATTCTCACTTCTTTTTTTCAGTTTGTTGTAAAGTGTCATCTTTATTTTTTGAAGACATTCCTACAAACAGAATTAAATTATTTTTTTTTTTTTTGAAGACATTATATTTACTAAGATATTAAATTTGTTGAATTATCAATGATCATTATAAATTTAAGTATGATTAAATAATTTTTATAAGGGCTAGTTAGTGATAAGGACATTTTATAGTTCTTGTATAGGTACAAATCACTACAAGAAAACAGGCCTTTTGTGACGAAAGTTTTTGTGATAGATCAAAATACGTCACTAGGGGTGTTCACGGTCGATTTTCGGTCAGTTTTTCTCGATTTTGGAACATGAAAAAAAAAAAAAAAACGACCAATAGGTTTGGTTCGGTCAGGTTTTGGGGGGGTTTCAATCGGTCAGTTCGGTTTTCTTCTTGGAATATATGTTTAAAAACTGACCAAAAGAGCTCGGTTTGCTCGGTTCGGTTGGTCAATTTCAGTCTTTGTTTTTTATGAACACCCCTATTTGTCACAATAAATATTTTCCTGACGGATTTTGTAACCGAAATGTATCTGACACAAATACTTTTATATTCGTGACAGAAATGTACCTATCCGACACAAATGCATTGTGACAATTTTGTAAATAAATGGAAAACCAAAATTTTCCCCAAAAATTACTCACCCTAACATTTACACAGATATCATAAATACGTCATTTTTTCTCTTTCTCTTTCTCTTTCTCTCGCTCTCTCTCTCTCTCCCTCTCTCTCTCTCATGGAGATTTCATCTCCCTCGCCGACCACAACTCCCGCAGTTGACCACTGTTCCACTGCCAGGAACTCTCTCTCTATCAGTCATGTCTCTCTCTCTCTCTCTCTCTCTCTCTCTGAACCAATATATAGAGTATATAGATTATGCATATATATAGATATACAGATTATGCACACATATATATATGTATAGGTATATATTTATATATCTGATTTGGAAATTTGTGATTTTAAATCTAGGTATATATATCTGATTCGAAGGAGTAATAAAGTTTTGTGACTCTGTGTGTGTACCATATCATACATATACATACATAATATCTATGTACAATATTTTATAACACATCTGCGATTTGCGTGTGGATTTTAAATCCTTACTATATCTTTGATTCAAACAGATAGAAATTGAAAATCCAGTGCTTTCACATCTGTATTTAAAAACCATACATTTGAAATCCAGATCCCAAAACAAAATGACACAAGCAATTCATTTGATAGCAACTTGTTTTTTCTTGATGGAACTTCAAGGCTCTAAATGAAAACATGGAAGCTCTAAATGGTTTTGGTGGAGGCTACTATTGCTATTATGGTTTATTGTTTCGGAAGCTCAACTTGGGGTTTTTTTTGGGTCATCTTAGTTTTTCAATTTTGTTTCCTTGGGCTATAGTAGTGCTGTTCTTGACTCTATTCTGGTTGTTGATTTGGGTATATATTGATTTGTTAAATGTTCGGTTGGTTTTGTAACATTAATATTCGATTTTTCATTTTATCGTTGGTACACAAAAAAAAACCCCAATTTAAACCCAATGGGTTTATATAGTAGGACGTTGTGAAGGACAATTCTAGACTCTGCGAATGATTTTATTTTAATTTTTCAGTTTCGTTCCTGAACTATGTTTACACGTCTGATTATAAATATGGCAGTCGTAGATGTTGTATACTTGTATTGTTAATATCTTGTTTTTGCTGATTTTTGCCATTTGTTGGTCATATGGTTCATTGAAATCAACCAATGAACTGGTTAAGGTGGAAGAAGTGTTGAAATAAAACCAAAATTCGGTTTAGATGATGGCTGCTAGAGTAGCAATGGCTAATGACAGAGTATACATTTGCCAAATTTCATAATTGAAATGTGCAGCAATGGATAAGAGAATCCAGGTAGACTTTAGCATGGCCACCGGCGAAAAGGTTTTCTCATAATCGATTCCCTCTTTTTGAGTGAACCCTTTCGCAATAAGCCTTGCTTTAAAGGTTTCCACCTTACCGTCTGCTCCTCTCTTCTTCTTATAGATCCATTTACATCCAATGAGTTTTATTTCATTGGGTGGTTCTACAAGATCCCAGACTTGATTGGAGTACATGGACTCCATTTCAGACTTCATAGCCTTTTACCAAAGATCTGCATCTTTATCTTGGAGTGCTTCATTGTGGTTATAGGGATCGGTACCTTATTCATTAGGGACCCGGTCATAAGACTCTTCCAAGAACATATACCGGTCAGGTTGAATAATAAACCTCCCACTACGACGATTCATAACCCGTGTCTGTGTATCACTGATATTTTGCTGTGAAGATTCTGAACCTAATACATCATTATCTGCACGCTGTACTGGTTCAGAAACCTGTGTGTTAATGGTTAGTTCGGGATCTACACGAGTTTCGATAATCCTCCTACTACGACGCAATAATGGAATATCGATAATTCTATCTTGTGATGTTTCTTCTCGTACCGATGGTATCAAAGAAGTATGTGTCGGTGTCTCTCCTCTCATTTTCTCCAGAATAATACGGCTTCTGGGCTTGTGGTCCATAACATAGTCCTCTTCTAAGAATGTGGCATTGGTGCTAACAATAACCTTCTGATCCTTAGGACTATAAAACAGACCACCTTTAGTTCCTCTTGGATACCCAACAAAGAAACATACTTCTGTTCTTAATTCCAACTTTTCTGCGTTCCCTTTTAGCACATCTGCTGGACTACCCCGAACATGCCACAAACTAGGATTTTGCCTAGTCCACAATTTCCGTGGAAGTAGTAGGTACTGACTTAGGTGGTACCAAGTTTAGAATGTATGCAGCTGTCTCTAATGCGTGTCCCCAAAAGGAAATTGGTAATCCGAATAACTCATCATAGATCTTACCATGTCCATGAGAGTCCTGTTCCTTCTTTCTGCTACACCGTTCTGCTGAGGCATACGGGGTGCAGACAACTGGGATGTAATCCCTTACTCTAAAAAGTATTCCCTAAATTCTCCCAAGAGGTACTCTCCACCACGATCAGATCGTAGTGTCTTGATACATTTACCTAGACGCTTCTCCATTTTAGCCTTGAAGTCTTTGAATTTCTCAAAGCATTCAGACTTATGCCGCATCAAATAAATGTACCCATACCTTAAGTAATCATTGATGAAAGTGACAAAGTACTCAAATCCCCCTCTTGCTTGGACTGTCATAAGACTACACAAATCAGAGTGAACCAGTTCCAACTGTTCTTTTGCTCTATAGCCTTTGGCCGAGAATGGCCTCTTGGTTATTTTACCTTCCAAGCAGGATTCACAGACTGGAAGTGCCTCCACTTCCAATGAGGTTAATGGCCCATTTTGAACCAGTCTTTGAATCCTTTTCAAATTAATATGACCAAGGTGTAAGTGCCAAAGATGCATTTGGTTCATCCTCGAAGGTTCTTTTCGCTTAAATGGCAAACTATTTGTGTTATTCAATTCATTAAGTTGTAGTATAGGAGAGACATGATTTATAATATAAAGGTTATCCACCAATTGACCAGAACGAATAAAACGTTTATTTTCTTTAATAACTACTACTTTATTAAAATGAACTGAATATCCATTCTTTACTAAACTAGAAACTGAAACTAAATTCCTTCTAATAGAAGGTACATAAAGGCAATTTCTTAATATTAAAATCCTATCTCTACCAAAACTAAGATGTAGATCTCCTACTGTAACTGCTGCTACTCTCGTAGCATTTTCCATATATAGATAAATCTCTTCATCACTGAGCTACCTGGTTCCCTGGAATCCCTGCAATGAATTGCATACATGATCAGTGGCTCCAGTATCTATATACCAGGTACCGGTAGATCGGAGCACTAAACACGATTCAACAACTAGTAAATAAGATTTACCTTGATTGTTCTGTCTGGCGAGATAAACCGGACATTGCTTCTTCCTATGTCGTGGCTACTTGCAAACAAAACATTTGCCTTTAGGCTTTCCCGGTTGTCCTCTTGGCCTTTGGATTGGCAGAGGACCCACGACCTTCTTTTGAGCTTTTTTCATTTTCTTCTTGCCTTTCGGCTTTGAAGCAGAACCTTTCTCAAACACAAGAGCACTCCCTGACTTTTTGTTCAGACCCTCAGCTACCTGGAGTTCTTTAAGCAGCTCCGCCAAGGTATATTTATATTTATTCATGTTATAATTGAGGCAGAATTGCTTAAAAGACTATGACAGTGACTGGAGTACAATATCGACCTGGGTTTACCCATCGATTTCAGCTCCAAAGATCTCTAGTTCATTAAGAAGAGATATCATCTTAAGAACATGATCCTTTACGGGCGTCCCCTCAGCCATAGTTGTGTTCATCAAGTCTTTCATGGCAACCTGCCTAGCAGCACGACTTTGGTCCACGAACATCTGTCGGAGACTCTCCATCATGTTATAGGCACTGGCCATTGGCTGATGCTGATGTTGTAGAACATTCGACATGGATGCCAAAATGTAACACCGTGCCATCTCATCATCCTTGACCCATTTCTTGTGAGCCTGGGTTTCCTCAGCGGTTGCCCCCTCACCAGGTTGCTCAGGACTGTTAGGGATATATACTAAAAGCCATACTTTATGTAGTTCATTTATTATTCATTTAATAAAATCAGCTAATCCATTTTTTATGAGAATCTGTGTGGGCAATGTTTGTATTATATTATTTATTTAATATTATGCATGTGTGTCTCTCATTCTATATAGTAGGTGGTTTGGTGGGTAGAGTTCGGCTTACACACGGAAGATCAGGCCATCAGATATTATAGAATGTAAGATTTTGGTTTACAGTTTTAGATGGGATTGGACACACCATCGGTAGGACTACAGCATGGTGTTGTAGTAGGTTTGTCTTGACTACGGAAAACGGTATAGTTTCAACTCACTATGCTGGTACACTTTGTGTATTAAATGGGACTGACTTGGGGTAATTATCTTTATACTGACTTATAAGATAATTAATACCTCATAGCTATTATGAGTGCCTATGCTCTAAATCCTAAGTTAATTTGTAGACACGTACATTTGTTATTTACACTTTGATCCCTAAAAGGGTAAGATCCTTAAATGGGTCAATATCTCATTGGATTGGGTGGCAATATTAATTGTGTGGTGGATATTAATTAATGATGGAATCCATGTCTCAATTTTGGGATTGATGATATCCCCTTGAGAAAGCCTATAAGTTTTGATTATGTCAAACCCTGCAGGTGGATTTTGTATCCTACATATCAGATAAGTTAAGCAGAGGATCTCAAGGAATTTTAAGAAATTAATTAAATATGATTGTCAGTAATTATATTTAATTAATGGATATCTGTAATCTTAACATGGGGAGATAATAAGCATTTAATAACATGGAGCTCGAAATATATTTTTGAGATAAGGGTAGGAGTGCAATTATAATTCTTTAGTGGTATGAATTATAATTTATGAAAATAGGAATCTGATTCGGTTCGAATTAGGGTTTCCTAATTCCATAAGGAAGCCTATTCCTTATTGACTTCTTATGGTCCCTATCGTAGCCTATATATATGCTGCTTTGGCTCTCTTCTCAAAGGAACATTTTTCTATATAGAGAATTATAACTCGGAATAGAAAAGAGAGCATAAAAGAGGGAGAGCAGAAAACAGAGGAATTCGAAAGAGCCCACACTCAGTTCGATATTCTGGCAGCGGAGGAATACGGTAAAAGATCGTGAGCTATTATCGAGCCCGTGTTCTCAATTCGTCTACTACAGCAATCTGTTTTTGCAGTTAAAGGTAACCCTAGTTTCGTCCTTGTAGGGTAATTATAGATTTCACGAAATTTTTGCAGTACCAACTTATACGCACTGTCAACGGATTCTGAGAACGCAGTTTCCTAACAGTGGTATCAGAGCAACGTTGATTCTGCGTATGGTTTGGACGCAACCATGTTGTCAAATAAAACAGATCTTATGCGTGTTTTTGATGGATGGATAGAACGTAGAACTGTGCTAACCCTTGTTTTGCAGCGTTGTTATTCCACTATTATGGTCACGGATTTTGTGTGATTGGATCCCACGATGGTTTTATCCGTGGTTAATTTTGCTGTTTTAATATAGCATGTGAACTCATTTATGGAGGCATAGGATTTGTGTGTATTGGAACCCACGCTTGATTGATGTATGGTTAATTTACTGCAAAGAAATATCATGTGAACTCCTTTATGGAGGCATAGGGTTTGTGTAATATATCTCAAGTAAATCCGTGAAGACAGTTCGTGAAGACAGTTTACAAGCAGTTTCAGAAAGCAATCTGCCCCCTCGACCCCCGCGAGCTGACCGGGCAGCTCGACCCCCGTTGCGTAGTGGCGACATAGAGCTAATCGGGTTCAATGAAGATTTCTTCACAAGAGTTGCAGCTTGACCATAATAGTGGGATTCCTATTTTATTGTGGTTTCCTTATTTATGTGTGATTGAATGATTATTATTGTTTCATGTTTAATGAATAGGACAACATGGATAATTATTCCTAGACCTATTTCAGATGTCTAGCTGCATGTTTAATTTATATTAATTTAAAATGATGGACAATTACATGTGTATTTAGAAATAAAACTAATTCCATAATTTGAAAACATAAGTACTTATTTTCTAAAATCATGAGAATAGAATAATTTTATTATCTACACATGTGGGTTTCACAAGTAAGGATGAATTAATCCTTGTTAAGTATTCCATTATTTTTTATTAATTAAATTAAAAGTTTTTCTAAAAAATTATAACCCTAAATTTTTTTTTAAAATTCTAAGTGGGAGAGGGAATTTATCAAGTATAAATCCCATGGTCTCCATCACTGGTTTGTAGATGATATGATTAATTTTGTGTGATGGCTCTAGTGTCATCCTCCCCATCGGATGTAGTTGATCATGGAATCATCAGTACAAACTTCTTTAAAAGAATATTTTGGGTGATTGTTGGTGTGGGTCACCTCTCCATCAGAGGTGTTCCTCATGGAACTTTTGACCTAGAATTAAGTGATGGTATACACTTTGCTATAAATAATAATATCCTCTCCATCTGAGTCACTGTTATTATTTATAGGACCAAAGCAAGTCAGCAGTTTAATTTTATTAGGCAAAGTACATTGCCTGGATAGTAAAATTAAAAGGCAATTGTCTATCTGAACAAATGATGGATAGTATATGGCTTCCCATCGAGTCATACTATTCGCGGTGTATCAGGTTGCTGGCGGATTCCTTTCAAATATGGTAGAGGGAACCAATATTTTCAACTCGAATCCATAGTAATTTTTGCCCAAACGTAATTATTTATGTTATGTGATTCTCAGGCTTTTAAATGGGTACTTTCAATCCACTTGCTGTTATACTTAAAGAAAACAAACTTACTGGACCAAACTATATAGACTGGAAAAGGAATTTGGATATTGTGTTAACTGCTGAAGAGTACAAGTTTGTGCTTACTCAAGAATGTCCTGAGCAACCTGGTGAAGGGGCAACCGCTGAGGAAACCCAGGCTCATAAGAAATGGGTCAAGGCTGATGAGATGGCGCGGTGCTACATTTTGGCATCCATGTCAAATGTGCTGCAACATCAGCATCAGTCAATGGCCAGCGCCTATGACATGATGCAGAGCCTCCGAGAGATGTTCGGGGATCAAAGTCATGCTGCTAGGAAGGTTGCTATGAAATACTTGATGAACACAACCATGGCTGAGGGGACGCCTGTAAGGGATCATGTTCTTAAGATGATATCTCTTCTTAATGAACTAGAGATCCTTGCAGCTGAAATCGACGGGGAAACCCAGGTCGATATCGTACTCCAGTCACTGCCAGAGTCTTTTAAGCGATTCCGCCTCAATTACAACATGAATAAATTTAAATATACCTTGGCGGAGCTGCTTAAAGAACTCCAGGCAGCTGAGGGTCTCAACAGAAAGTCAGGGAGTGCTCTTGTGTTTGAGAAAGGTTCTGCTTCAAAGCCGAAAGGCAAGAAGAAAATGAAAAAGGCTCAAAGGAAGGCCGCGGGTCCTCCGCCAATCCAAAGGCCACGAGGACAACCGGGAAAGCCTAAAGGCAAATGTTTTGTTTGCAAGCAGCCAGGACACTGGAAGAAGCAATGTCCAGTTTATCTCGCCAGACAGAACAATCAAGGTAAATCTCATTTACTAGTTGTTGAATCGTGTTTAGCGGTCCGATCTACCGGTACCTGGTGTGTAGATACGGGAGCCACTGATCATGTATGCAATTCTTTGCAGGGGTTCCAGGGAACCAGGCAGCTCAGTGATGGAGAGATTTATCTATATATGGGAAATGCTACAAGAGTAGCAGCAGTTACAGTAGGAGATCTACATCTTAGTTTTGGTAGAGATAGGATTTTAATATTAACAAATTGCTTTTATGTACCTTCTATTAGAAGGAATTTAGTTTCAGTTTCTAGTTTAGTAAAGAATGGATATTCAGTTCATTTTAATAAAGTAGTAGTTATTAAAGAAAATAAACGTTTTATTTGTTTTGGTCAATTGGTGGATGATCTTTATATTATAAATCCTATCTCTCCTATACTGCAACTTAATGAATTGAATAACACAAATAGTTTGCCATTTAAGAGAAAAGAACCTTCGAGGATGAACCAAACGCATCTTTGGCACTTACGCCTTGGTCATATTAATTTGAAAAGGATTCAAAGACTGGTTCAAAATGGGCCATTAGGCTCATTGGAAGTGGAGGCACTTCCAGTTTGTGAATCCTGCTTGGAAGATAAAATGACCAAGAGGCCATTCTCGGCCAAGGGCTATAGAGCAAAAGAGCCGTTGGAACTGGTTCACTCTGATTTGTGTGGTCCTATGACTGTCTAAGCAAGAGGGGGATTTGAGTACTTTGTCACTTTCATCGATGATTACTCAAGGTATGGGTACATTTATTTGATGCGGCGTAAGTCTGAATGTGTGACGCCCCGCAAAAATAAAGGGTATTTTTATTTAAAAATAAAAATAAATTACATTTGAGTGTTCAAAATTACAAATAAATTCATTTACACGGCTAGGACCCAAATAATTCGAACCCACACGGTACTCTAATGTGCTCCAATATGACTGCTACCAATGGTACCTGCATCTAAAATAACACACGGGGAAGTATACAATATGACAGGAATAATAAAGGCTCAAAAGTACAATGAACAACCACGACGGATCAAATAAAATAAATCAATCACTCAACCCACCACGGTCACACCATTTACCCGCTCACCCACAAGAGCATCATACCAGGTTCCTCTTGGTCACATAGCAAAGAGTCACCTCACCTCACCTCACCTCACCCGTCACCATTCCTTGGTCCCTGAGGCCTGTTGGACTGTTGGTAGGTGCTCCTTACTCATGACCCTTTAGTCCCATAGCACTTAGCCAAAATAATATTTTAATAATATTTAACCAAAAAAAGTCATGGATTCCAAGAAAAGACAACATATGCAAAGAGAGTACAAATAGGGATGAAAAGAAAATACTCCGGAGATTTAAGAGCATATTGTATACAACCCCGTACCTTAAAAATAATGTTGAGCAATTCCCAAAATCTCTGAATATGTATGGTTGTGTGAGTTTATATGTAACTATATGTGTGTGTAATTAATCATATGCGTGCTGTGTAAATATATAATGATATGTGTGTGTATAGGTTGCCGAGAGAGAGAGACAATAGAGAGACAGAGAGTTTGAGAGTTATGAGATATGTATGTTAGGGGGTGTTTATTTATAGAATGTAAGATGCTTGGTCACCAAGCCCAAACACACAGTGCACATTAACACACACACAGCACACACGCACATACTGCACAAATTTTGTGTGGTCTCCAAGTTTAATAAAGGATATTATCCCATGTGGCAGGCTCATGCCTCCACCCACACACAGAGGTAAAAATTACACTGTTAAAAAATCTCAAACTGGTATATTTTATAATGAAAATAAATATATGTTTTAAATTTAAAATACGTTTTAAATTTCCGGGTCACTACAGAATGCTTTGAGAAATTCAAAGACTTCAAGGCTGAAACGGAGAAGCGTCTAGGTAAATGTATCAAGACACTACGATCTGATCGTGGTGGAGAGTACCTCTTAGGAGAGTTTAGGGAATACTTATTGGAGCAAGGGATTACATCCCAATTGTCTGCACCCCGTATGACTCAGTAGAATGGTGTAGCAGAAAGAAGGAACAGGACTCTCATGGATATGGTAAGATCTATGATGAGTTACTCGGACTTACCAATTTCCTTTTGGGGATACGCATTAGAGACAGCTGCATACATTCTAAACTTGGTACCATCTAAGTCAGTACCTACTACTCCCACGGAATTGTGGACTGGGCGAAAGCCTAGTCTGCGGCATGTTCGGATCTGGGGTAGTCCAGCACATGTGCTGAAAGGGAACGCAAAAAAGTTGGAATCGAGAACAGAAGTATGTTTCTTTGTTGGGTATCCAAGAGGAACTAAAGGTGGTCTGTTTTATAGTCCTAAGGATCAGAAGGTTATTGTTAGCACCAATGCCACATTCTTAGAAGAGGACTATGTTATGGACCACAAGCCCAGAAGCCGTATTATTCTAGAGGAAATGAGAGGAGAGACACCGAGACATACTTCTTCGATACCAACGGTACGAGAAGAAACACCACAAGAAAGAGTTATCGATATTCCATTACCACGTCGTAGTGAGAGGATTATCGAAACTCGTGTAGATCCCGAACCAACCATTAACACGCAGGTTCCTGAACCAGTACAACATGTAGATAATGGTGTATTAAGTTCAGAATCTTCACAACAAAATATCAGTGATACACAGACACGGGTTGTGCCTCGTCGTAGTGAGAGGGTTATTATTCAACCTGACCGGTATATGTTCTTGGGAGAGTCTTATGACCGGGTCCCTGATGAACAAGGTACCGACCCCTGTAACTACAATAAAGCACTCCAAGATAAAGATGCAGATCTTTGGCAAAAGGCTATGAAATCTGAAATGGAGTCTATGTACTCCAATCAAGTCTGGGATCTTGTAGAACCACCCAATGAAATAAAACCCATTGGATGTAAGTGGATCTATAAGAAAAAGAGAGGAGTAGACAGTAAGGTGGAAACCTTTAAAGCAAGGCTTGTTGCGAAAGGGTTTACTCAAAAAGAGGGAATCGATTATGAGGAAACCTTTTCGCCGGTGGCCATGCTAAAGTCTATCCGGATTCTTTTATCCATTGCTGCACACTTCGATTATGAAATTTGGCAAATGGATGTCAAGACAGCATTTCTAAATGGGAATCTTGACGAGTGCATCTATATGATGCAACCAGACGGGTTCATTGCGAAGGTCCAAGAACACATATTGTGTAAGCTTAAGAAGTCCATTTATGGACTTAAGCAGGCATCTAGGTCTTGGAATATCCGCTTTGATCAAGCAATCAAGTCTTTTGGTTTTGATCAATGTGCGGATGAATATTGTGTGTACAAGAAACATGATGGAAGAGTGGTGGTGTTCTTAGTACTATATGTGGATGATATCTTGCTAATCGAAAATGATGTGGGGGTATTATCTTCTGTAAGGGTATGGTTGTCCAGTCAATTGGATATGAAGGACTTGGGAGAAGCCGGTCACATCCTAGGGATCAAGCTTATGCGAGATCGCAAGAATAGGATGTTGGGCTTGTCACAAGGCACTTATATTGACAATATTCTTGCAAGGTTTAGCATGCAAGATTCCAAGAAGGGATTCCTTCCCTTCAGACACGGAATTACTCTATCTAAGGATCAGTGTCCTAAGACACCTAATGAGATAGAGAAGATGAAGGCAGTTCCTTATGCCTCGGCAGTAGGAAGCCTAATGTATGCTATGCTATGTACTAGACCTGACATCTGCTTTGCTGTTGGCATGGTTAGTAGATATCAGTCTAATCCAGGGCAAGAACATTGGACTGCGGTGAAAAATATTCTCAAGTACTTGAAAAGGACTCGAGACAATATGTTAGTTTACCAAGCAGACAGTCTTGTACCCATTGGGTACACAGATTCTGATTTCATGTTAGATAAGGATTCCAGAAAGTCTACCTCAGGATATGTGTTTACCCTAGGAGGTGGAGCCATTACTTGGAGGAGTATCAAGCAGTCATGTATTGCTGATTCCACCATGGAAGCCGAGTATGTGGCTGCTTCGGAAGCCGCTAAGGAGGCCGTTTGGCTCAGAAACTTCCTTATGGATCTAAGAGTGGTACCTGTGGTACAATCGGCTATTACTCTTTATTGCGATAATAGCGGAGCAGTTGCTAACTCAAAGGAACCAAGGGCCCATAAGAAGGGAAAACACATTGAGCGTAAGTATCACCTGATATGAGAGATCGTGCAAAGAGGTGATGTTGAAGTGACCAAGATAGCATCAGCAAATAACCTGGCAGATCCGTTCACCAAGAGCTTACCGGCCAAGACTTTTGACAGTCATGTAGAAGGGATAGGAGTGAGGTGTGTCGCATCATGGCTTTGAGTCTAAGTGGGAGATTGTTAGGGATATATACTAAAAGCCATACTTTATGTAGTTCATTTATTATTCATTTAATAAAATCAGTTAATCCATTTTTTTTATGAGAATCTGTGTGGGCAATGTTTGTATTATATTATTTATTTAATATTATGCATGTGTGTCTCTCATTCTATATAGTAGGTGGTTTGGTGTGTAGAGTTCGGCTTACACACGGAAGATCAGGCCAACAGATATTATAGAATGTAAGATTTTGGTTTACAGTTTTAGATGGGATTGGACACACCATCGGTAGGACTGCAGCATGGTGTTGTAGTAGGTTTGTCTTAACTACGGAAAACGGTATAGTTTCAACTCACTATGCTGGTACACTTTGTGTATTAAACGGGACTGACTTGGGGTAATTATCTTTATACTGACTTATAAGATAATTAATACCTCATGGCTATTATGAGTGTTTATGCTCTAAATCCTAAGTTAATTTGTAGACACGTACATTTGTTATTTACACTTTGATCCCTAAAAGGGTAAGATCCTTAAATGGGTCAATATCTCATTGGATTGGGTGGCAATATTAATTGTGTGGTGGATATTAATTAATGATGGAATCCATGTCTCAATTTTGGGATTGATGATATCCCCTTGAGAAAGCCTATAAGTTTTGATTATGTCAAACCCTGCAGGTGGATTTTGTATCCGACATATCAGATAAGTTAAGCAGAGGATCTTAAGGAATTTTAAGAAATTAATTAAATATGATTGTCAGTAATTATATTTAATTAATGGATATCTGTAATCTTAACATGGGGAGATAATAAGCATTTAATAACATGGAGCTCGAAATATATTTTTGAGATAAGGGTAGGAGTGCAATTATAATTCTTTAGTGGTATGAATTATAATTTATGGAAATAGGAATCTGATTCAGTTCGAATTAGTGTTTCCTAATTCATAAGGAAGCCTATTCCTTATTGACTTCTTATGGTCCCTATCGTAGCCTATATATATGCTGCTTTGGCTCTCTTCTCAAAGGAACATTTTTCTATATAGAGAATTATAACTCGGAATAGAAAAGAGAGCATAAAAGAGGGAGAGCAGAAAACAGAGGAATTCGAAAGAGCCCACACTCAGTTCGATATTCTGGCAGCGGAGGAATACGGTAGAAGATCGTGAGCTATTATCGAGCCCGTGTTCTCAATTCGTCTACTACAGCAATCTGTTTTTGCAGTTAAAGGTAACCCTAGTTCCGCCCTTGTAGGGTTATTATAGATTTCACGAAATTTTTGCAGTGCCAACTTATACGCACTGTCAACGGATTCTGGGAACGCAGTTTCCTAACAAGAACAATCTTGAGTAAGCACAAACTTGTACTCTTCAGCAGTTAACACAATATCCAAATTCCTTTTCCAGTCTATATAGTTTGGTCCAGTAAGTTTGTTTTCTTTAAGTATAACAGCAAGTGGATTAAAAGAACCCATTTAAAAGCCTGAGAATCACATAATATAAATAATTACGTTTGGGCAAAAAATTAGTATGGATTCAAGTTGAAAATATTGGTTCCTTCTACCATATTTGAAAAGAATCCGCCAGCAACCTGATACACCGTGAATATTATGACTCGATGGAAAGCTACATACTATCCATCATTTGTTCAGATAGGCAATTGCCTTTTAATTTTACTATCCAGGCGATGCACCTTGCCTAGTAAAATTAAACTACTGACTTGCTTTGGTCCTATAAATAACAATAGTGACTCAGATGGAGAGGATATTACTATTTATAGCTAAGTGTATACCATCACTTAATTCTAGGTCAAGAGTTCCGTGAAGAACACCTTTGATGGAGAGGTGACCCACACTAACAATCACCCAAAATAATCTTTTAAAGAAGTTTATAACGATGATTCCATGATCAACTGCATCCAATGGGGAGGATGACACTAGAGCCATCATGCAAAATTAATCATATCATCTACAAACCAGTGATGGTGACCATGAGATTTATTCTTGATAAATTCTCTCTCCCACTTAGAATTTTAAAAAATTTGAGGGTTATAATTTTGTAGAAAATCTTTTAATTTAATTAATAAAAAATAATGGAATACTTGACAAGGGTTAATTCATCCTTACTTGTCAAACCACATGTGTAGATAATAAAATTATTCTATTCTCATGATTTTAGAAAATAAATACTTATGTTTTCAAAATATGGAATTAGTTTTATTTCTAAATACACATGTAGTTGTCCATCATTTTAAATTAATATAAATTAAACATGCAGCTAGACATCTGAAATAGGTCTAGGAACAATTATCCATGTTGTCCCATTCATTAAACATGAAACAATAATAATAATTCAATCACACATGAATAAGGAAACCACAATAAAATAGGAATCCCACTATTATGGTCAAGCTGCAACACTTGTGAAGAAAACTTCATTGAACCCGATTAGCTCTATGTCGCCACTCACAGGGGTTGAGGGGGCAGCGCCCCCCGCGGGGTTTTCGGGGCAGCGCCTCGGAAGCTAAATCCGATTTACCATCAGCAACTGCATTCCAGAACTGTTTTCTGAAACTGCCTTCTGAAACTGCTTCCAGATTGCTTTCTGAAACTGCTTGTAAACTGTTTTCACGAACTGTCTTTATGGATTTACTTGAGATATTTTGCATAAACCCTATGCCTCCATAAAGGAGTTTACATGCTATTTCTTTGCTGTCAATTAGCCACACATCAATCAAGCGTGGGATCCAATATACACAAATCCTATGCCTCCGTAAAGAAGTTCACATGCTATATTAAAACAGCAATATTAACCACAGATAAAACCATCATGGGATCCAATCACACTAAATCAGTGACCATAATAGTGGAATAAGAACGCTACAAAACAAGGGTTGGTACAGTTCTACATTCTATCCATCTATCAAAACACGTATAAGATCTGTTTTACTGGACAACATGGTTGCGTCCAACTCATACACAGAATCAACGTTGCTCGGATACCACTGTTAAGAAACTACGTTCCCAGAATCCATTGACAGCGCGTATAAATTGGTACTGCAAAAAATTACGTGAAAACTACAATAACCGTACAAGGGCGGAACTAGGGTTACCTTAAACTGCTAAAATGGATTGCTGTAGTAGACGAATCGAGAACACGGGCTCGATAACAGCTCACGATCTTCTACCGTATTACTTTGCTGCCAGAATATCGAACTGAGTGTGGACTCCTTCGAAATCCTTTATGTTTCTGCTCTCTCTTTTTACGCTCTCTTTTCTATTATGAGTTATAGTACTCTTGATGGAAAAACGCAAACTGAGGAGAGAGCCAAAGCAACATATATATAGGCTATGATAGATACCTTAAGAAGTCAATAAGGAAAAAGCTTCCTTATGGAATTAGGAAATCCTAATTCGAACTAAATCATATTCCTATTTCCATAAATTATACTTCATACCACTAAAGAATTATAATTGCACTCCTACCATTATCTCAAAAATATATTTGGAGCTCCATGTTATTAAATGCTTATTATCTTCCCATGTTAAGATTACATATATCCATTAATTAAATATAATTACTGACAATCATATTTAATTAATCTCTTAAAATTCCTTGATATCCTCTACTTAACTTATCTGATATGTCGGATACAAAATCCACCTGCAGGGTTTGACATAATCAAAACTTATAAGCTTTCTCAAGGGGATATCATCAATCCTAAAATTGAGACATGGATTCCATCATTAATTAATATCCACCACACAATTAATATTGTCACCCAATCCAATGAGATATTGACCCATTTAAGGATCTCACTCTTTTAGGGATCATAGTGTAAATATCAAATGTACGTGTCTATAAATTAACTTAGGATTTAGAGCATAAGCACTCATAATAGTCATGAGGTATTAATTATCTTATAAGTTAGTATAAAGATAATTACCCCAAGTCGGTCCCGTTTAATACACAAAGTGTACCAGCATGGTGAGTTGAAACTATACCGTTTCCCGCAGTCAAGACAAACCTACTACAACACCATGCTGCAGTCCTACCGATGGTGTGTCCAATCCATCTAAGACTGTAAACCAAAATCTTACATTTTATAATATCCTATGGTCTGATCTTCCGTGTATAACCCGAACTCGACACACCAAATCACCTACTATGTAAAATGAAAGACACGCATGCATAATATTAAATAAACAATATAATACAAATATTGCCCACACAGATTCTCATAAAAATGGATTAACTGATTTTATTAAATGAATAATAAATCAACTACATAAAGCATGGCTTTTAGTATATATCCCTAACAGTTGTGGGTAAGACTCTCTCTTCTGACTTTTCAAATTCTCATGGCTTACGAATTGGTACTCTGTTCAATGCTCTTTCTTGGACCTCCTTTCTCTCTATTAACCAACCTATGTATCCCTCTCTTGTTCGAGAATTCTTTGCTAACCTTCACTACACACCCTCTGCTATATCTTTCTCTTCATATGTCCGTGGCGTCAAATTTATTATTACTCCCGACACCTTTGTCCAAATTTTTGGCGTTCCTATGGGCAGCATTCACGCCTATGAGGAAAATAAATGGAATGTTGGTCATGGTTTTAATCCTCTCACTGCTTGTAGGTTAGTCTGTGCAACCCTAGTTTGGTGACTGCCTCGAAACCCTCGGCTTCACAGCTCACCTTTGAAGCTCGTCTCCTTCACCACATTTTTACCTATACTCTACTTCCACTCGTGGGTGGTCGCAAGTATGTGTCGTACTTCGATGTCTTTCTTTTATGGTGTATTATTGAAGGCAAAAAATTTGAATTTCCAACTCTTTTTTGCAAACACATCTGTGAGGCACACAAAAAATCAAAAGCTAGCTCCCTCCCTTATGGCATGGCGCTCACCACAATTTTTTGCCATTCAATGTCCCCCTCTATGAGCGTGATCTCTATGACCCTTCTTCTCATGACATGTATTCCACCACCACTCTATCTCTCATGGGCTACAAGCTCAAGGGTGGCATTTTTGTTCCCAAGACCCCCCGTGCTTCCACCATTGACTCTACCACCACTGATCCTACCACCACCACTGCCCCATCCTCTAGTGCTCCCTCCACCTCCACTCCTCCTCCCACTGATATTCCATCGTCTTCAACTCCTCCTCCTTCTTCTGCTGACCTCTCAGAGCAGTTCTTCATTATCACTGCCTCTATCGAGTCTCTCTCTACCACTGTCACTTCCTTTCACTCCTTCATCTCTTCTAGTGTCTCCACACTCTCGACTACAATGGCCTCTCAGTTTGACACACTCTGCTATAACATTCTGGAGGTTGGCACTGTCGTGGACGTGCTCCGCACCACCTCTCTTGCCACTTAGGAGCTACCATCTCTCTTGTCACTCAAGAACTAGTGGATCGATGGTTATCCGAGATGCAGTCTAGTCTTGATGATACACGAGACGCTATTCGGGTACTTCAGAGCGTTTTGGCATTTAACGACCTCTTTTTGATCTCTTTTGGAATTAGCCTTTTGTATAAGCTAAACTGACTATCTAGCTAGATTTTTTTTGGGTTAGTACAGGCTTACAAATTCTTTTTGTATCTATCTCGTTTGTATTTAAACTTTTCTATGGCTTTTATAAGAACATGTCTCTGTGGTTATATGCATATATACTTTTGCCATTTATGCTTATCTATGCCTTCATGTTTATATGACTTTATAGGTGAAGGAGATACGTGCGGGGACTACTACGCTGAAGATGGCGATGCTGTGGAGAACCATCCCGAGGAAGATCCGGCAAATGAAGATTACTATGACGATGACTACATCTACGCCAACTGAAGACTAGGCTAGATAGTAGTTTAATTTCCTTTCATGTATTCAGACCTTTTTGTAATCAGGCATATGTTGCCTTAATACTTTATTTTTATTTGATGTAAGACTTTAATCTGTAATAGTTTAGTAACTCTGTTTTGACTTTAAGTTATGTTTTATCTCTGAAGATAGATTATTTATTATTACCTCTCACCTTTCTACATGTTTAGTACTGTGTGGTGTGGACAATCATGTGACTTTACCAGTCACTGGCTATGGACCCAAAAAAGAATTTAGTTTCTCTATTTTTGCTGTCCTGGGGCGTGACACTTCATGCCCTAAAAAATCATATAGTATAATAAAATAATTCTTTTTGGGAGGAAAAATTAAAATGCCATACCCATCTTAATAAACACAATGAAAGAATCCACTATTTTACTTATACCACCCCATCTCAATCCAAGAAAAAGGGGGTGGGAGTTGGAGAAGATTTTAATTTTATCATTAGAAAAGAAACAATAGGATTATATAGTTATAAGATGTAATACGAAGTAGACCCAACATTATTGAGGGTGGTTCATTTGTCGCATGCATGTGGTGAGAATCTTATTGGAGATGCAAATTATGCAAATCATAGCATTACTCTTTTAGAAGTGTAAAATTTCAACAAAGTTTCATTATGGGTTCTGCATTAGAAATTGCAACATTACACTTCACTATTTTTTACCTCATTCAAAAGTTTACAAACCTAGTACTAAAGGTATTTCCCCTTAAGATTGTTTGGTGTAGTCGGGCTTTAAAAAGACTCCTTCAACATAGTCAAGGCATTTAGCAAAGAGTAATATTGCTTCCCAAATTCACATGCCAAATGATGTGGTAATGGGATTACTGTGGGGTCATTTTGTAATGATGATTCCAAGGTCGAAGCATCTCTTTTAAAGTTTTATGTATGTATTTTGATTTGAATCTCTGCCGGATTCAGTTATGTTTGTTTTCGTCCTTGTCGGACTTATTGTTTCTAAATTAGATCCTTGCCGGATTTGTTCATATTACTTCAAAAGAAAATACTTAAAATCTCTCTCAACCTCTCCCTCCCCCATTTTCCCTCTCTTTAATCTCGTTCCATTTCTCAGATTTTCTTTTCTTTTACTTATGTTGGAATGGTATTCCTTTTTAAAATGTTTCCAAATGTGAAAATACACGTGTGTGTGTGTGTGTGTGTGTGTGTGTGCATGTTTAGAATACTTTGCCTCTGTCTCTCTCCCTATCTCTCTCAACCTCTCCCTCCCCCATTTTCCCTCTCTTTAATCTCGCGCCATTTCTCAGATTTTCTTTTCTTTTACTTATTTTGGAATGATATTTCTTTTTAAAATGTTTCCAAATGTGAAAATACACGTGTGTGTGTGTGTGTGTGTGTGTGTGCATGTTTAGAATACTTTGCCTCTGTCTCTCTCCCTATCTCTCCCTATATCTCTCTCCCCCAATCTCTCCCTCTCTCTATTACCTCTTTTACCTCTCGTTTTACTATGTTTCGAACGTATGAAGTTCCGGTTGGTTTACGCACACAATATACATATTTTCAGACTTGTGTATGTATGTTTTGGATGTCAAATTTGAGGATTTGACGGAAATAGGCACTCAAGTGAAATGCTGTCAAAGCTGCCATAGTTGCTGTCAAAAAAAAAAAATTTGCTACTGTCATGGCAGTTTTTTGCCCAATCGGTGCAGATTTGAGAAAATTGCCATTAGACGAAACTTGTGCAGAATCACGTTTTACTTGGACTATCGCGGACAAAATGTAAAAATTCCAAAGATATAGTTACTTACGGACATTTCAAAATTCAGCAACTATTCAAAAATGAGCTTTTGTCAAATTTATTGTATTTTTTTTCTTTTTCTTGAACTAGTGCTTGTCCGGATAGGCTTTTAATTAAATTTTCTCATGCTTACATCTTTGTTGGACCCATTAACTTGTAAACCCTTTTTAGCTTATATGTTAGGGAGTCATACTTGTGGGAATCCCCGTGGGATTCCAATGTCGCTTCCGCATTTGTGTTTGGGCTTTAAGTCTTTTCTCTCTCCTCGCGCTTCGATTTTCGGGGCGTGACACATTTCAACGTCCTCCAATCAAAACAATCAATAAAAGAGAAAACAAAAAAAAATTAAAAAAAATACCATGGACACGAGCATTGGTGCATGCCATGCATCCCTTCACTAGTGTATATATATATATAGGCAAAGAGCTCTATCCTAATAAGAATATTCAAAAATAAGAAATTCTTTTTTGACCGCTATAACAACACTGGATTATTTTGTTGTTTTGGTATATTTGTATACGTAATGTGAACTTAGTGCTTAGCTTGGTTATAGTTTAGTATTACCTGGAATGATAAGAAACATAAGGACCCTAGGATCATCAAATAAAATTATGTATGTCTGACCAAAACAAAAGGGAGGGGGGGGGGGGGAAGTTAGCACATGCCAAAAAAATTAGCCAAAACAATCTAAAACTACTAATTCAAATATTATGAAAAATAGAGAATAATAGGAATTGCAAGAATTCCATAAGAATGGTGTCAAATCTGCCTGCAAATAGCAATATGTACAAAATATGAATTAGAAGTTGTCTACTATATTTATAAATACCAAAACAAAGCTAGGTGCAGCAAAATATCCTCTAGAAGGAGATTGCACAGAATGCTCAAATTGAATTCCAGTTCCCATCATCATCAAAATATCCTCTACAATACAGATTTGATAACTTTCCATCTTTACACACTAGAGTTCTTAACATGTCTCGAGGATGAGAGGGTACCTTCACCCTTTGAATTACTACATACCAAATATATTAATTGCATAATCCACCTTCAATTCATTCTTGCCAAATTTGTAGGGTCAAACCAATTAGGTCTTGGTCCATTCCTAGGGTCATATACTCTATATCTGCTGTGAAAATAAAGTGGAGATATGTTCATCAGAAAAACAATACATTGCATAAACTGAATAAAGCTCACAGAGTTAAAACTCACTCTTTTTGCTCCAACACTTTTTCCAGTCCTGCAGACTTTGTAAAGTCAAACTATCAGGAAGAACTCCTTGCACTTGGAACACTCATAGGGTCAAACCCTAGGTATTTCATAAATGTTTCACGATAAACCCTAAAAAGTGGAGAAAAAGTTAAAACAAAAAAATTGCATTCTACATAGAATGCTAGAGTAGAAACTCTCTTTTTTCTTCACCCCACTCTTCAGCACCGCTTTGTTTGAAGGAATTAAAACTTCACTAAAACCGTCACTTAAGCATTATAAACCACAATATTTTCCCCGAGACGAATAAGTCCTCATAGCAGCTCCCACACTCATAGGCATTTTACCTTCCACAATAAACTCATATATACCCTGTGTAATTCCTCCCAAGCATATGATTCTGCTAATGATTGAGAAAATGGACCCATAGATTTCCAAATTTGAACCTGAACATAAAGTTAAACTTGAATAAATGCACTGTCTGAAGAGATGAAAAAAAGATACTTAAGCAATTTAGCATTACCAATATAGCTAGTCTTACCAGTATCGCTAGTCTCGCAGCTTTTGTTGCTAGTCATTCCAAAATCAACTAGAGGTACAAACATGTATAATTAGTTAACATTACAACAATGGAGATAAGTAACAAGGTTACTGGCAGTATTCAACCTTCCTTGGGTCTCTCACAGTATTTGTATAATCTATTATCTACACATACATATACTAGTAGAGGAGGTGGACTGGGCTAACCAACTTAAGTTGCTTCCATAAATATGACACATAGGGGAAAAAATTACCATGATTTATGTGGGGCATATATCCCAAGACGCATTTTGGATTGTGAGAAAGTGACACATCATATGACCATTTAAATTGATAGAAAACATACTTCTGCAAAAGTATAAAAATGCATAATAAGAAAGAAATTTTCAAGCACCAAAACAATATATCTATCTATTATCTATCTATTAGTATATATAAAAGCTGAGAATTGAAGCAAAATTACATGAGAGATTGACATGTGTCAGTGCTTTAATGCAGGATAGAGAGGGGAAGGGGGCTGGCTCGAATTAATTTTCCAACTGAATTCATCTTGAACATTTAGCAAAAAAAAAAAAGAATTCATCTTGAACGTTTATAGAAGTTCATATATGTACACATTTATATGTGGTTAATGCATACGATGGAGACCCTTCTCCTCCCTATTCCTTTTTCAATGGTATGCTCTTCTACTTTATTGGGATGAGAAACCCAAAAGCCTAAACTAAATTGGCCATAATTGAGGTAATAATTAGTGAGAGAACTCCTAATTAATGTCACTCGATTATTCGCACATCTATACATCTTTTGCTTCTCTCTGTCTTTTTACTTTGCAATGCCTTTTGGCTACTCTTTTGTCTGAGATATGCTTTTTGATTCTTCAAATATCGATCAAGCTAAAGAGCTGAAAACCAGTTGAGGAGACATGCTTTGTTTGTTAACATTCTTTTATGCTTTACGAATTTTTCTCTTGAGAATTTGTTATTCTCAATTAAAGGAGTGCTATTTCACTAAAACAGTACCATCATTCATACAAATTGACATGTGAAAATCGATTAAATGAGATTTTAAATTGATAGAAAACATATCTTTGCATTAATATTAAAATGCATAATAAAACATAAATTCAAGCACTACAACATGGTGGTTCAGTAAACCAGTAGCATCATTCATATATATCGTTGCAATCCTAGGTAAAATTTTATACATAGTAGAGAGGAGAGAGAAAAAGGATTGAGGAGAGCACGAAAAAAATTGAGGGAAGAAAAGGGGGGGGGGGGGGGGGGGGGGAGAGAGAGAGAGAGAGAGAGAGAGAGAGAGAGAGAGAGAGAGAGGAGGGAGAAGAGACTTACGAATGAAGCAAGCTGTCGTTTATGAAGTTGCAATGTCTATTCAGTAGCGCCGATTGATATAGGTGTTTATCACTGTGATAGTCAGATGATGTTAAGTAATGTTGACATTAGCCAATTGCCAATACTTATTAGGGCATATCAGTAAAATCCCCTCAACTACGTCATTTTTTCAAATACTCCCCTAAACCATAAAACTCCCAAAATTGACCCCTCAAGCCTGATGGTCATAGTTGAGGGGGTGTTTATGTAATTTACCCTTATTATTATATTTTTAATCAACACCAGAGAGAGATATTGTGGTGTAGCCTCGAGAAAGGCGAGTTAGAGATAAAGGCAAAAAGAGAATTAATTACATTTGTTATTCTCAAATAAAGGAGTGCTATTGTCAATTCTCTACGCGGTAGATGAAGTCCTTCTTTGAAATGGTTAACTAAATAGTATAAGGTGTTAGTAGTGTTCTAAAAATTGACCTAGGCAGAGCCTGGCCACTGCGAATTTTAGTAGGTGTAAGTAAAAATTGCCCAGGAGATTAGGCAAGCCCTAGTGTCACGAGCTTAGAATTTTTAACACCTTCCCATGCGACACTTAAACTCACCCCCACTATTGTAAGATAGATAAAACTTGTTAGCACTCAAAGTGGAGAAGAGGTGGAGAGTTAGAAGAAAGAGTATTGTACTGCTCCCAAATGCTTTACAACTCTTGGATGAAAATGAAGGCCTCTCATTTTTATAGGGAACTAAGAATATAATGGAAGGTCCAGATCATTTCGATCTAACGGTCATCATCAATCATCTTGAATACTTCGAGGAAATATCTAGATATTTACAAGCTTTACAATCTTCTAGAATTCTCTATTGAAGTCTACAATGTTCAAGATATAAAAGCACATGGGAAATCACAAAATTCTTCTAGAATGTATAAGTTATCCAATGCACTAGGACATTCTTCCATAGGCTGCACACCAAATGTTTGAGAAAATTCCAAGCCGTGACACTAGGCGGGTCTTTTCTAATTTTTTTTTAAAAATATGGGGGGAGCTTGCTATTTTAGTAAAATGAGATTAAATTAAATCAATGAAGTTTTTGAAAAAGATAAAAACTTTGATGGGTTAAGTTTTATTAGGAGTTAACTTTGATGAGGAGTATGAGTTTGAATCCCAGAGAGAGAGAGAGAGAGAGAGAGAGAGAGAGAGAGAGAGAATATTGGTGGCAATGATTAGAATTTCTATTGGGTCCATTGTTTTAGTGAACCAAGAAATGGAAATGTTTCAATTTCCTTTCGGAAACACATGAAAACACCATAAAAATTTGGAAACACTAAGAAACTTGCAGAAACAACACTTTCAATCTTAATTGTATGCACATATAAAGCTAATAATTGATTAATTGATCATTTGAGAGGTCTTTTTATGTAATTATATCAATAATATATCGTTTAAATTAGAAATATATGATGAATTAATCATCAATCTACAGTCAAGAAGTTCATAGAACACAGAAAGCATTTCATAGAAAAAAAAAGTTACATATAAGCACATAAGGAACTAATAAGAAATTTCCAACATACATATGGTTGGTCATCTAATAAATTTACATCCAATCGGTTGTAGAGTGTCGAGTGGGCACATAAACTGGTCCAGGCTACGGGTATTCACCAAGAGGAACATTATATGTCTTATAGATATGGTGACAGTATTCAGTCCAACTCATGTAAGCGCCGAAGCCATGCCTCATAATCAATCCTAAACCTCTCATAATCTCATTACTACACCCAAATGGTTGAGAAAAAAATGAAGTTGTCGAAGTTTTGCTTCAAATGTGACACACTGCTATCCTTCATTATTTTGCGACAGTAATTACATGGAACATGGTTCTGATTATCTCCAACTTGTTCCTCGTGCTTCCAACCAATATCCCATTCTCACTTCTTTTTTTCAGCTTGTTGTAAAGTGTCATCTTTATTTTTTGAAGACATTCCTACAAACAGAATTAAATTATTTTTTTTTTTTTGAAGACATTATATTTACTAAGATATTAAATTTGTTGAATTATCAATGATCATTATAAATTTAAGTATGATTAAATAATTTTTTATAAGAGCTAGTTAGTGATAAGGACATTTTATAGTTCTTGTATAGGTACAAATCACTACAAGAAAACAGGCCTTTTGTGACGAAAGTTTTTGTGATAGATCAAAATACGTCACTAGGGGTGTTCACGGTCGATTTTCGGTCAGTTTTTCTCGATTTTGGAACATGAAAAAAAAAAAAAAAAAAAAAAAAACGACCAATAGGTTTGGTTCGGTCAGGTTTTGGGGGGGTTTCAATCGGTCAGTTCGGTTTTCTTCTTGGAATATATGTTTAAAAACTGACCAAAAGAGCTCGGTTTGCTCGGTTCGGTTGGTCAATTTCAGTCTTTGTTTTTTATGAACACCCCTATTTGTCACAATAAATATTTTCCTGACGGATTTTGTAACAGAAATGTATCCGACACAAATAAAGTTTTGATCGTGACGGAAATGAACCTATCTGACACAAATACTTTTATATTCGTGACAGAAATGTACCTATCCGACACAAATGCATTGTGACAATTTTGTAAATAAATGGAAAACCAAAATTTTCCCCAAAAATTACTCACCCTAACATGTACACAGATATCATAAATACGTCATTTTCTCTCTTTCTCTTTCTCTTTCTCTCGCTCTCTCTCTCTCCCTCTCTCATGGAGATTTCATCTCCCTCGCCGACCACAACTCCCGCAGTTGACCACTGTTCCACTGCCAGGATCTCTCTCTCTATCAGTCATGTCTCTCTCTCTCTCTCTCTCTCTCTCTCTCTCTCTCTCTCTCTCTGAACCAATATATAGATTATATAGATTATGCATATATATAGATATACAGATTATGCACACACATATATATATATGTATAGGTATATATTTATATATCTGATTTGGAAATTTGTGATTTTAAATCTAGGTATATATATCTGATTCAAAGGAGTAATAAAGTTTTGTGACTCTGTGTGTGTACCATAGCATACATATACATACATAATATCTATGTACAATATTTTATAACACATCTGCGATTTGCGTGTGGATTTTAAATCCTTACTATATCTTTGATTCAAATAGATAGAATTGAAAATCCAGTGCTTTCACATCTGTATTTAAAAACCATACATTTGAAATCCAGATCCCAAAACAAAATGACACAAGCAATTCATTTGATAGCAACTGGTTTTTTCTTGATGGAACTTCAAGGCTCTAAATGAAAACATGGAAGCTCTAAATGGTTTTGGTGGAGGCTACTATTGCTATTATGGTTTATTGTTTCGGAAGCTCAACTTGGGGTTTTTTTTGGGTCATCTTAGTTTTTCAATTTTGTTTCCTTGGGCTATAGTAGTGTTGTTCTTGACTCTATTCTGGTTGTTGATTTGGGTATATATTGATTTGTTAAATGCTCGGTTGGTTTTGTAACATTAATATTTGATTTTTCATTTTATCGTTGGTACACAAAAAAACCCCAATTTAAACCCTATGGGTTTATGTAGTAGGACGTTGTGAAGGACAATTCTAGACTCTGCGAATGATTTTATTTTAATTTTTCAGTTTCGTTCCTGAACTATGTTTACACGTCTGATTATAAATATGGCAGTCGTAGATGTTGTATACTTGTATTGTTAATATCTTGTTTTTGCTGATTTTTGCCATTTGTTGGTCATATGGTTCATTGAAATCAACCAATGAACTGGTTAAGGTGGAAGAAGTGTTGAAATAAAACCACAATTCGGTTTAGATGATGGCTGCTAGAGTAGCAATGGCTAATGACAGAGTAAAAAGTGTTTCATAAAGTTTTAGCAACATTTTTTTTGTCTCTAAAACTAATAGTGACACTTTTTGCTCTAGCATTAGTCATTGTGCTATGGCAATATCATTACCCATAGATGATATTTTGAGTTTGGTTTCTGTCGGGGGCGGATTTAGGAATTTGAAGTTTGGGGTGGGAGGGCTTGGTATGGCAAAACCAAGAAGTTGCACGAAGGGCAGACGATGATGAAGGCAAATCTATGTAAGGAGAGAGCCACTCCAAATATGCTAATCATTGTACAACCATCAAAACATTCCCTTTTTTTTTTTTTACATAAAACATTTTCCGTAAATTGTTTCGGTATTTTCCGGTGTTTGGTTGTCCAAAAATGCTTTTACGAGTTTTTTTTTTAGTAAAAATGAAAGTAGGCTAGCTTTTTCCACAAGTCATTTTCCGCAATAGTAACCAGGAGTGAAATGCTCAATTAATTAATATGTATATGTAGTACTTTATGTATTTGTGTATAGCAGTAGAAAGTTTACTAAGGCTCATGGAGATGCATACCAAGATGATTAGGAAATTTCTTTGTTCATATAGTTTACTAAAATGTTGTCAGTTAGATATAAACTATAGTTTATTAACCAATCTTGTGTTGATAAGCATAATTGTAAGTTATGGCGCATTCACAATTAGGGTTGGTGATCATGGAGAATAAAATACTAAAGAGTTGTAGGTTGGATTTGGGTTTTGATGAATTTATTTACACAGGTTTATGAAAATTTTCGGATATCTTAGAAATAGAGGAAACTCTGCCGAATTTTTTTAGGAAGCTTAATTCATTTTTTTGTTCTCGCTTTGCTTGGTTTTTTTTTTTTTTTTTTTTGCTCTTTGGGTTGCTAGGTGGCTATATTATTATATTTTTAATTGAATTTCTTTTTCTTTTTTAGGATATGGAGAGAGATTAGAGGTTTTGGATCACGATGCGAATCAATTTAGGAACATATACTTTATTATTATTTTTTAATTTCAGTATTGTCAACTTCTCCATATATATGAAACAATTATGTAGGAACATATACTTCATTGTATCTTGTTTTATCAAATTAACATGCTTTTAAATTTTGTGGTTCTTGTCATTAAAAATTAGCATTTCATAATTTCGTGCGATGAAAAAATAATGATTTTTGGTGAAAATGTATAAAATGTCAGTTTTGTGACGTTTTGGTTCGACACATAATTTGTCGCTCATATGTGTTATGCTATTTGTGATAGAATTTTCAAAGAAAATCCGTCACAAATATTATCCGACACAAATACTATTTGTGACGGAATTTTCAAACAAAATCCGACACAAATACTATTTGGGACGGATTTATCACCAAACTCCGTTACAAATACTATTTGTGACGGTTTTGGGTCGACACAAATAATAAGTACATATGACACTAATATTTATGTGTGACCAAATTTTGTCACAAATACTATTTGTGTTTTGAGTCGACATAAATAAATTGTCACAAATAATAAGTATATATGACGCTATTATTTGTGTCAAACCAAATTCCGTCATAACATCCGTCACAAATATTATTTGTGAGGGAATTTGGTCTGACACAGACTTTTTTGTGACGCCCAAGTTTGTATAGGGCACAAATCCGTCACAAAAGACATGTTTTCTTGTAGTGAGTCCAACAAAAAATCACTTTAGTGAAAACTGAAAAGTCCGTGCACTTATATATACATATATATATATACACACTGCACTTATTTTTTAAAATTTCACAAAACTACGAGTTTAACAAAAGTAGTTTTGTGAAATTTCACAAATTGTACAAAAGTGAATGTAAACAGGGACTTTCACAAAACAGTAAATTTTTAAAGTCTTTTAGACTCCTAAGCATGGACTTAATGCAAATTATCCCTTTTTGGAATGAGAAGAGTAAAATTAAACTGAAGTAAACTAGAGAAAGTGGGTTATAGTTGTATTTAGTACGATTGACATGGATAAATTTCTTCCATTTCAACAATAGCAAATAGAGAAAGTGGATCGCATTCCTGCCCTGGAATCAAGCAGTCATCTCTACAAACAGAGAAAACCAAACAGGAAACAAAACATGTAAGGGGAAAAAAAAGCAATTTACTCATAATTTTTCTCCAGGACATCTAATGTAAACCTCTTGTTTTTGTCTTTTGCTAGATAAAGTGGAGGGAGAAAAACAAAAAAGAAAATTACAACCAAGGTATGATAAGAGTCACTTAAGGTATGACCAAATATCAACTCTAGCATTTCAAAGCACAACTTACTTGGTAAATGACCTATTATCGACACTGGAATTTCATAATCAAAGAACATAAGCTCAACCTGCAAATCACAACATATCTAAGACTAGTTCAATTAAACAAAGAATTGCATGTAATAAAAGTAAATTAAATCAAATAAATGAAACACTAGGATATCGGAATCCATTACATAATTGATACTTATAATATTTGTATTCATTAAATTCTCCAATTTACTACTCAGTATACAGGTTGGATGATAATACATGTAAGCAGTTTTTATTTATTGCTAAAGTTATTCTTCTTCTGTTAAACAAAGGTATATGATTTAAATTGTAACGCCTGCTCCCGTGGGTTATATTTAATTATGTTTAACTTGCATTATTAGTATTAAATTGATAATATGTATATATGTGTTAAGTGATTTTTGAATCAGTGAGATGTTTAGGGGTGTCCAATTGGGAACCCAGAATTGGCCAATGTAGCAGTCCCAGTTTGGGACAGTTCTGAGTGGTCCCTGTGTGATGGGACAGATATGTGGGATAAACTTTGTGTGCCTAAATGTTTATTTAGGCTTATTATGTTGTTCTAATAATATGTTAATTGTTAGAGACCACTTTTGAGGTCAGTTAGGAATACCTTTGTGAGAGCAAATTTGATATGTTACATAATTAGTAGACTAAGTAGCAACTTAATTCATAATATTATGTGGGACCACTTATAGGACCCATGCGAGACATAGACAAATACCTATTTAAGTTTGGGATAGTTTTAATACGGTTTCATAACTTGTAGGGGCGTAATAGCAATACACTAGAAGATTGGGGGATGTAACAATAAGTAAGCCTTGAGTGAGTTGCATGCATTGTGTAATACCCTGTATTTTTGTATGTATACGAATGCATGAACTATATATTATTCCCTGATACATGTATGAACCTTACCCTTCTATTGGGAAAGTTAGTCTCCCAATTGATTGGAACATTATCCCAATTGATTGCCAACTTTGGTATCCCAATCGATTGCCACTTCCTCAATTGATTGCCCTCTTACCAATCGATTGCCATCGTAAATACCTACATCCAATCGATTTCCCCTTGGCCCCAATCGATTGGACGGGAGCTGAACTTGGTCTCCAAGTTTGCATGAGGTTTTGACGTGTGGCACTCTCATTTTTTTATTTATATGGCTTCATTTCATGCCATTTGAGTTTGTTTGACAAATTTAGTTGAGAGAGAGAATAGATATATATACACACACACACACACACACACACACACATACACACTATCTTGGGTAGAAGAAGAGAAGGAAGAAAGAAAGAAGGACAGAAGAGAAAGAAAGGAAAAAGAGACAAAGAAAGAGGAGAGAGAGAGAGAGAGAGAGAGAGAGAGAGAGAGAGAGAGAGAGAGAGAGCGCTTGAAGCTTTTGAAGCTCCATCCATAGCCATACACACCCACACACCTAGAGGTGAGTTCTAAACTCACTTCCTTTATATGATGGTTTACATGTTTTCCAGAAGAAAAGACGTAACAAAATACGTCCTTCGTACGTTTATATTCTGGGCTACCAGTCTCACTAGAAAAGACGAAGTTCCAATCGATTGGGCTTTTTCCCAATTGATTGCCATTGACCTATACCCAATCGATTGGGCTTTTATCCAATCGATTGATATGGTATGACTCGCAATCGATTGCCAAAGTTTGCAATCAATTGGTATTGATTGTGATCCAATCAATTGGACTTTTCCCTAATTGATTGTTACTGCTTTTATCCCAATTGATTGGACCTATGTCCCAATTGATTGGAAGATACAGAATATGGATAATTTCTATTTAGTTATTATAAGAACTCTTCAATTGTTCATATATTGTTATATACCTTCTTGACGCGACTATGTTATAATGAAGAGACATTACGATATGATTATGAGATAGAGTAATGTGAGAACATTTTGTAACGATTAGATATATATCAATCATGAATAAGTTTGATAATCGTTTTATTTCCATCTGAGTAGTTAGGCCACAATGGGATGTCATGTATCAGTATTAGTACGAAACTTAGATAGGTTTGTTAAGTTCTGGGAATCTTGCGTGGGCGGACACTTGGTCATGATATGTTCTTAAAAGTTAGTGAGTTGTTAATATGTTCTTTAAAGTTAGTGAGCTAAAACAAGTAGTCCTAAGATAGCCAGGTGATCCATGATATGTTCTTAAAAGTCGGTGAGCTGTTAATATGTTCTTAAAGAGCGGTGAGCTGGGATCACTGGTAGACGTCGCTAAGATGTGGCAATAGAATGATATGCCTTCAAAAGCGGTAGAAGGAATGATGGTATTGATTACATCAAAATTAAGTTCTTTGTAAAAATGTAATATTGGAAGTAGGGTGTCGAGTCCACAGGGATTGGAATGCAACAACAATTGTGGAAGTTTAAAAACCAATTCCTATGTGATGAGAAATTAGAAAACTAAAAAGGAAAACTATTTTCGTCTTTCTAATGAGATTCAATTCACACTAATTATACTACAATGACTATTTATAAAGTGAAAAGTGAGATTTAATCAAAGACAAGTTTAATAAAAAGAGGGTTTTCCAAATGAAAAGATAGAGGTTGGGGAGCATTCCCCCACCTTGGACCAAATAACAAATGGATTTAATGTTTGTAGCATATTCTAGGGTAGAGAATTTCATTGAGACAAACTATCAAATATGTGGTTATCAACCTACAATGTTTGATAGAAACTTCTATGAACACTACAAGGAAAATTGATATTTATGTCACTTAAAAAGTGACATAAATATGTATTTATGTCATTTTTTTTTCATTTTTCCAGTAGAAAGTGACATAAATGGAGGCGACATAAGTGTTCAAAAAAGCGACATAAATGTTTTATAAAAGTGACATAAATGTTTCATAAAATCAAAACATATGTTAATAAAAAGTGACATAAATACTTAACAATAACATAAATACAATTTTATTTATGTCACTTTTAACTAAAGGTGACATAAATGTATTAAAACGACATAAATACTAAACAAAAATGTTACATTTAAGTCTTAAAAGCGACATAAATACTTTAAAAGTGATATAAATATTTCTATAAAAGCGACATAAAAGTGTATTTAGAAATGTCTATTTTTCTTAAAAGTGACATAAATGCTTTTTATTTATGTCGGTTTTCTTAAAAGTGACATAAATATTTCCAATTTTTTTTTATAAAAAAATGGTAATTGCATATATCAATATTACCACCCTATGCAAAACTAAATGCAGCTCAATAATTAATTCTAACAACTAAATTAATACTCAATAATCAATTAATATATCATTACAACCAATCAATTCCATTCCATCTATTCATCTCTACCAATCAACAAAAATGTAAAAAACATGTTTCCAAGAACCAATCAATCATGAAAGCAACTAATCAATGTCGACCAATCAACAAAAAAATTAATAAAAAGTTTCAAAAGTTACAACTTTCTGTTATGTCATTGTAATTTAAAGCAATAATACAATGCCGTGAACCTTTTACACTTGTAAATAAAAGTGAAATACATCTTCCAAGAATGAATACTAAATCCATCACTTGTAGTTTAAAACAACATGTTCTATCTAGTCTTAACTAATGTATTGTTAAAGTTGAAGTGACCTCAATGGTGTGATATGCCCAGAAGCAAGCAAAGTTTTCTTGAACTGTTTGAATACATCCTTGTCCAAAACAACTGCAAGTAAAGAAACTTTCAAAATTGAAAAGTGACTAAAAATTGTACAAAGTGAGAATTATCCTCAAACAATTGAAGGAACAGAAAAACAGAAGTAATTGTGTGATTATATGGTACAATGGTTATATGAGCATGTTGAGTTGATTGTATGGGTTGAAGGGGAACTTGTACTTGCCATCGAGTAAAGTGATAGATGCAGATTTGGCTATGAGTCGCACGTCTAAATGAGAGAGGTGTGGGTCTTGGCTAGTTGTGTGGACTTATGAAAAAGTCACAGACTAGAGTAAAAGGGTGGTTGGTACTTGTGTTCTCGGAGACTAGAGTTATGTGTTAAAGATGAGATTGGGCATGTACATTATCCATAAGCATGATTGTTGTCATTTACAAGCATATAGCTTATATACTGTAGTGGTTATTGAATAACCATTGTAGGTGATAAAGGAGTTGGTTCAAAGGAGAAATGAAGAAATGGAGTCGGGGAGACAACATGGGATTTTGGGGAATAGTTGTAGTAACTGTTGTTAATTCCAAACTTTTAAACTAAAACTTATAATATGTGGTATCGATATCGAATTGGGTTGGGTTTTTGTAATAACTTAGGTTAAAGACTTGTAATAGTTGTAATATCATTTATTTGTGTGTAATATAAGTTGTTCGTGTTGGTTTTAATTGGGTTCTATAGGAGTTGTGTGTGTTTGTTTTGGTTATAGATTAGAATTGGTGTTGCTGTAGATTTGACTCTGCTGTCAAAAGCAGTCGACCAATACCTAAACCAGTCGACTGGATTCGTGAATAAAATGAAGTCAGATTTCTGTTTTCCTAACCAGTCAACTGAGAATGCCTTTATAGTGGACTGGATACATTTTCAAAACTAGACATTCTAGAAATACTAACGCAGCCGACCGGATGAGTACTAGTCGACCGAATTTGGCACCAGCCCCTACAAACTTAGTCGACCGGACATAGGTCAGTCGACTAGATTGAACCTTTGGGATTTCAGGCTCTTTGTAGTTTCCAAAACAGTCGACTGGGTCCTGTAGACACCCCAATTTTGACCGAACTATCAAACTTAGGAGAATTTACCTCTGAAAATCAATAATGAATAGATCGCATTAGTGATTAAAACTCTTACAAGCAATCTAACTCTCTTCTAAGAAAAATCTCGGTCCAAAATTACCTTCTTTATCCAAAAATACCAAAATTCTCATCTACCCGTCACCATATAGACCATGAGTTTTGAACACGTATAGAAACATGACATCATTCTCAAAGCATCTTTCAAAAGGAGAGAAATTTAGCATGAACCCCAGAAAAGTCAACAACAGACCCAAGGAAAAGTCAACGGGTTAAAGGGGGGTCAATCGTAAATTTTTTGAATTTCAAGATGAAAAGTCCCGGTAATTGTTCAACGAGGCTCCCTTATTCCAAAAATGATTTTTACGAATTTTTAAGTGAAGGGGAACATTGAGAAATCGAAAGGTCTTTAAGAAGAACTGTGTAGAAAATAAAAAATTTTGCCTTCAGAAGGAGAGTTGACTTTTTTTTTTCCTTAAGGAATTTGATATTTTAGATATTTTTATTGAATTCAAATAGGGGGTATTTCCATAATTATATTTAATGACATAAAATAAAAAAGGGGGTGAGTTGCTGTGAGTAGTGCTAAATTGATGTGCAGCGGCAGTCAGAGTGCCAGAACGTGTCACACCCAGATTAGGACACATGTAATAGAGCTACAAGTACCCAAACTATACTAATTAGCAAGGAAATCATATATTAGACATCATAAAAGAACTTTACTGAGACAAAATAGCCCAAGGTCAAAATGGTCATTTGTATAATATGAAGAAAAAAAAAAAATTGATACCAAAAGATAGCTCTTTGAGTCCCGATTCCAATGCAAAAAATAGTGCGTGAATCTGAGTTTTGTAGAAGGAGTTATGTCCATTTCCGTAAGAGTTGACGAAATTTTTTTTCGAAATTACTATTTTGGGTAGAGGGGTATTCGATCGATCAAACTGTCCTTTTCGACCAGTCCAAGTACCCTCTAGACCATATTTTCTCCCATTTAATATTCTAAAATTCCCCAAACCCACAATGCATTTGGGGCTACCTCCTTTGGATATCGCAGGCTAACCATGTTTTTTTTAAACCTTTTTAAATTTAAAATGCAAATACGAGTCGCCACTTAATTTTTTAAAGGAAAATTAAGAAACCATTTAAAAGCAAGCTAATCTTTTTAGAAAACCAGAGATTTCTAGGTCTGGAGATTATGGAATGAAAGGGAAAGGAGCACGGCAGACTAAAACACCCTCTCTCATCCTATCTCGTGATAGGCCTCTACTCAACATCCTTTTTTAATCGAATTACTAATTTAAGCATGTCCTCATCTAGTACATGAATATAAGTATACATTGCACAAGTATGTCAAAAGGGGTGTAAGACCGCTAACAATAAAATGGCATACAAAACCATATAGTTCAAATATCAAGCAAGATGATATGCAATGGGAACAAGAAAACTTACATGGGATCCAGCTGCGATATTGAAACGTGCAATGCATACAAAAATAGAAAATCCTAAAAAGGGAGTCTCTAAACACATATATACACATAAAGCAAATCTTAATTCTAAGGTGTCGCACATGAATTCGAAAAATCAATGAAAATCAAGAAATAAAATAAACTAGAGAAAATGGTCAAGAAATCATACCTCAATTAGTGCTACAAAACAAATGGTTAGTCCACATGCTTTGAACAAAATATAATATCGAATCTTAAATGACATTCCTAAACCTCTAGCTTAAATATACCAAGTATGAAAGAATAGACATAATCATGAATTCCTTCTAATTAATTAGAAACACAACATCTCTATAGATATACAAGTCTCAACTAGGAGCCAATGTAATGTCCATATAGAGATGAAATAATCCCAACATGATCACAAGGAATTCACAATTACGTTCAATTAAATGCAACTTAATCCCAACACAAAATAAATTCTAATTACAAGTATTAACTGACATGGACGAATTCATGTGAATACATGAACATGAACAAGAGTAAGTTATAAACTATTCATTGATTTGGATCATTTAGCCTCTGGGTTTAAGTTTAGTTAATCATTATTAAAACATGGTATAAGCCCTAGGTCATAGAAAGACCATTTGAACCATTATTTACAAAGTTTATTAAATTTGTGACAGAATTCTAGAAATTACATAGAGCAGACCAGAATTTAAAAATAGGAAAATCATAGATCCCATTGTTTGATTTCAATGATTTTTGGACACAATGTGCCGATGTGAGTCTAGTTTCTAACCCAACAAGAAAATCAAAAATCGAACGGTTCGATCTCTGGGAATTGGGCAAAAACCAGACATCACTCAGAAATTTACAACTCTCCGTCTAGAGATTTTGTATGATTTTCTAAAAATAGTAAATAAATTCGAATGACTCTAATCTTTTTAGGAGATCTTATTAACACATTAAACTTCATAGAAAAGATTATTTAAGAATGCTTGATTAAGGCTTTGATTTACTCATTTCAAGAAGGTGTTGTTCTGAAATCCTGGACATATTCTGATTGTTTCACAAAACTCATGACCCAACTATCTTAAACATGAAATCTCATCAAAACAAAAATTGCAGTGGTAGATCTTTGTGTTATTAACACTCTCCAATTAGTCTCATTTAATTCCAATGGATCATTATTTAATTAAAAATCCTTGATCAAAATTGGTTCATGAATTCACTGCATCATTATTGAGTTTAATTTTTTTTATTATTATTAAATCTGCCAATCAAACCCTAGAGGTTGACTCAATTAAAACTATTTCTCTATCCCATTGATGGTCATTGGAGATTAAAAATAATGACCAATCTATAGGAACTCAATGGAACATGGAATGGATTCCACAAGACCTCAAATTAGAGGACCTAAGTCAAGAACTAGAACTTGGACCTACTAATTATGCACGGACATGACTACCCTCATTTGAATCACAAGTTCATAGAGAAATCAAAAAGGGTAACTCAAGGGAATCAAAAGAAGTATTGAGAAACTCATGAATCCCAAGAGAAGAACATGACAAAGGAAAAATGAATCAAAGTTTACATAGTGTCCAAGTTAAATTTCACTTTATGATTGATTTAATCTTAAACCTTAGGCTATTTGATCCAAATCAAATGAAAGAACAAATGAAGGCTCAATCACAATTTTAGTGGTGTGTGATGAAATGAGGTGGGGAAGAGAGTCTTTGAAAAAGTGTAAAAGATCCTAAGCAATTCTAAGAATTGTGATTGAGCTTGAATTAAAGACTAATTAATCTAGAGTTTACCACCATTAATCCTCAACTTCTTTGTGGTTTTAGGTCTTCCAAAGGCTGTTCAAGCTCTTCTCTCAACTCTTACAACTCCTTAATTTTCACAAGATTCTCCTAATTGTCTAGAGGAATATTAAGAGATTCAAGATTCGAGATTCAAGCCTAAAAATTGAGATCCTTTGTAATGGGATGTTCACTCCTTTTATATAGGCAAATTTTAAAGGGTTATTTTGGTAATTTCAGGGGTAAAACCCTAATCCCAAATGTACTTTGAAGGTATGAAGTGTACTATATCAAAGCAGACTGCTTAAAAAATACGACAGTTGATGGAGTTGTCTGCGCCACTTGTAAGTGTTGGAACGGCACTTGCGGATAGTCGGTGTGGCACTCACTGAACACCGATGCTGTGGACAATTCCGCGGACTGCCGCCTTTTCTAGATTTTTTATTTTCGTGGCACTTAGAGTGTTTTTGCGGCTTTCAGTGACTGCTATTGCGGAAGTCATTGATTACTGTTTCGGCAGTCAGCAAGTGCCACTACGGTGACACGTGACTGTCATTGAAACACCATGTGCCGCTTTTCTTCTACTCTCTCTTTTTTTCTTTTTCTTTTTGTTCTTTCATTTTTGTTTCGTTGGTAATTAAAAGAGCCTTTCGAAGAGCTTGGATCACCTTTGGAAATCCTAGATTAGTCAGACATTGTCATCATCGGACTTAGAGGTAACACTCCCCTGAATTCAATGTTTGGTCAAAATCGGGGTGTCTACACCTCCCAACCATTTTAGAACCACCAAAAAAGTGCTCGAAAGAATCGAAAACTCATCAAACCACGCAACCGCTGAGAGATTTCAAATTATTTGACCCCAATTGGATTAAAACAAGTGAGCAAACCCAAGTTCTTGCCAAAGCAAATAGTAATTATATAAAAAAATTTGAAAAGAAGTTTGGTAGCATAATTAACAACATGGTTGCAACAAGGTCTTGACCACAATAGTTGCGATGCTAATCCGGACTTGCCGGAAAGGTCCAACCTCAACCAAGACACTTACACCATAGTTACAACATAGAGATTACATAGAATTCTCAAGTTTAACTCCACAACCACCAACTACCATAAGCATTACAACTTAAATACTATAAGTCCAAAACCACAATTTACATCATGTTGCAAGATTGTAAACTCGTAAAACACGGCCCAAGACTTACCCCATCCCCAAGCTCAATTCACCTCCTATCTGTGCCATGTTCCGAACCTGTGGTGGTTGTTATGTACCACAACAGAAATAGGAAAATAGTTTTCTTAAACGTTACGCTTAGTGAATTAACTAACACACTTAATATGACATGAACATGTATAATGTTACAAGTTAAACACATAAGCATACGTAATTGCAGAATAGTTGGGTTAATGGTTCACTTACACCTGAAGACCTTTCCTACAACCCTGCTGTCCCTTCTATTCATTGGACATCTGCTTTTATAACAGATTTCTTCCTCTTCTCCTCCCTTATTTCACCACAATGAACCATTACTCCCAATCATTCATTGACCACTTAACACATAAGCACATAGCCACATAAACATGATATTTTTTTCTCAATAATTAACATAAATTCCAACTCCAACATGAATTGAACTACTAATTAAATCCAGAATTATAATTTTCTAGCTAGTAATTGAAGCACAAGACATGTGCCATATACGATTTCTACCCCAAATTCAAGCCTATAGATGCTGAATTTCACCAACACCCAACTCAAAATTCACTTTAGAGTAATTCATACATGGTTTCGGCAAACCGCGTGTTACTGATTAGAAAGAGTCACAAAATCACGATGATTAAAACGAAAAGAAAGGTATAGAAATGATCGTCTCACCTCCACGAGTCTAAATACGGCTTCAGTTCGCGAATTGGATGACAAACGATGACGAAATGGGGGATTGACAACGTCGGAGACGTGTTCTTACTCTTTTCTCTCGTCAACTCTCTCTCTCTCTCTCTCTCTCTCTCTCTCTCTCTCTCTCTCCAATCTATTTTAATTTTGAGAGTTAACACTCTCTTGACACACATGCATCCTCATGCAATGTGTTGTCAACACATATTTCACTTTTTTCATTGACACCCCTGATTGTTTCTAACTTCTTATTATGAAATCCTCCAAACATTTTATTAACTACCCAATTACTTAAGTGGGTGTTTGTCTAAATTCTGTATGGATCCCACACGTGGTCCCACATATTTTATGAAGTTACTAATGTACCTACCAATTATACACCTTTTGAAACACCTGGCAAATCTTTCACTCTACCTCCTCTTATTAACACCATAGAATGTTCCTACGAATTATGACCTATGCCTTATTTATGTATCAAATGATATCAAAAGCTAACATTTTTAGACAATATGATATGGAAGCTATTTAAACACATATCCAATTAATCATATAAATGTATCTAATCATTAAAATGCAATTTATTTTATCCAGGCCCTTCACTAGGTCCCACCTAAATATATGTCCCAACTAACAAGGGACTTTTCCAATCATGTTCCTCATTGAACACTTTTCCATAGGTGAGTCCATAGCCTCCCCTTAATCCATAATATACACTGATTATAACAGCTACTGCATATTAACATATTAACTTAACCTTTTTTCGGGTACGGATGTTACAGAATGACAGTCCGTGAATGCCATTGTGACACTTAGCGAGTGCCGTTCAGCACTCACTAAGTGCCTTCTCTGGGTAAATTTGCATTTTGAAGCCAAAATTATTTTTCAATCCTTGATCAAACGAATGTACCAAACGATGCCATTTTTGTGTACGTGCTTATTACTATTATGTCATACAAACCATGCCCCCACCACCTTAAATTGACCTATCTACCCTTATCTTATCCCCCAAGAGATTGAAAGTCTATAAAACCCATTTTTTCTCATTTTTTGGAGGATGATACTTGAATCTTGGAGAGATGATCTGAATTTCGAAATTGAGTAAGTTCTTATAGAAATATAGAGAGCTAAATACCAAAATCTCACAGAAACTCTACCCAATCCACCCAATTCATCAAACCACCATTGAAGAACCTTGAAGCTTCAAGGAAGAAGAAGAAGAAGAAGAAGAATGCTTGTAAGGGTTGAATTTCTCCAAATCAATCAAGTTCTAAGCATTTCTAGAGATTAAACTCTTATTCCTATATTTATTGCACATTATTCAAGCACAATTTATAGAATCAATTAGGATTTTACACATTTTCAAAAAAGTCTCTTCTCTATCACCTTCTTCACACACCACTTTGAATTGTGATTGAATTTCTTTGAATTATCATTGATCTTCTCTTGGATCATCATCAAATCTCCATAAAACATGTTTTCTAAATAAATTTCATTTTGGCTCATCCAAATTAGGATTGATTTCATCTCTTCCCTCTCATGCTCTTATCTTGGAGTTCATGGAATCTTCCATATTCCACTTGAATTCCTTGAGATTAGATCCTCTAATTCTCTGTAATTTCATGATTGTAAGAGGAATAGGGTTGATCTAGATTATATCTATGAATAATTAATGGATACAAACATTTGTTCATAGTTTTGGGTTCATTCATTGGAGACTTATGAAGTTTTTCATATTTCATTAAGTCCCATGGAAATTGGTTTTCCATCCTCAATGACCATGAATTTGGGGAGGAATTAGATTTAGATCAAGTTGGTTTCATGATTTAATCATTAGATTCAAGTGAATTCAAGTGTTTAAGTTCATTTATAGGATTGAGTAAGACCTTAGAACCCATTTCTAGATTCTCTCATGAGATCCATGATGGGGACATTCAAGCCTAAATCCATGAATTTCTATAATAAATGAGTATCATTTTATTGATTACAATCATACTTGATATATATTCTTCATAGAATTATGGATCAAGTTTAGTTTGAATCATGAACATTCATTCATCTATGATGTTGTAACTTTAATGACGATCTGTGATCAAGGATTTTTAATTAAATCATGATCCGTTGGATTGGAATGAGACCAATTGGAATGTGTTCATAACACATACATCTACCATTGCTGTTTTTGTTTTGTCTCAATCATGTGGTTTAGATGGTTTGATCATGGATTTTGTGAATAAGTCACTTTCTGTCCAAAATTCTAGAAAAGTGAGCCTCTTTTAAAATGAGTGGATTAGAGACTAATCAAGTTGTTTAGGTATCAAAATATTTTTTTCCATGAACCTTAATGAATCAGTGAAAATCTTTGAAAATTTTGAATGTTTTAAGATTAATATGTTATTTTTAATAAATCATGCAATATGACTGAATAGGGGGTTAATAGAATCTGAGTGACCTTTAATCCAAGGTCAATTCCTAGAGTTTGAACCATGTGATCTTTTATTTTGTTTTTATTCTAGAAACTAGACTCACAAAGTCATATTAAACTTGAAAACCATCCAGATCAAACCATGGGAACCACTATTTTCCAATTTTTAATGTTTAAGTTTCTTCTCTGGAATTCTGAAATCCAAAGACTAATTTGACGATCCTTACTAATTTGGACCCAAATGATATTTTAAAGCTCTAAGACCCAAATCTTGTTTTATTTATGACTAATTGAACCTAAATTCAAAGATTCAATGATCTCATTCAAGTGATTCATGTCATCCTCATCCATCATATTCCCTCATTATTATGATTTAGAATAATACTTGTATCTAAGAATTGTTAGAGCATGAATTCTAGTAGTGAATTGTAATTCATATATCTTAGTTAAGAAGTTTGCTCTCCCCTCCCTTTATTAGGCTAGTCAAAGTAAAGGCCCAGGTTTCCCATTCATTCGCAAGTCACTTCTAAGACATGAGGGATGCTCTAAGTCATAACAGAAGGCCGAAGACTTCGCTCAAATGGGGGGCTCTATTCTCCTCAATAAAATGAAAGGCTGCTTCTTGGATATTTTTGTAAATTGATGCTCAATAATAAATGTTCACTCTCTTTCCAATCATGTTGAGGTCATGTCACTTCTATGTTGACATTACATTGGCTCTAGGTTAAGGTTTCTTTGCACCTTCCCATCGAGACTTGTATGTCCATAGAAGCGCTGTGATTTCTTTAATAGGAAAGAACTCGAGGCTTTGTTATTTTTCCCTCCTCGTTAGATCTTTATATTGTTCTTATCTATCCATGTGGACTAACCCTTTATTTTGTAGCACTATCAAGGTATGAGCCTTCATGTCCCTATCCATTTCTAGTTTTGGTTATTTTATTAAATTTACGACTTTATTTTGTAGCACTATCAAGGTATTAAGTTTTGATTGGTCGGTTTTATGAATGTATGTACAAGCTAAAACCGACCGCAAAACTGACCGAACCCCTAAAAAACCAACTGACCGACCGAACAATTTATACCCCTATTAGTCGGTTTTTATACACCAAAAAAATAAAAAAAATCGAAAAAAATCGACCGACCGACTGATTTACACCCCTACCCTGGACCATCCTGAGTGGGACATCTCGTCCTACGAAGGGATTGACTCGGACTACTGGGACGTGGGTCGTGCCGACGATGAAGGTTCTACTGCTGAGGCTAGACTTGCTAGAGACGCTGCCCCGAGAGGAGAGGTTGTCCTGGAGGAGAGGCTCACAAGACGTGGTCATCGTAGACGACGCTTAGATTCCGGGCCTGCTCTTCTTTTTTTTTTTGGGAGGTTACTACAACTGCTTCCCAGGCTATGTACATGTTTTTATCCTTATTAATGAAAAAGGTCCTTTGAGGCCACTCTTTTACATTAACTGTTATCATTGTATAACTTTTTTGTACTTGCCTGTTTGAAATTGCCTGTGACCGAGTGGTTGTAAATCCTGTGGAAACCCTGCCTTATCAAAAGTTTAGGACTATGACCGGTAAGGAACACTTGGTCTTCTCAGGATCTATTTTGAGGGTCCCGGTAGGTACAATGTAGGAGTTAGGTCCTGTTACTGCCCCGGTCGGTTTCTCTGGGCACTGTAGGTATTTAGGAATAGGTATTTAGGAATGTTTTGGAATTCCAAGTCCTTTCCAAGCCCTGTTAGCGTCCGATGTGATTCCTTGTTTCAGTCTGGTGTTCCCCCGTGCCCCCTGGCTTTTGCTAAGGCAAACGTTGGTTGAAGGATTGACTGTAAGGAACCGACCTAGAACATGGGTGGTTGTAGGGTCTTTTGAAGGTTGCCATCATTAGCCACCTAGGGGGATTTGTCCCCATTTTTGGTTATGGACCTAGGCAAAGCCGGTGCCTCGGGTATGGTCCCGAGGTCTTTTTTGCACGGAGCACTAGTAGGGGTCGTTTCTTGCAGTGAAAACAAAAAAATATTTATTCCTTTTTTAAATTCATAATAATTGCTTAAAAAGAGCTACAAATTTCCTAGCCAATGTTAATCCGTTCTTATCCAAGCGTCACTGAACTACTTGCGCAGATGTTGGATGTTCCAAGGGTGGGCTAGATCATGCCCGTCTAAAGTCTATAACCAGTAGGTGCCCGACCAGTTGATTCGGATGACCCTGTATGGTCCTTCCCAGTTTGGCCCTAATTTTTCATGGCTTAAAACCTTGGTAGACTGGTTTACTACCTTAAGGACCAGGTCTCTCACCTGGAAACTTTGATGCTTAACTTTGCCATTAAAATACCAAGAGACCCACTGCTTATAGGCTGCCACTTTCAGATATGCCCAGTCCCTTTTCTCTTCTATTAGGTCGAGCTCTCCTCTAAGAGCTTCTTCGTTGCCCTACTCGCTGAAATTTGCTACTCGGTAAGTTGGTAGTCCGAGCTCTGTGGGGACCACTGCCTCGATGCCGTAAGTGAGGAAAAAGAGGGTCTCCCTCATGGCTGCTCGGGGGGTAGTGCAATATGCCCACAGAAGGGTCGGTAGTTCTTCTGCCCAAAGTCCTTTAGCGTTTTCCAGTCTGGTTTTAATTGACTACAGAATGGTCCAGTTCGTCACCTCTGCTTGGCCCTTGGCTTGAGGGTGCTCGGAGGAAGAGTAGTGATTTGATATTCCATATCCCAAGCAAAATTAACTGAACACCAGGGTATCAAACTGCCTACCGTTGTCACAGACCAGGACCCTTAGGATGTCGAACCGACTGAGGATGTCTTTCTCGATGAAGTTCTCCATCTTTTTCTCAGTGATTCTTGCCAAGGGCTCGGCTTCCGCCCACTTGGTGAAATAGTCCATGGCGATAACCCCAAACTTTACTTGTTCTTTGCCTATTAGGAGGGGGGCGATAATATCAATGCCCCACTGAGCGAACGGCCAGGGGCTGACGATTGGTTTCTGAAGCTCTCCCAAGTAGTTGATCGTGGGCGAATACCTCTGACACTTGTTACACCGCTTGATGTATTCTTGGGAATCCCGGGCCATCGTCGGCCAGTAATAGCCTTATAGCAGAGCCTTTCAGGAAAGTGCCCGACCTCCAACATGATTTCCACACACTCCCTCGTGGATTTCATGCAAAATATCCCTAGACCTGCATGGGATGGACGCACCGGAGATACGGGATAGAGAATCCTCTTTTATAGAGAATGCCATCAACAAGGTGGTATCTGGCCGCCCGATAATTCACCCGCCGGGCGTCTTCTTTTTCGCTTGGTAGAGCACCGGTTGTTAGGAACATCACGATCGAATCCATCTTGCTGGGCTCTGAAGCGACCGGTTCGACCTCCGTGCCTTCTAAGACGACCACACTGGGCTCGGGTAAATATTCCACCCTTATCCCGGGTAGGTCTGACTCTGAGGATGAGGCGAGGCGGGCTAACCAGTCGGCTCTCGTGTTTTCTTCCCTCGGGATCTGTGTGACAAAGAACCACTTAAGCTTCTGTGAAACTGTTCGGACAAGGGCTAAATAAGCTACCATGTTGTCTTCCCGAGCTTCGTACTCCTAATTGACTTGATTGATCACGAGTTGGGAGTCATTGTACCCTTTGACTTGCTGCGCACCCATAGAGGTGGCCAACTGCAACCAGACTAGCAGGGCTTCGTATTCGACCTCATTGTTAGAGGTTCGGAACCCGAACCTTAGCGCGTACTCCAGCTGGATCCCATCGGGTGTGGTCAAGATGATCCCTGCTCCACTACCCTGTTTGTTGGAGGCATCCATATAGAGCACCCAGGTCGGGGTGTCAGGCTGTAGGCCGGGCGGTATGACTGGCGAGTCGATCTCCTTAACCGAATCTTCTGGATATGTGAACTCAATGAGAAAATCCGCCACTGCTTGTCCCTTGATTGCTGTCCGAGGTCTATAGACTACTTCAAATTCTTTTAACTCCAATGCCTACTTGACAAGCCTTCCGGATGTCTCAAGCCTACCTAATATCCGGCGGAGAGGCTGATCTGTGAGGACCACAATGACGTGGGCCTGGAAGTATGAGCAGAGTCTCTGGGCAGAAGTAATAAGGGCGAAGGCCAGTTTCTCGATGCAGGAGTACCGACTTTCGGTGCCTTTAAGCGCCCTGCTGGTATAATAAACCGGGAATTGTATCCCGTGCTCCTCATGAGTGCCGAGCTTACCGCTGAGGGTGATACTGCCAAATACAAGAACAACTCCTCCTTTGGTACGGGTGTTGAAAACAGAGGAGGTGATTTCAGGTATTTCTTGAGATCTTGAAATGCCTCCTCACACTCTTCAGACCATTGAAACGCTTTACAAAGGATTTTGAAGAACGGTAGACACCGGTCGGTAGCTCGAGATACGAATCGGTTCAGTGCCGCCACCTGTTTGGCCAAACTTTGAACTTCTTTGGTCGACCTAGGCGATCGCATGTTAATAATAGCCAAAAATTTTTGGGGGTTCGCTTCGATCCCCCATCTGCTGACCATATGTCCCAAGAACTTTCCGGACGAGACTCCAAATGTGCACTTGGCCGGATTCGACCTCATCCGGAACTTTCTTAAGATGCTAAAGGCCTCGGCCAGGTGTTCGAGATGGTCAGTCTCGTCTCGGCTTTAGACCAATAGATTGTCGACATACACCTCCATTGACTTCCCAATCAAATCCTTGAATGTGGTTGACCAGGCGCTGATAAGTTGCCCTGGCATTTTTAAGGCCGAAGGGCATCACCTTGTAGCAGTTTGTATGGATGATTTCTCTAGCGTCCCCAGCCCGACGCGTGTTGGCCCAGGGACGTTGCCGGGTTCGCTCGGGAGCCTAGCTAGGCTCGTCGTTCCCGAACCGACCTAAAGCAGGCGTGGACACAGGCTCGGTGTGGGCACGCCTTCCGACCTGTACGGCCTCCCGATCTCACGCACCCTTCTCGGGCTGGTCCTTAATTTGAGGGAGCTTTTCCTGGCGAGCCAGCAACACTTCGATCTGCTGCTGAGTTTGCTGCTGGCCCTCCAAGAGTTACGCAAGAACTACGATAATCTGCTCGGAGGTCATGGAAGCAGCTGATTGCCTGGCCTGTAAATCAACCTGACCCGCCAGAGCAACAGTCTTCTTAACCTTCTTCGGCCGCATGTTGATCAGTCAAAGATTTGTTTTTCTGAGAGAGTTTTTACGTTCCCACAGACGGCGCCAAACTGATGATGCCAAAAATTGGTAGTGGACAAGAAGAGTAATTTAAAGAGAGAGACAAGAAATTTGGATGTGGTTCGGTCCCGTTAATTAGGTGACCTACGTCCACGGGTGCGTTGAAGCGCGTTTACTAACAGATCACCGGCGGTCTTTGGTGAACCAACAAAGAGGGCGGCATTACCAGAAAACTGGCCTGGTGTATGCGTGTAGGTAATATGTATTACAATTCTCAGAAATAAGAATGCGATGCCCGTCAATGAGGGTGAAGAGTCTCTTTTATAAATGCAAGAGACCACTCGTACAAGGTAACTAGCTAAGTTAGGAAACCTAACTTGATTACATGTGATTAGCATAAATCATGGAGGTTCCCTAATTGGTTTAGGAAATTGCTCGAATTAATCTTCTGACTAAGTTAGGGAACTGCCAGCAACCTTGTTGAGCAAGTCATGGGGCAGGCTTGGACCGCACCCAGTGGGGAACGTGTCTGCCTCGTGATCCCGAGCTGTGGGCACAAACCGGGCGGTATCGACGGATTAGCCCGGAATAGATGAATTCCAGGCACCTTTTTCGGCTATCCAATGTCTCCATGTTGACGTGGCGATGTGACTTTGATCTGATATTTTCTGACCTATCAAATACTGAAGAGAAAGAGATGTATACATGCCTTGATTTGTTGTAAATAACTGCAAGTATGATGGTAGTTTAATAACTTAATGATTTAATCGGGGCGGGACGGGTTTTAAATGATAGTATTTCACTGATACCAACTCCGTTCCGACTCCTATAGGATTTTTGTTTTTCCATACCAAATCCACTTCTACTCCTATTATAACTTCTCCAAACCCGTTCCATTAGGAGCAGAGCAGGACGAAGGTCAAGCGGGACGGAAAAATTGCCATCCCTAAGGAGATTCAGAATTTGAGATGTACAAAATTAAAAAAAAATTAAACACATACAGAGGAAAAGAAAACATAAAAGGGGAGAATATTACATGTCGAGTACCGACTTAGTCTAATTTAAAAAAAAAACAGCCCATATCATACTCATTACCAGCGTTCGAATCTCACCATCAATCGGACTCTAATATTCGGCAAAGAGATCTCGACATCTAAATATTAAAAATAAAAAAATTAAATAATCAATAAAAAAAATACCACGTCATGAATCATCATGGGACCACGATTATCATGTGATCTTTCATGTAGTTGATAGTTTATCCCTAAATTCATGCTGGACCTGAAGCTCAAAGTGGTGCCCATGACCCAAAAGCCCACAAGTGGACAACAAAACCGAATAAAAAGCATATTCATAAGTCGTGCAGAGCACAAAACCATCACCGCCTGATCAACCGGGTCAACCGCTCAACGACCACCGAGCGAAAATTGACAGTCAAAACCCCAAAAAAACATAACAAAAAAGACAGCGACCTTTTCAAGCCCCCTCACTCCAAATCAAAATTTCTCATAAAAACTAAAAAAAAAAAAAAAAAAAAATGCAAATCCAATTCAATTCAAGCCCCTTCATTTTCGCTTTATCCATTTCCTAATCCCAAAACAAAAACACACACACATTACCAAAATGGAGAAGAATCCGCCGGAGAAATCAGTTAGTTTCACCGGCCGGAATGGTTTCAGAAAAAATGACACTTCCAGTCCCCGTACCTCAACTTTAACAACCGTCGACGAACGATCAGACTCTCACGAAACAAAGGACATTTTCGGAAGAGAAACTGTCGATGACGACGACGACGACGACGAGTGTTTCTTCGATCACGATCACAATCTCGATCAAGTCTCCGAGGACGTTGATCGCTTCACTGACTCTCTCTCCGCCGTCGACGACAAGTCAAACCCGCCGGAAGTTCCAGACGCCGTCGAGACCTTCTCCAAAATCGTCGAATCGAGGATCTCGAAATACTCCACCTGCGAACCTCCGGCGAGATTCGGTAAAATGACGGAAGAGGACTCGTTCTTCTTCGAAGCCGTGCGGCGTTTATCGAAATTAACGAACGCTTTCAGTGAATTTCCAACCACATTGTCTCTGAATCGAACCACAATGGTTCTACAGAGAGCAATGTCGTTCATGGAAGAAGAATTCCGCGCTCTTCTAGAAGATTCCAGAACATCATCATCCAATTCAAACACAAAGGTTCTAAGTTCCAAACAACACTCCTTCAGTTCCAAAGTCGATGACTATGATCGCTGCATTTTACCTGATCCTGAATCCACCGGAGATGATGATTTTCCGGCGTACTCTCCTGACGTCGTGATCAAGATGAATCGAATCGCGAGCGCTATGATCTCCGCCGGCTACGAAACAGAGTGCTGTCAGGTTTATAGCATTTCGAGGCGAAACGCTTTCAATGAGGCATTGAAGAAATTGGAATTCGAGAAGATTAGCATCGACGATGTGCAGCGGATGCAATGGGAGTCTCTCGAAGGACAGATCACAACTTGGATCAAAGTCGTCAAGCAATGCGCCACCGTCCTCTTCCCAGGCGAACGCCGACTCTGCGAGTCGGTGTTCTCCCACCACAATTCAATCTCCCGAAGCTTGTTTAGCAATCTCGCACGCGCTACTATCATTCAGTTCTTAAACTTCGCAGAGGCCGTCGCTTTAACAAAACGCTCCGCGGAGAAACTTTTTAAATTCCTCGACATGAACGAGACTCTCCGTGATCTGATTCCTGCAATCGACGAGTCGTGCTCGGATGACTCCGGTCACGAACTGAAGTTCGAAATCTCCGCAGCTGCAGATCGGATAGGTGAGGCCGCGGTAAACATTTACTCTGATCTCGAAAACTCCATTAAGAGCGACGCTGGGAAAACGCCTGTCCCAGGTGGCGCAATACACCCACTTACTCGCTACGTCATGAATTATCTGAAATACTCTTGTGAGTACAAAGACACACTTGAACAAATCTTCCAACAGAACAAGAAGATCGAACAACAACGAACACTCTCGATAACAACGACCAAATCCAACGGTCCAGAGTATGAGATAGAAAATCAAACCAACAATCAGAGGGTGGAAAATTCATCACCATTTTCAATACAGTTAATCACAGTAATGGACCTATTAGATGCAAATCTCGAGGCAAAATCGAAGCTCTACAAGGACCTTTCGTTACGTTACATTTTCTTAATGAACAACGGTAGATACATATTGCAGAAGATCAAAGGGTCCACCGAGATCTACCAATCAATGGGGGACACATGGTGTAGGAAACGGTCGACGGAGCTGAGGCACTACCATAAGAGTTACCAGCGAGAAACATGGGGTAAAGTCCTACAATGCCTGAGACACGAGGGATTATTGGTAAATGGGAAGGTGATTAAGCCAGTTCTAAAAGAGAGGTTCAAGAATTTCAACACTTTATTCGATGAGATACACAAGACGCAGGGCACGTGGGTGGTGAGCGACGAGCAGCTTCAATCGGAGCTTCGAGTCTCGGTGTCAGCGGTGGTGACGCCTGCGTATCGGTCGTTCTTAGGGAGGTTCAGGCAATATTTGGAAGGAAAACAGTCGGAGAAGTACATAAAGTACCAGTCGGAAGATATTGAGACGTTGATTGAGGAACTGTTTGATGGAAATCCTACATCAATGGGTAGGAGGAGGACATGATCATAGTAAAATGGTGGTGAGTTTTCTTTTGTGATGGATGATGAGTTTGATTTTTAAAGTTTTTTAACTTTGTATTTATTTTGTATGTAATATTGGATATACATATATGTAGCTGCAATATAATATTTTGTAATTTCTATATTATATGTATTGGATGATGTAATATAACAGGAAGTTTTGCTTCATATAAATGTTCTTCCATAGGGATGCAGTCAGATTGAAATTGGTTATGACTTGTTATTAAACTTTTTGTTATATATATACATATCACCAAATGGCTGTTATATTAGTATTGTGTATTTATGATCCAATCTCTAAATGCAATTATCTAATGGCTTTCAACATTTTTTTATTTTTGGTAACCGTGGGTGTCCGGGCCAGCTTGCGCGCACCTCGACTAATCCCACAAGTCAGGGCGTCCGGGTGAATCACGTGTGGCCACCCCCTTGAGATTCGAACTTGAGACATCTGAGTATAACACCCAGAAGTCTTGCCATCCGACCACAAGGGAAGTGGTTAATGGCTGTCAACTAGGTTCTGGTGGGGGAAGAAGAAGGATACTAAATAAACATTTGTCGAGCTAATATTTGATTTCTAGTGGTACAACGCATCACTAACACATTTTGGGATGTACTGAAGAGGGAAGAATAGATAATAAAAAAGGCTTGCTTATAATATCGGCAATAGCTTTGTCGAGATGACCGGGGTTTGAAAACTTAACTATTAATACCATATTTGGCTGTCAGTTGAATTTGAATTGTCTTATTTAGAACTTATATGATTAGTATCTTATCCGTCAATTCAATGAGTTTTTGATAAGTTAGAGACCACTTCTACTTCAATTTACTTGCTCATTACTATGTTTTCTTGGAATAACAAACATCATGATAGTATAATTTTTCTAAATGGATTCATTCAAGATCTCCCTCTTTTCAAAATTATTTGCAATTCAATGATGTCCTAACGGTCTTAGGATCGAGTGGGATATTAACTGATTCTATAATTTGATCATATATTACCAAAATAATACAAACTTATTTAGTGATGTGCTTTGAGTTTGAGTCACTTCCTCAGCTTTCAAGTTTAAAGTTTGGAAACGAGTCTGACCTGATTTCTGATTGGTAGGAGATACTTTCTCACAAAAGTTTCAACTTAGAGGTAATGCAAGATCATTCACTTTGTGATGATTAAAGTCAATTCAGTGAAGTTTTATTTTCTTATTTGGAACCGAATTACATAAATCTTTTATCCATCATTCTATCCCGGCCTGTAAAAAATTCACTTATGCTGAAATTGCATTGTTAGGATTTTCAATTTATCCAATGTATCCAATAGTCCAAGGTTATACTAGTAAACAATGGCTCAAGCTCATACTACATGAACATCTTTGGAAGAATTACTTGGCCCAAGTTAGTAGCAAATTAGAAAGAAACATGAGTAAAAAGCACTTTCTTAATGAATACACCGTTTGGCACTTTGCGCTCTAATATTTTAATTTTTGCAATTGGATCTCTAATATATATGACGAGTTGTAATGTGACCTTTGTGTTAAAAATGAACTTAAATGGCTCATGTGCTTATCACATGACCACTTAAAGGGTCATTTTTGTCATTTAACACCACAAACAATTTAAGAATGAAAATCCTAGTCTCATATAAATCAAAAGGCACACGGTGAATTGGATCGGAGGAGGCAACATAGGTGAAATTGGAGGGTCCCTTAGCTCTAAATCCACAATTCCACATGAAACCCGAAGTGGGTACAACTCAGATAGTGATTAATTAAGGGACTATTACTTTCAGTCATGTTTTTGTATGGTTTTTAAAAGCTAGTTAATTATTTTTTCTACACCATTATATAAAAGAGCCTAACATGAATAGTGAAATTCCAATTGATTGTTCTTATTTGGTATTTCTCTAATTTGTTTCTCCTTCAATGTAATTTTACTTCTTCTTGGATACTATTAGGGAAAATTGTAAATTACACCCCTGTAGTTTAAGGATTGTGACAATTTGGTCCCTATGGTTTTAATTTTGGCAATTTACACCGTATAGTTTAAAAATTGTACAAAATTCACCCAATTACAAAAAAGTAAGGGCATAATGGGAATATCATATTATTTTCAGTCCAGACCTAGGAGTGTAGTTCAATGGGACCAGAAGCTTATACAGGGGTTTTGGGACAGTGCCCCCACTGGAATTTTTTTTGGGTAAAAATAGTATAATTTTATGTGATTTTTTGTATAAACTAATTTATCCCATAAATAACTTACAATCTTTTAAATAATCCGATACACTTAAAGCTTATAATAATCTAATAATATCTTATAATCTTTTAAACTACCGTGCTAATAGCTTATAATCTTTTAAACAATCTGATACACTTAAAGTTGGACACGCACTGCCACACAAATATCAAAGTGAAATTGATAAAAATAAATAAAAAATTTAAGCTTATAATACAAAATTTTCGTGAAAAAAATATGGGATAGTTTCGTCTGAACAAAAAAAAAATCACAGAATTACACTATTTCTACCCCCCAAAAATAAATATATCGGGTCGGGGGCAATTTCAATGTCCTAATTTGTCATTTTTTGATTTGTTGGAAATCATTTTTACCCTTACTTTTCTTTCTTGTTCTATTTCCCTTTAATGATTGTTTTCATATTTTTGTCATTTTGTGAGGGTAGGTTGGTCATTTCATCCACAAAACAACCCTTATTACTATTAAGTCAACTTTTAAAATTAGTTTATTCTAAAAACAATGATTCAATCAACTTTGCAAACAATAATTACAAATGTTTATAATTTCATTCAACTTTTACAAATATTTAATCCACTAATAATGATTCAATCAACTTTTCAAGCAATAATTACAAATATTTATAATTTGGTTCAACAAACCCCAAAACTCAACAATTGTAGGTTGTGCCTTGTTTAACACAACCGTTGTTTTGGTTTTGTGGTTTGTATGTTTTTTCGTTCTTCCCAAACAAGTCACTAGCTTGCTTGGTTTTGTTTTGTTTTATTTGGTGTTTTGTTTGGTTTTATTTATTTTATTAAATTTTTTTTTTGGGTTTTCCCAAACAAATCACTAACACAAACAAGGCACAACACAACCCAAATTGGGCTATGCCTTGTTTGGTTTTGTTTTGTTTTGTTTTTTTTTTTTTGGTTTTTCCAAACATAGAACTAACATTTGTTTTATATACCCTCTCTCTCTCTCTCTCTCTCTCTCTCTCTCTCTCTCTATATATATATATATATATATATATACCTTATATAAAAGATGCTAAATGTGATTTTCAATTTTAATTTTGTTTTTATTGCTAAATGTGATTTCCAATTTCAATTTTATCCTTATTTGTTATGTTTTGAATTGTTCATTTTTACCATTTCCCCCTTTGAATTCCTATACAATTCCATGCATCTCTACACTCTTTTTTGGTCATTTATTCACAAACGATTTAGTTTTTTTGTTTTTTTTTTCCCTTGAAAAAGTGATGTGTGCCTATAAGATTTATTTCCATACATGCTTAGACATTTAATTTTATTACACACACATGCCTTAAAAAAAATTATTATTATATATATTGAATATATTATATACCAAAATTGAATAAAAATGCGTACAATTATAAATTGAATAGCCAAATTACTCGTATGCCTTATGCAAATTATCCTTTTGTTTCTATACCTTAAAGAAAAGAGCTTAAAGTTTTCAGTGTTTACAATTATAAATTTCTGTTTGTTAAATTAAATTACCAAAAACTCTTTTATCATATTATGATATATATATATATATATATATATATATTGAATACTCTAATTACCCTTAACTTTTACAAATTACAATTTTTTTAAATTGAATTACCAAATTACCCTTTTGTATATAATATATACGAGTGTGTGTGTGTATTTATATATATATATAGTGATACGTCCAGAAATATCCTGCTAAAGTCCAACCGCCACGTTAGCCGAAAGACCCGGACTATCTGGGACAAGAGCTTGGGGCCCATACCCCAAGGGTCATCGGACGTCACCGCTCGGGATGATTGAACATCCCGGGCACGAGGTGCGGCGTCTTTCCCGGAGGTGTAGCTCGGGCCGAACTTTCCAAGCAGTTTTCTTGTGTGGTCAGAACTCTATTAAGGAAGAATGTGTAGATTCCTAAACCATTTGGGTGACTTTCCTTAATTTGTGTAAATCAATTATAATTGATTTACATACCATATCAATACACTTACCATGTAAGGGTGGACTCTTGCATCTATAAAAGAGCCCACCTACCCTCTCTAGGGGGATCCGAAAATCACTTCTCTAAGCATATAAGCACTTACTAGAGAACTCACCATCTACACGCATACACCCGGTCGGTATTACTGGTAGTGCCGCCCATCTTTGTCGGCTCACCAGGCCCGCCGGTGATTTGCAAGTGAGAACGCACAGACGCAACCGTGGACGTAGGTCACCTTGTTAACGGGACCGAACCACATACAAACCCTTTCATACCTTATTTTCTGTCCAAGTCTCTCTTACCAATTTTCGGCATCATCAGTTTGGCGCCGTCTGTGGGAAGACGACATAGTCTTCTCATCAATAAAAATCTTTGACTGATCAACATGCCGCCAAAGAAGGGTAAGAAAATCGCCAATTCAACTGGTCAGGAGAACCTGCAGATTGAGCAGCGGGCCGCCTCCATGACCACTGAACAGGTCATGGCAGTGTTGGAGCAACTCTTGGAGGGCCAGCGTCGAATAGAGCAACAGATAGAGGCGTTTATGGGCCAACACGAGAAGCGCCCCGCGCTGTAGAATCAGCCTGAGAAGAGCATTCATGTCCGCAGGCCCGTTCGGGCACGAAGGCAAGCCCGATCCGCTCCGGTGTCCCCACCAGACCGGGAGCGTCCCGTTGATGGAGAGCGCAGCCAAGCTACTAAGCGCTCGCAAAGACGACCTCGGTCCATTCCTTGCCTAGTGGAGGACGCCAGAACTATCATTGATCGGCGACGCGCAGCCAGAGGGGAAAAGCCGGAAGGAGACCCCGGGAATCGGTCTAGGATCCTCCCGCCCTGAGCCGGGGGGATCTTAGGCACAGGCTTTCCCGAACCCATAGCCGGGTCCTATCCCCGAGGTCGACGTACTTTGAGGAGGAGGCCTCATCGTCCGACCCCGCCTACAGCTCTGACACAGATAGGAGAACCGGGCAGAATGACGTCAAAGCCCAGGTTAAGGAACTGCAGCAGCAGATCGAGAGGCTGAACCGCAAGTCCGGTCACGACCTCACGAACACAGAGACAGAGTCACCCTATACCGCTCGGGTGACACAATTTTCGATTCCGCGGAAGTTCAAACCCCCTCAACTCAGCTCATACGATGGAACAGGGAGTCCGGTGGACCACATCCGCACCTACAAGGCGCAGATGGCGCTGGTCACTATGATAGATGAGCTGCTGTGCCTGGCCTTCCCCAGTACCCTCAAGGGGCCAGCAGCATAGTAGTTCCACACTTTGAAGCCCCGGACGGTCGACAACTTCAAAGCCCTCGGCAAACTCTTCATCAGCCAGTTTGTCGGGATGCTCGACCGGTCGCAACCGGACACCCAGCTGCTGACTGTCAAGCAGCGCAAGGGGGAGTCCTTGAGGGAGTATGTGGATCGTTTCAACCAACAAAGGCTCCTGATCTGCAACCTCAATGAAACGGCAGCAATCATGGCCTTCTGTTCGGGAGATCAACACACCAAGGTTGCCACGTCGTTCCATCGTGACCGACGGGGGACCCTGTTGGAGCTCTCGGAAAGAGTCGAAAAATATATACATACTGAGGAATTCCTGAAGGCGAAACGTGCTAGCCAGGCAGGAGATGAATCCCCGAAGGCCAAGCGCAAGCGCGAGGGATTCGAGAAGGGTTCGGAAAAGAAGCTGAAGCAAGATCAGAGAGATGCCAGGGGTCAGCCCCCAACTGCTTTCACGCCCCTTTCCCGACCTATACATGAAGTTATGGCCGCCGCAGAGGCGCAGAGGCTGCTTCCGCAGCCAGCTAAACTTAGAGCCCCTCCCGATAAGAGGAACCGGGACAAGTTTTGCCGCTACCACCGGGATCATGGCCATGAAACGGAGGATTACTTCAAATTGAAGATAGCAATAGAGAAGCTGATCGAGCAGGGACACCTCGCGAAGTTCGTCACGGCGGATAGACGACCTCGTCAGGATCCCCGAGCTCCTAATCAGCCACCACCGCCACTTGGCCACATCCACGTGATCTCCGGAGGAACATTAGGCGGAGGTGACTCACAGTCGGCACGGAAGAAGCAAGCCCGGGCATCCCGAGCGGATGTCTGGCAGGTCCAATCCACCGACTCCTCCCCAACCGATGTTCTAACGTTCACGTCCGATGACCTGCAGGGCATCCACTGCCCCCATGATGACCTGCTAGTAGTGACGCTTTCTATAGCCAACTATATGGTCCAGAGGGTGCTAGTGGACACAGGCAGCTCATCCGACATAATGTTCACGACTGCATTCGATCAACTCAGGATTTCCAGGGAGCGGCTCCGGCCGGTCGCTACCCCCTGGTTGGGTTTAACGGCTCCAGCACACAACCGCTCGGTACAATTGAGCTTCTAGTTCTCATGGGGACCTACCCTCAGCAGGCCTCCGTTCTCACCAATTTTGTGATCGTCGAAGCCCCATCGGCCTACAATGTCATCCTTAGCAGGCCGACCCTCAACAAGGCAAGAGCGGTCGTCTCCACTTATAGCTTAACAGTGAAGTTCCCAACTCCCCAGGGACCTAGATGCTTACGAAGAGATCAAACTGTCGCCCGGAGCTGTTATGTCAGCTCGTTACGCCGGGGGGCAATCACCGAAACATTAACGTCCAAGAGATGGACCCCCAGGACCAGAGCGACATGATAGGTCCGATGGAAGAACTGGAACAAGTATTGTTGAATCCCGAGTACCCAGACCGCACGGTCAACATCGGTACTCTACTGGAGCCCGGATTAAAGGAGAAGTTGACCCAATTCCTGAAGCAAAATCAAGACGTTTTTGCTTAGAGTCATGAGGATATGCCCGGGATTGACCCCCGGGTAATGTCCCATCGTCCCAATGTCAGGCCGGATTGCCGCCCAGTGAAGCAGAAAAAAAGGGGCATGGCCCTCGAGAGACAAAAAGTAGTGGGTGAAGAGGTCGAGAAGCTCTTGAAGGCGAAGTCCATCCGAGAGGTCCACTATCCCGATTGGCTAGCCAATGTTGTTCTTGTTAAGAAAAACAACGGGAAGTGGAGAATGTGCGTAGACTTCACCGACCTCAACAAGGCCTACCCCAAGGACTGCTATCCGCTGCCCAGGATAGACCTCCTTGTCGACTCAACCACAACTCACTCCTCTCATTCATGGACGCTTACTCGGGATATAATCAGATCAGCATGTACCCCGGGGATGAAGAGAAGACTGCGTTCATCACCGCCCAAGGCACGTACTGCTACAAGGTCATGTCATTCGGCCTCAAGAATGCCGGGGCTACCTACCAGCGCCTGGTCAACTACATGTTCAAAGACCTCATTGGAAAGTCTATGGAAGTGTATGTGGACGATCTCCTGGTCAAGAGCCGGGACGAGCCCGACCACCTTGAGCATCTGGCCGGGGCCTTCAGCATTTTGAAAAAATTCAAGATGAGGTTGAACCCGGCCAAATGCACCTTTGGTGTCTCGTCCGGGAAATTTCTTGGCCATCTAGTTAGCAGACGGGGAATTGAGGCAAACCCCGAGAAGATCAAAGCTATCATCAACATGCGGTCGCCCAAATCAACGAAGGAAGTTCAGAGCCTTGCCGGTCGAGTGGCTGCACTGAACAGATTTGTGTCCCGAGCTACCGACCGGTGCTTTCCATTTTTCAAAATCCTCCGCAAAGCGTTTCAGTGGTCAGAAGAGTGTGAGAAGGCATTCCAAGAACTCAAGAAGTATCTGGCATCCCCTCCTCTGCTCTCGACACTCGTACTCGGGGAAGAATTATTTCTGTACTTGGCAGTGTCACCATCGGCGGTTAGCTCGGTACTTGTTCGGGAAGAGCATGGGATACAGTTCCCAGTATACTACACCAGCCAGGCATTGCAGGGTGCGGAGAGCAGATACTCCCGTATCGAGAAACTGGCATTCGCCTCATCACCTCGGCCCGAAGGCTCCGCCCATACTTCCAGGCCCATGCCATGTAGTCCTCACAGATCAACCTCTACGCAGAATCCTCAGCCGTCCAGATACCTCTGGGAGGCTCTTCAAGTGGGTATTGGAGCTGGAAGAGTTTGAAGTAATTTACCGACCCCGGACGCTATCAAGGGACAAGCTGTAGCAGATTTTTTAGTCGAGTTTATGTATCCCGAGGATTCGGTCGAAGAGTCTGAGCCCCCGGACTTACCACCTGGATTACACTCCGACATCCCAACCTGGGTACTGCATGTGGATGGCTCTTCCAATCAGCAAGGTAGTGGGGCAGGAATCATCCTGACTACCCCCGACGGTATCCAGCTTGAATATGCACTAAGGTTTGGGTTCCGTGCCTCCAACAATGAAGCCGAATACGAAGCCCTCTTGGTTGGGTTACAGTTAGCTATCTCAATGAATGCGCAACAGGTCCAGGGCTACAGCGACTCCCAGCTCGTGGTCAACCAGGTAAACCAAGAATACAAAGCGCGGGAAGACAACATGGTAGCCTACTTGGCCCTTGTCCGGGCGGTTTCCAAGAAGCTCCGAGGATTCTCCATCACTCAGATACCAAGAGAAGAAAATACCAGAGCCGACCGATTGGCTCGCCTCGCCTCATCTTTTGAGTCAGACTTACCCGGGATAAGGATACAATTCTTATCCGAGCCAAGTGTGATCAACTCAGAGGGCATGGAGGTTGACCCGGTCACTCTGGGACCTAGTTTGATGGACCCACTTGTGACATTCTTGACAACAGAAGGCTACCAGATGAGAAAGATGAGGCACGCCGGGTTAAGTACCGGGCAGCGCGATATCACCTTCTCGACGGCATCCTCTACAAGAGGGGATTCACTATCCCGTACCTCCGCTGCGTTCATCCTGCGCGAGTGCAAGCAATACTGTTTGAAATCCATGAAAGTGTGTGCGGGAACCATATCGGAGGTCGGGCACTCTCCAGAAAGGCCCTTCTACAAGGTTACTATTGGCCAACCATGGCCCGAGATTCGCAGGAGTATGCCCGAAGGTGTGACAAGTGCCAAAAGTACTCTCCTATGATCAACCGACCGGGAGAACTCCAGACACCGATCCACAGTCCCTGGCCATTTGCCCAGTGGGGAATTGACATTATCGGTCCCTTACCGACAGGAAAAGGGCAAGTTAAATTTGCTGTGATAGCTGTTGACTACTTCACCAAATGGGCGGAAGCCGAACCCTTGGCAACCATAACCGAGTGGAAAATGGAGAGCTTTTGTGGAACAAAATATCCTCAGCCGGTTCGGTATTCCCCGAGTCCTGATCAGCGATAATGGCAGACAATTTGACACACCCATCTTCAGATAGTTCTGCTCGGGGTACGGGATACTAAATCATTACTCTTCCCCCGAGCACCCACAAGCCAATGGTCAAGCTGAGGTAACCAACCGGACAATCCTGCAATCAATCAAGACAAGACTTGAAGGTGCCAAAGGGCTGTAGGCTGACGAGCTACCAACCCTCCTGTGGGCCTACCGCACCACACCTCGAGCGGCTACAGGCGAGATCCCGTTCTCCGTAACCTACGGTTTTGAAGCAGTGGTCCCCACAGAGCTCGGGTTGCCAATATACCGGGTGGCCAACTTCAGTGATCCGGACAACGGAGAAGCCCTCGAGACAGAACTGGACCTAGTAGAAGAAAAAAGAGACCAGGCTTATCTAAAGGTGGCAGCCTACAAGCAAAGGGTCTCGCGGTATTATAATAGCAAGGTGCAACACCGTAGTTTTCAAGTTGGAGACCTCGTCCTCAAGGCAGTGAACCAGTCTACCCGAATCCCAAGCCACAGGAAATTGGGGGCAAACTGGGAAGACCCGTATAAAGTGACTCGAATCAATCGACCGGGAACCTACTGGCTACAGAGCATGGACGGACATAATCTCACTCATCCTTCGAATGTGCAACACCTCCGCAAGTACTATCAGTAGCATCTGACCACGGGAATTTAGTACTATAGGGAAACTTCTTTTTGTAGCTCTGATTGGGCAACCGTTATAGATCATTATTTTTCAAATAAAAATTGAATAGTTTGCTTTGAAAATTTATTCCTGTCAGTACCCCGTGCAATGCAAAAAAAAAACCTCGGGCCTAACCCCGCGGCAACAAAGACCTCGGGCCTGACCCCAAGGCCAGAAAAAAGACCTCGAGCCTAACCCCGAGGCAGTAAAGACCTTGGGCCTAACCCCAAGGCAGAAAAAGACCTCGGGCTCCGAACCCAGGCACAAAAGGATCCTGTAACCACCCATGTTCCAGGTCGGTTTCCTATGGTCGCTCCCCAACATACCCTCGCATTTATAGGATGCTCGGGGACAAGGGGATTCTGGGCCTAAACAGGAAATTATTTAAAGCTTCGCTTAGGCCCAGCCGACGACGGAGCCAAACCCCTAGGTGGCCGACGATGGCGAGCTTCAAATGCCCCTACAACCACCCATGTTCCAGGTCGGTTCCCTATGGCCACTTACTCCCGTACTCCCGCCTTAGCAAAATGCTTGGGGGGCAGGGGAATATTAGGCCAAAACAAGGAATCACACCGGTCGCTACAAGAGCTTGGGAAATCTTTCTTAGCACTTACAGTGACCAGAGATATGTCCCGGATTGTAATACAGGGTATTCCTATAATACACCGGGCAATCCTGGATGCTAAGTAGGGCTAGTCCCTACAGCACTCCGGGCAATTACCTTTTAGAGAGGTCAGTAAGACTGGGTGTTCTGTTGGTTACAGTCCTAAAATATTTGCTAAGGCAGGTGGTAGGTCGGCCAGAACCGAACGGATACTAGCAATTACAGAGGCATAGTGCAGAAAAAGAAGACAGTCAATGGAAGGAAAATCTGACCTCAGGGGCCTTTTCATTAATTGAGACAAAACGTACAAAGCCTGGGGGGGCAGTTGTAGTAGCCTCCCCCCCCCCCCCCCAAAAAAAAAAAAAAAGAAACTACAACAAACAAAAAACAACAAGAGTCCGAGAGAAGGGAGCCTAGGGGTCGTATACATCAACAACATCCACATTTTCCTCGGCCTCCCCCCTGGCCTGCCCCTCCGGGGCAGCATCTGTCTCCTGGCCAGTTGGGGCAATGGTACCCTCAGTCGCAGCAGCGGCCCCCTGGCCTTCGGCAACAGCATCCTCGGTGGCCTCGGGCACCATATCCCAATAGTCGGAGTCCACCCCCTGGTAGGGAGTGGTGTCCAACTCCAGGTGGTCCCGGGCCAGCCTCCTCTTCAAGTCCTCGTACCCGAGAAAGAAGCCGTCGTCGAAAGTTTCCCCCGGGGGACCAGCGGCCGTCACCGCCTCCAAGAGTGCCCTCTCCCGAGCTTTGGATGCCGCGCGGCTAGCCCGTTTGGCCTCAAGTTCCGCCAGTGCCACCGCCAGTTCTTCCTGGGCTACCCCGAGGCTCAAAGCCAGGCCCTTGACCCTATTTTTCTCCACGGCCAACGCCCTTTCTTTGGTCTCCAAGGCAACCTCTTTCTCGGCCAGGGCGGTCTCGGCGGTGGTGGCCCTCCCGACAAGGGCCGGCATGAAGGACTCAGCTCCGGCAGCCATGCAGCCGACCTGCGACCAAAGTAAAAAGAAAACGGTCGGTCATTATTGCCAGTAGAGCAGAAAGTGAAAAGAAATCAGAAGATGCAGAAAAGTTACTTACCAGATGGGAGATGCTATATAGCCACCCCTGAAAAACTTGGGGAGACTTGCCGGCACACCTCTCCACCCGACTGGGGAGTAGGCACGGTCTGACCCTGTCCCGGGTCTCCCTAGATTCATCCAGGGGCATCCCGGCGGAGACCTCGACTCAGGGGGCGAACGTTTCCCACACTACTACCACCCGGGGGGTTGATGTCTCTCCGGGAGCCTGGGCCGCCAATGGGCCATGCCTGAGTCGCCTGAATGGGAGCACACTGCCAGAGGCTTCAACGGACAGCCTCTTTCGGTCGCCGCCATCCGCTCGGCAGCAGCAGCCTGCAGAGCCCTCAGCCGTTTGGAATCTCTCTTGGGGGCCATCTCTGCAAAAGAAAAACAGCTGTGGTGTCAGCAGTCGGAATAACAAGGCATCAAAGAGTAGCCAAAGTTAAGGCAAGTGGTAAAACTTGTACCCGGGATGATGCTAGGGAAGATTGATGCTACGGCAGGACGGCGGGGTCGACGGCCGCCTTTCTGGTCTCCTGACTGGGTTAACACGTCCCAGACGTTGACAGGCCACTCAATCAAGCCCCTGATTCTCTCCTCATACTCCTACGGGATGCTTGGGAGATCGACGAACCCTGCTGCAAAACAAATCAAGACGATCAGTTCGAAACCATAAAACAAGGCCTAAAAAGAGGCTAGAGAAGACACGGGATGGGCTTACCCCTCAACTCCTCTGCCCAGGAGGTCCTCAGTTGACTCCCAGGGGCTGGCTCACAAAACCCAGGGGTGGACACTTGGAAGAACTTGTTTTTCCACCCCTTGTTGTTGCTCGGGCAGTTGACAATAATCTTCTTCCCCTGCCGAGTCCCTAGGGAAAAGAATCCGGCCTCCCCGTGAATTGGGAACGGCCGATGGATCCAGAAGAACTCTTGGAGGGTGAGTTCATACCCGAAGATCTGGGGCCACAAGGAGATGGACCCCATAAGATACCTCTACCCGTTCGGGGCTAATTGGCCGGGAGCTATCCCCAGGAAGATCAAAACGTCCCGAGCGACCGGATGAAGGGGGACACGAAGGCCAGCCATGAAGGTGTCCTCGTATAAGGTAACAAAACCCCGACGGTAAATATGACCCCAGCCGGGGTGGACAGACAAAGAACTGTTATCAGGGATGGCGTACCTACCCTGATCCAATCAAAGTTCCCGGCACGCAGGGCCGAGGGGATAAACTAGCTGGCGAATGCTACCGAGGAAGCAGATTCCTCAGGCGCCTTGTCACCTGAACCCTGCGACACCGAGGCAATGGGGGCGTCCTGGTCAAACTCGTTGCTGGACACTCGGACCGGGATCCGGCCCTCACTATGGTGATCCGAGGGGGAAGCTGAAGATAGGTCTAAGCTGGGATCGGGCGTGCCCGATCGGGACATCTCACTCTCCGATCGGGAAGCAGAGTTGAAGTCAGAATGTTCCATTTCTCGTACTCTTGTGGAAGGGGAAAGAAGGACACGGCCTGAGTACGGGTCAGGGACACCGAGCCTAACGTACAGAGGGGGCAGGACCACTAACCTAAAGGGCAGAGAATAAAGCGTCCTCAACACCAAGTGGCACTCTCTCAAGACTACCCCGGGGACACTCGCTCACTCTAACAACCCTAAGGTGCCCCCCGCCCGGAGGAAGAAGCAGAACCTAAGGAAGAAAAAGTCCCACTCTCGTTCTAACTTAAGTGGGTTCGCTCTCTCCAGTCTTGCTCAGACAAGAGGAAAGATGGGGACAGAGAGAAGAGAAAACGATGAACTAAAGCTAAGAACAAAAAAGAAAAAGACTTACAAAGTTTGGAGCAGAAAAGGGCTTAAGAATCCTGCACAGGGTTGTTCTTGCTCTTAAGGCGCTCGGTGGTCTAACCTCTGCAGTAAAGAGTTGGAGAAATGTGCAAGTGTTCTTTATATATAAACCGGGGATGGGCTGGATCAAAACAGATCCAACGGCTCGCACGTTCTTCCGCCCAAAGTGGCCGACAGTTGTCACCTCGCGCACGAGAATCGTTGCCTCAAAAGACGCGTGCATTAAATGCATGACGGAGACGTTTCGGTTACTGCAGAGATGGTTCGGTTACTCCCAAGCTGGCACCATTGGATCCTAACCAGACCAATGACCAGCTGATACAGGGCAGAACAGGGACGGGCCCACATGGTCACCGCTCAGTCCGTACCCCGACTGATCGCCTCGACCGATATCATCCGGTCAGCGTCCCGACCTATTACCGAATGGTTCCTCGGGGGCGGTCTCAATTTTTTAAAATCTGCATCAGACGAAGTGTCGGACCAGCATGGAGGAGGCGAGCCATCACGGGTCGGGTACTGGCAATCACAAACTACACAGTTGATGAACAAAAGGTGGCCTCAGAGGACCTTCTCATTAATTACATTATTTTTTACAACGGGGGCAGTTTTAGTAGCCTCCCCGACAAAGCATAAAAAAAGGAAAGAAGAAAGGAAGAGAGCTTTCAAGTCCCCTTGCCCTTCAGAGCCTTGATCTCCTCTTCCAGGGCCGCCACCCTGGCCACCAGTTCTTGAACGGTAAGCTCCAGGGCATAAAAATCTACATCCCGCATGGTGGAGTCCATTTGCAGAATAGCACTCTGCTTCTCCACCTCCTACAGACGACCTTCCAAATTAGCAAGAGAGAGGCCTGTCCAAGAGCTGGGCACATGAAGACCGACGGGTGCTTTCGGCCGACTCCTCTTCGGTTGGGGTTGTGATCCTTCCCCAACCGCCTTTTCCTTCCCCTTCCTGGACGGGCCTGGTGGCGGGCTCGCATTCCCAGATAAGGAGGAATTACCGCTGGTGGACAGAGTAACCGGCCCCTCAGGCCGGCCGGTCGGTCCTGCCCGTGGCACATAGGCCTGAATCCATGGACCTGGTATAGCGGCACGACCCGGGTGCGGCCGCGGTGGGGGCCGCAGAGGAAGTTCCACCGCTTACCTCATCAACAGGTCCCCCGATTAAGTCGGAAAATATAAGGCCGGCCTTGACTGCTCGGTTAATCACCTCCACGTCGGCAATAGCGGGGGCAATGTCGCGGAAGGCGGCAAAGGACATCTTGCAAAGTTCGGGATTGAAGTTCGCAGGAGGGCAGAGAGAGGGGTTTACCAACCAGTTACCGGAGACAACGACCCAAGGATATTGCCGCCAGTTCTTATTTGGGAAGTCCAGGCCCCGGACGAGATTTCTTCCCTCGGCCCCAGGGCGTAAGTAAGGATCCCCGCGGTCGATGCCCAAGACGTAGCACCTGGCGACGTCCACCGAGCGTAGGAGTAACCCAAGTCGCTGGTTCAGCACCGATATACCCTAGAGAAGGCGGGCGACATTCGGGCGGCACTTGGACAGCGAAAAGCGCAACCCCTGTAACAGGTCGCAGAAGGAGGCGGGGAAAAGGAAGCGTAGCCCCACTATTAGCAGCAGATAACTGCTAATGATGACCGAGGGGAAGGCCACCTCCTCCGCTTCGATGTAAGGGTGGACCCCGACGTCATCATGGATTTCACAGTCCCTCTGGAAAACTTTGAGTCCTTCGTCGGAGTTCAAATCAACATGAGAAGCCATTGGAGAGAAGCCTGGGTAGTAAAAATAGAGGAAAAAGAGCTCGGGAACACTTTGCTTTCAAGAACTGCTCGGTAGGTTCGATCGTCAATCTGCAGTGAGGTATGGAATGAACATGTGCCTCTTATATAGACACCATGGACGGCTCGGATCAAAACAGATCGAACGGCTCAAACACTCTCCCGTCGGAACTATCGCTTCGGGCACATGGGGCGTCGCCTCAAAAGACGTGGGCATTGAATGCGCGACATGACGGTTCAGTTGCCACACGAACGATTCAGTTACTTTTACACTGGAGTCATTGGATCCTAACCAGGCCAGTAACCAGTGGACACATGGCGTCTGGGGCCCTCAGTCCTGCACGGTCATCGCTCGGCCGGTACCCCGACGGATCACCCCAACCGGTCCCATTCCGAATAGAGTCCCGGTCTATAATCGAGCGGTATCTTGGAAACATTCTTAATTTTCAAACTTCATCCGATGAGACATCACATCAACTTCGAAAATGGGGGGCAGCTGATACGTCCAGAAATATCCTGCTAAAGCCCAACCGCCACGTCAGCCGAAAGACCCGGACTATCCTGGACAAGAGCTTGGGGCCCACACCCCAGGGGTCATCGGACGTCATCGCTCGGGATAATTGAACAGCCCAGGCACGAGGTGCGGCGACTTTCCCGAAAGTGTAGCTCGGGCCGAACTTTCCAGGCAGTTTCCTTGTGTGGTCAGAACTCTATTAAGGAAGAATGAGTAGATTCCTAAACCATTTGGATGACTTTTCTTAATTTGTGTAAATACCATATCAATACACTTACCATGTAAGGGTGGACTCTTGCATCTATAAAAGAGCCCACCTACCCTCTCTAGGGGGATCCAAAAATCACTTCTCTAAGCGTACAAGCACTTACTAGAGAACTCACCATCCACACGCATACACCCGGCCGGTATTACTGGTAGTGCCGCCCATCTTTGTCGGCTCACCAGGCCCGTCGGTGATCTGCTAGTGAGAACGCACAGACGCAACCGTGGACGTAGGTCACCTTGTTAACGGGACCGAACCACATACAAACCCTTTCTTACCTTATTTTCTGTCCAAGTCTCTCTTACCAATTTTTGGCATCATCATATAGTTTATATGTACTTTAAAGAAAAGAGCCTAAAAGTTTAAAGTATGTACAATTACAAATTGAATAATCAAATTAACCTTAATTTTTGCAAATTACTCTTTTATTAAATCGAGTTACCAAATTACCCTTTTGCCTTTTTTATATTACCCTTTTTGTATATATGTATATATATATATATGTTATCTATACGATAAAGAAAAGAGCCTTAAATTGTAGGTTAACATAAATTAATATAGCTCTTAAATCATATTTTTCTAACACCATTTTCAGAATTAATAAAACTTATTTCTCTTTTTTGTTCACATTAAAAAAAAATATACATTGTATTTTTTTTCTAGGAAATCCAACGCCCGTGCATTGCACTGGCCGACTTCCTAGTGTTTATTAAAAGAATGCTTATTTCAATTGAACAAATTGCACAGACATTAAAAGTTGATATTTTTCAAATATTGAACAAAACTCTTTTATATTTGGGCAAATTTGCTCTTCTTCTCCAACTAGCAAAACGTCCATTGAAATTTTTGGGTGCAACTGGTTGAACAATCTCTATCTAAATTAATCTGAACTAATCTTTTCCAACCAGCAAATTTACTTGCAATTTTTAAGGCTAATTGAGATCTGTATATTTCAAATTAGGGCTAATTAAAATCTACTTGTGATTAGATTTAGATAGTGTATGTATATATACATATATATATATATATATGATTGAGAGTAGAGAGATCTTGATCTTGTCCTACTTGAGGTTATTCATCAAAGCTTCATACTTAACTTCAAGAGCATCAAATTTAGAGTCCAGTCTTGACTCCAATCTAGCGATTTTGTTGTATACATCATCCATTTGGGCCTGAAGCACCTTCACGGCATGATGTTGTTGCCCTATTTGCTTTGATGAAGACGAATGGGAAAATGAGCTTGGTTTTGATGAAATGGGTGAGGAGAGTGACAAATGGGAGGGTGACGAAATGGTTGCTCCTTACGTTTGAAAAGTTGCTCCTCACGTTTAACTAGTTGCTCCAAACTATTTAGTAGTTGCTCCAAAAAATTTGAGAAGCCTAGATTAATTCAACTTGCATCTCACTTTTGACAAGTTACTCCATATGTTTGAAAAGTTGCTCTTCATGTTTAACCAGTTGCACCAAAAAAATAGAAAAGCCCAAATTAGTTCAATTTGCACTTCACGTTTGACAAGTTGCTCCTTACGTTTGACAGGTTACTCCTCACGCTTATCCAGTTGCTCCAAGCCACTTATTAGTTGCTCTAATTGCAAAATAGATGGGTGCAACTCACATAACGTCTAGAGCAAGCGCATTAAACGTTGGAGCAAGTCGAAACAGATGTCGGATGTAACTGAAAGAACTCATTATGACTGAACTTTTGCAATGGTAAAAATACAATGTATACATAAATAAGATGTGAAAAAGAGAACAATTGATCATCAAAAGCCCAATATCATATACATGATACCTTCACTATTTTCAGCCATTAATTTGCATGTTGATCTCAATAATCACAATTAAACACTCAATGGGTTGTCATCATTCAAGAGAGAGGAAAAAATGGGTATGTAGAGAGAGAGACCAAGTGATTTCTTCTTTTTCTCTTTTTTGGTCTCCTCTCCAATACAGACCTTCCCAGTCCTCTCTTATATCTTGTTCATTTCCTCTGTTTTTCTACTTTAAAAAAACAAATAGAAATGGGGTGTGCGTGTATATATATGTATGTATATATATACACACACTCGAGAGTTGGAGAAGAAGGGACACAGAAATGGGGTATGTGTATATATAAATTTTACATACACGGTCTACCAAGGTTGGAGGACAAATTTGTCCAAAAAAAGAAAGTGTTTTTGTTCAATATTTGAAAAAGTCAAATTTTTATGTCTGCAATTTTTTCAATTGTAATAGACATCTTTTTAATATGCAAAAATTAATTGACTTAAAACAATACTAAAACATGACTGATTTCTAATAATCCCATTAATTAATTAATTATGATGGCTAATCAATTCTGATTTTGACTATGTTTGAAGTGTTAAATGACAAAAACAATCCTTTAAGTGAGTTATGGGACAAGCACATGAGTCATTTCCATTTATTTTTAACTGAAACCTAATGGAGGGGTCACATTGCAATTCGCCATATACATTAGGGATCTGATTATAAAAATTAAAATATTAGAGTACAAAGTGTCAAACAATGTATACATTAGGAGTGTGTTTGAAGAAACATTAATATTAATGGCCACATAGAGCAACCCCAATCACAATCCTTCGTTTCTTCCTTCAATTTGGAAACATGCTTCATTTTTGAAGGGAGTGGCCCCACTTTTCCAAAAATGAACTCCAATCATTCTTCCATCATGTTACTATTCATTTCTTCAAATCATTATTCTTTTGGGCTAAAAACCTTAAAGATTACATATTTCTTCACAACTTTATATATCATTTGATTATCTACCATATTTTTAATCAAAGTTGATTTATTAAATAAATTGAGAAAAAAATATCTACTTTAATATGAAGGATCCAATATCCCTCCATTCAAACTTGAACCAATATAACCCCATTAAATAAATAGAAAATATATATATATATATATATATCTCAATATAAATTTTAAGGAAAATGCTAGACCCACACAGTGAATCATACATTTTTTTCACACACAGCTTTAAATGCTTGTACCTTGCGCTGCAGCATAAGGTACAAGCATTTAAAGCTGTGTGTGAAAAAAGTGTGTGATTCACTATGTGAATCTAGTAGTGCTAAAATTTTAAATTAGCTAACTTTATTAAATAAATATATTAGATTATATGTGACAATGATATAATTTTCTTAAATTGTAAAAATATGGATTTCCTGGAAAAAGAAAAGAATGAGATACTTAAGATGTATTCCTTATTCCCCCTCTCCCCTAACAACAACAAACTCCAATACATATGAAAAAAAATTCCACAAAAAATGAATCAAAGTAAAACAAGAAGAAGAGAAAAATTATCGACACTTTTGCAAAGAATACTATGATAATACCTTTATCTTGACAGATATGGATGGATCGTCCATTATCACTCTCATGAAAAGTAAAATATTGAATCCACATTCATAATTTCCTGGTTGATTTGATCCCTATGAATAAATGTATAGCAAATATTAGACAACCAATAAATTACTACAATCACAAGTCAGTGATAAAACAAACTTATTTTGGAATGAAAAGTAACATATAGATTAATCCACATTCATAATTCTGGTCTCTTGCATCTCCGAATGCCGGAACTCATTTCAAGCCCTTGAAACCTCAAAACTTAGTTATAAAAGGCCTAGGGAGATTATTTTGCGTATTATCGCGTAACTTACAAACCGTGTGTAGAAATTGCGTGCTATTTCTTCCTTTAAGTTTAGTTGGTAGTGTGTGAGGTGTGGGTTCCAGTCTTATGCCTCTCCGAGTGTTGACACTCGTTTCGACCACCTAAAACCTCAAAACTTAGGTATAAAAGGCATAGGGAGATTATTTTGCGTATTATTGCGTAACTTGTAAACCGTGAGTAGGAATTGCTTGTCGTTTCTTCTCGTAAGTCTAGTTGGTCGTGTGTGAGGTGTGGGTTCCGATTTTGTGCCTGTTCGAGTGCCGAAACTCATTTCGACTCCCTGAAATCTCAAAACTTAGTTAAAGGCCTATGGAGATTATTTTGCCTATTATCGCGTAACTTGCAACCCGTGTATAGGAATTGCGTGTCGTTTCTTCTAGCAAATTTAGTTGGTCGTGTGTGAGGAGTGGGTTCCAATCTCGTGCCTCTCCGAGTGTCGGAACTTGTTTCGACCCCCTAAAGCCTCAAAACTTAGTTATAAAAAGCCTAGGGAGATTATTTTGCGTATTATCGCGTAACTTGCAAACTGTATGTAGGAATTGCGTGCCGTTTCTTCCCGCAAGTCTAGTTGGTCATGTATGAGATATGTGTTTTGGACTCGTGCCTCTCCAAGTGTCGGAATTCAGTTCGACCCCCTGAAACCTCAAAACTTAGTTATAAAAGGCCGAGGGAGATTATTTTGCCTATTATCGTGTAACTTGCAAACCATGTGTAGCAATTGCGTGCCGTTTCTTCTCTCAAGTCTAGTTGCTCGTGTGTGAAGTGTGGGTTCTAGTCTCGTGCCTCTCCGAGTGCCGGAGTTCATTTCGACCCCCTGAAACCTCAAAACTTAGTTAAAGATATAGGGAGATAATTTTGCCTATTATCGCGTAACTTGCAAACTGTGTGTAAGAATTGCGTGCCGTTTCTTCCCGCAAGTCTAGTTGGTTGTGTGTGAGGTGTGGGTTCTGGTCTTGTGCTAGCTAGAGAGATAGAGAGTCCAAGAAAGGAAAATAGAAGAACCCAGTAGTAGAGCTTCCAAGAACAAGTGATAAAGAAAACTCTCTTTTTCCTCTAGGCCATGATTTGAGGTACGGAGCTCCAAAATGAAATATGAGAACACCAATAGAGAGCTCTTGACAAGAGGGACAAAAATGTATCTAATAGCCTTTGTCCATTAATTGTTTGAAGGTCTTCAAATGGGTGCTTTGAAGCTTAGGTTTCCATGGAAGCTTTGAGCTTTCAAAAACAAGATATAGATGAGAGATATATAGAAAGAAAATGAAAAAGAGAAAATGAGAGGGAGAGCGAGATATGGGGTTGGTTATATAGGGAGAAAGAGGGGGGGGGGGGTGTTATGAGAGAGAAAATGAGAGGGAGAGCGAGATATGGGGTTGGTTATATAGGGAGAAAGAGAGGGGGGGGGGGGGGGGGTGTTATGAGAGAATGTTAAGTGTAGGAGAAATGTCCTAAAAGGTGATGGATGGGATGGTGATAGGTGTGGGTAGTTGAGGGGGTGGGTATGATTCATCACACATACATACACACACACACACACAAGCCTATATTCACACATGTGTTGCCATATGTAACCAAAAAGTGTTACCAACATGTATCAAATTGAAATATATTGTCTTAATTCAAGACCCGTATTGGTCTAAAATTACCAAATTACCCTTTCATAAATTTATGAGTTTCTACCGTTGTCCCCTATTGATCCACTACAAAGTACACGTCATTCATGTTTTCCCCACTATAAATTCTTGGATTCGCCTGGTTCTAGGATCTTATATAATCCACACCAAATGTAAGTAGATGCTTGGAGAGGGACAAAAGCTTTTGCATGCATGCTAGAGAGAGAGAGAGTGAGAGAGAAGGGGAGACAAAAAAGAAGAAAGATAGTTTTGTGGGCTGGATGCTTATTTTATGCCGGTTGTTCGCCGCGTCCGTACACCTCCGCCGCCCGAGTAACCCGTAAATGCACAGTGCACGCCTCATTGCAACTGCCAGACATATATATGTCACTGCTTTATGCCAACAATTGCACTTCCTTCAAAATTCTCTCTCTCTCTCTCTCTCTCTCTCTCTCTCTCTCATTTTGTTTAATTCCTCTGTAATTCCACTTCATTACGTTAAGATAGTACACAAACGCACACTGATTACTACACACAGCTAATTTGCTTACATCATACATAGTCATCAATTACTCAGGTTTCACCAAATTGAATTGTCAAATTAATAATTAGTAGCTATTCGTTTCCGATTTTCTAAAATGCTTTTGACTATTTGATTTTGATTGGGTCTCTTATAGTTAATTGTGTGAGGATTGAGAACCAAGGAAATACTTCTAAAGGTAAAAAATGATTAAAACAAAAGGCTGAACTCCTTGCATATATGGATTAGATTAATTTTCCGCTTCCCAAATTTGATATATTTCAAATGTTATGGTAGTTGTAGTACTTGCAATGATTTATGGTACCACGATTATAGTCACGGTATGTGGTACAATTATTAAAGCATTAAAGAATCACATTTAAGATTTGCGAACCATAATAATACTCGTGAACTATATCTCATCCTCCACTTAACAAATCTTCTCATTTTCATGACCTTAATAGGAGAAACTGCAATGGCTTAGCTAAATGTTTATATGTAAGGTAAATTTAATCTAATTTTCGGTACGAGTTGTGGGAGGGACACAGTAGTGCAGTTAGGAGATGAAGGAGTTTTTGTCGGCCACCATCCAAACGGCATAGGGTCTGGCGGCTAAAACTCCCACACTGGAAAAGATCTGTCCGGCCAAACGGTAGACACATTAATGCAGGCCAGTCCTAACGGGCATTAACCCTCTACCGGCCCACTACCCAATCGGCACTCTCTGTTGTTTTCCTGTATAATAAGGAAATTAGTTGTATGGTAAACTTAGCGTTAGCTACCATTTCTTATCCTAAGTTGTTGTTTAAGCAACACCATTGTAATAGTTGACCTAGTTTACCATATGAATTAACAGTACTGCAGTTGTTCTAACCAATTAATACTACTCATTGTATATCCCTTTTAAGGTAAAAAAAAAAAAACATTTACAAAAATAAAAAGTAAATAAAGTGCATGGGTTGATTAAAAAAAAGAGAGTAATACTAAATATACCAATTGGTTTACTTATTATTGTGGATTTCTTTTAAATTAGTAAACAAAAGGACTTAAAAATTAAATTTTACTTCAAAATCATCATTAGCACATCAACGTATAAACAGTTCAATTGTTCCGAACCGAAATTAACATTTTCCAAATATATATATATATATATATATATATTACCGGCTTATGTTACAACGTTGTTGAACAACATGCGCTCTAGGGGTCAAGTCAAAAAAGCAAACCCAAAATTACTTTCCTTGGAGACCCGACAAGAAGGACGGACACGGCCGTCTATATATACATACATACAAATATGTGCATGTATATACCCAAACCTACGTACGCTTAGCAGATTTCCCTGAAAAAGCCTGGTGGATCTCGTCTCTTTTCTTTAACGCTTGATCTTTTATTTTTTGGTCAATATTTGCCTGATTGTTGAAAAACTATTTTGCTTTTCATATTCTTTTCTCTCTCTCTCTCTTTTGTTTTCTCTTCCAAATATGACTCTTTTCCAAAATACCCCATAAGCACTGATGGACATAAGAATTTATACAGGGCCGGCCCTGAGATGACCAAAATTGGCCGAGGTCTCAAGCGAATTTTCAAAGGGGCCAAAAAAATGAGGCCTCTATACTAAGTTTCATTGAAATTATAAAAAAAAATAGGCCTAAAAATGATAAGTTTCATAGAAATTAGAAAGAAAATAGGCCTAAAAATGATAAGTTTCATAGAAATTTAATAGAAATTAGAAGAAAATAAGCCTAAAAATGATAAATTTCATAAAAATTAGAAAGAAATTAAGAAAAAAATAGGCCTAAAAATGAGGCCTAAAGTCGAGACCCCATGCGATTGCTTTGAAAAATAGGCCCAGGGCCGGCCCTGAATTTATAAATGGGGGGACAATATTGAATATGCATATAATAGTGGTAGATCGACCTATATGGGGTCGGGCCAGTGATTTCGAAGTGAATTTTTTGAATCTATTTATACAATTTTGGGTAAAATTTTTTATACATTGCATTTTTCTACAATAAAGGTTGATCGATTGTTGGAGTTTATGAAACTTGACTGATGGTAAAATTATTGGGTTAGGCTAAACTTATAAAATACTTGCATATATTGAAATAAAAAAAGATGGAATGTTTGTCTAAGAATACATGTACAGATCAAACTTTTTTAGCATTTTGTAGGGGCCAAGAATTAAAATTTCCAAATTACATTTAGGTATACAATATTTTCTAAAATTTTGCGGGCAACATCGGTTCACCCCTGCCCTTAAGCTAGAAACGCGGCAAAGTACTGATCCTCTCAATTATTATAATTTTTCACTAATAATCCTTCCATTAAAATTCCGTCCAAAAAAATAATGTTTTTCTTTCATGTGAGCAACATATTATACAAAACTCTTAACCACATGATTTTTTCTATCCTTTTTTTTTTTTTTTGGATACAACTATCTTTCTTTTGAACCATTGATAATTTTAGAACAAAAAATTCCTCTGTCACACACATAATAACCCTTTGTTATACCCTCAAATTTTTAACGATTCAAAAGAGATGCAAAATTGCCACGTTGTTATCACTTCTATACCATGTGTTTGTAGTATGATACAAAAATGTTAGTTATTTCGTGCACCATAACCTAACCGAATGGATGGTAGAGGGAAAAAATGTAATAATAGAGGGGTCAATTTGTTGAGTTTTGTAGTTCATGAACTGATAAGTGAGGGGGTATTAGAACAATTTACCTTCTTTTTTCTTTTCTGTTTTTTTAAACGTACGCTAGACAAATACACTTAGCCGCCCTCCTCAGCTGACACTTTTGCTCCCGCTAAAGTGATTCTCAATTCAAATCAATTGTGTTGTCCCACAGACATGTCCCTACATTAATTTTCGACCCTTTTCAAGCAAAAACTACGTAGACCCTCAACGCACGCGTTGCGACAACTACGGACAAACTCTTTTCAATATTACCAAAACACCCTCCAACCCAAAACCCCCTATATAAACCAACCCAAACTCACCCATTTCCTCGTACACTTCACATTTCTCTCTCTCTCTCTCTCTCTCTCTCTCTCTCTCTCTCTTAGATTTCATTGAGACAACAACAATGCATTATCATAATAATGATCAGCTGGCAGCTCATGATGAGTCATCATGGGGGGGTTACTATGTTCCGATGAGGAGGGACCCACTGGAGCGAGTGGTGAGGCTGGCCTCAGGGAGTGCGGTGGTGATATTCAGTGTGAGCACGTGCTGCATGTGCCATGCTCTGAAGAGGCTGTTCTGTGGGATGGGTGTTAATCCAACGGTGTACGAGCTAGATCAGGACCCCAGAGGAAGAGAGATTGAGAGGGCTCTCATGAGGATCCTCGGTAAAAACTCACCGGCTGTTCCAGTTGTCTTCATAGGTGGGAAGCTTGTTGGTGCAATGGACAGAGTCATGGCGTCCCACATTAATGGGACTTTGGTCCCACTTCTCAAGGAAGCTGGAGCCATGTGGCTCTAACATATACATATATATATATATATATGTGTGTGTGGAAAGAAGGTTAGGGATCAAGGAAATGGGTTTGTTAATGTTTTAATTATTTCACTTTTGCATTCCTTAATTAGTACAACTCGTTCTCTATAACAAGAGTTGACATTGTAAGGAATATGATATTGACTAACTACTACTGTAGCTGAATATCTTGAACGGAGTTATGTAATTGATCCAACTATTGTATAGATAAATCAAAGAGTAATATTTCGGAACTTGTTAATGTTGTTGCTTTTTTAGAAACTAAACTATATATATATATATATATATATATATATTCTCATTGAGTAAGATTTTGGGCACACAAACAAATAAATTTTGTAAACACAATCTACAAACATCACAATGTGTCTACCTTTCTTTTGTGGACCTTAAAGTGTCGGTGGACCCTACCAGGAGAGAGATAGGCACATTCCGATATTTGTGAGCTTTGTTTGTGTCCAAAGACTTACTCATTAGTTATCATTTATGAGTTCTGACCATTTTAAGGAGTAAATATAAGGTAATGTTATTGTGAGAAACTTCTTATATGAGAAAGTACCCTATGACCGTTGGATAACAAATCAACCATTGGATTTCTGAGAATCTCGAGATGTAGTTAAGGCTACTTTCTCATCCAATGGTCATAAGGTGTTTTCTCTTATGAGAAGCTTCTCACAATAGTTTTACCCGTAAATATATATATAAATATATATTGATTGTAATTGGGATACTAAGTCACTATTTATGTCTTCTCTAATACATGAGAAGTTTTGTAATTATGTGGAAAGAGTTTGAACTTATGTGAGAAGTGACTTTCTTAAAAATAGAGAACTATATAGATTGATAAAGAGATGTGATTGGATTGGAATACGATGACATCTCTATTCCGTTAGATACAATATTTTTCCTATTTTGAAAGAGAGAGTGTGTGTTTGTGTGTGTCAACTGAGCCGGGAAACCTGGGACAATATAATCAATGGAAGTGGACAACTATAGGCGTGTGTACTCGCAGGTTAATCCATTAGCCATTTCGGTGCTTTCCTTTTTTTGTTGCATGTGCAATGCATGCTTGAGCTATGTCTTGTCTACGACGAAATGGACAACACCCTCATGAAGCCTGAGAAATTATTCTGTTTTGACCGTTGTGGGATGCACAACTCATATATATCCATTGTGCCATTATTTAGAGTCTATTTTATAATTAATTTTAATATGCAAGAAACTTTTTTAATTGGTCATATTAGAATTTCGAAAATACTACAGTCACATAGAGAATAAGGGGAAAGAAAAAAAAAAAACAAACAAGTAAAAAAAAAAGTTGATGGGTTATATCATTTTTGTAAGAAATAGTAAAAATTTTAAAAATATATTAAAGTACATTGATTTTTTTGAGGAGAATTCTTAAAATAAAACATTTTAAAATGTACAAAAAAACTCCTAATTTCGGGAATGAGTTTTTTTTTTTTGGATTATATGGGAGGAGAAGAAGGTTCGAACATATATAGAACCTGGATACACAGGGCATTAAGCGTCAATCCTTTGACATTTGGACTATGAATTCTTATATTTTGGGTATGAGTTTATTTTTACAATCTCAATACAAATTGGACAAGAAAATACTTTTGCTCACATAATTTTTGGTGCAACAATGCTCATCCAACTCTCATATTGGTCAATGCAGTGGGATCTAAGATTTAATTAATAGTGTTTAATCTGAGTCCCACTGTATTAATTTATAGGAGGCTTAGATGAACATTAGTGCATCAAAAATTGGATGAGCAAAAAGCTCTCATTGGACAATTCAACCGTTTTCGAATACTTATTCAAAACTACTCATAATAACTCATACTTTAATAGTTTTGCCCTTATTTAATTATTTTTGTCACTATGTTTTTTTTTTTTTTTTTTTTTTTGGTAATCGGGAGTTTTCGAGTCAACTTGTGCGCACCTCGACTAATCCTCCAAGGCTCTAGGAATCACAAGGTGAATTCTTCGGTGGTCATACTTTCTATGACTCGAAAACTAAACCTCTTGAATAGTACATCCAAAAAACTTACCACTCGCCTCGTTATAGTTATTTTTGTCACTTATTGTGCACCGCTCAATAATCTCCGGAAGACCTGATCCAAATATAATTCTGGGAATTGCCACGTCAGCATCACTTCTTAGGACGGGTCAAATCAACACTTTTGCAGACCATTAAGGTTTAGAAAATACTTTGCTCACTTAAGTTTTGGTGACCAATGGGCGGTTTAAGATTTGAGTAAAGATTGGGACACAAACAAACACACAACTTTTGGACACAACTCAAATAATGTGTCTATCTCTCTCCTGTGATGTCACTGGACCCTACAGTAACACATAAGAGAGATAGACACATTATTTGAGTTGTGTCCCAAAGATTGTGTGTTTGTTTGTGCCCCAAGTATTACCCTTAAGATTTTGAGTGAATATTAGTGTACTAAAAATTGAGTGAGCAAAAATACTCTCTCAAGATTATCATTACTTTTATTTTAGGCTTTCGTTTGTTCCCATTCAACGCATCTCATTGGACTTGACTGACTAAAAACTTTCCTCTTCCTTCTTATATACCTGTTTGTCATTTTTTTTTTTTTCCCAAATATTAAAAAGGTCATTTAGATTTTTCATTTCAGTCATTTATTGTAGTATTTTTTAGAAATAAATTCATTTTATAAGCTAACTTAAAAATTAATTTCTCACCTATTTTCTCACCTATTTTGATAACTAAAATACCACCACTCCACAAATTAGGGTTTTAAATTCAAAACTCATATTCAAAACACATATAATACACATATATATATATATATATATATCTTATAGAAATCTAGAAATTGGCCAAACCTAAGATTGAATGTAACACCCGTACCTGGACGAGAAGATTAATTTGGTATTAATATGTGTTAATTAAAGATAGTTAATGCATGAGATGATTTAAGGTGGGGTTATGAACCCACATGTGAAAAGGTGCTCAATTGCGGGCATAGATGAGAGTCCTGTGAAAGGCGGGGCTGGTATAGAAGTGGGGCCCAATGAGGGTCTAATTAAAATATATGCATTTTGATGTCATTATATGCTTAGATGAATACTTGTTTAAATGTTTAAACATATTATTATTGCTTATGATAGGTTAAGGGGACCAATTTGGATACCCATGTGAGGGCGTATTTGAAAACAATTTATAAATGGTAGGTTTAATAGCAACCTCATAAATTGTGTGGGACCCACGCGGGACTTAGATTAAATCTTTTTAGAAAAGATGGGTAGTTAATGTAATTAACAAGGGGGGTTTCATAATAAAGCTTAAAGAAAGTTGGGGGAGGTAAATGAGAATAGGAGAAAGTTGTACCAACACACATATGCATGTAGCATATGTGTCTTTAGCACAAAATTCAGTTGGATTCCCAGAAATTCAAGAGAACCAAGAGCTCCGAGTCGGCGACGGTTTCTCCGACAACATTTCTCACCATATCTTCGCCGTCCGACGTCGGATTCACGAACCGAGACTGGATTTGGACTCGTGGAGGTAAGAGGATCATATGCACGTCCTTTATTTTCATTTTCGGCAACGTTTTTACGGCGGCCGTTCTTAATAGATGATGTTCTTGGCACCAAACTTATATAGGAATTACACCGGTGGAATTTGGGTTGGAAATTTGCTAGAGGTTGGAATTTCTAAGCTTAATTCGCTAGTAAATCGAAGAGGTGAGTGTTCTAGTCTCAAAATTGGGTGTTTAAATATGTTGATGTGATAATTGTTAGCTTAGGATGCTTAATCCATGTTTATGTTTACATGTGTTTGTTAAATTTATGTAAAAAGCATGTCAAAGTTATGAAATTGCTATGCTTATATGCTTATATGCTATGTTGCTTAAATGCTTATGTGGATCAAAGGGAAGTCAAGTAGTGACCACCATTTATAGGTCCAATATGTAAGGGATAGGAAGTCCTCATGAGTAGGATGTGGTGACGACGACAATGAAATGTCGGTGATGCCTTCGGGGTCACAAGAGAGTGTGTGTTGTGCTATATGCACCAAAAGAGTGAGAAATTCCGGGATGAGAAGGACCCAAGGGTGGTGGTTTGAATTACTTGACTTTTCGGAGGTCAATTGGTTGTTGTTTATAATGATTGTTGCATTTGCATATTAAGCATTCCAATAGCATGATTAGTTCCCTCACTAAGCGAAAGCTTAAATGAAATATATCTTCTGTTGTGGTTATTGAATAACCATCGCAGGTACAGCACGGGAAGAGGAGAGAAAGTGATCCACGTGACGGAGTGGGTGTGGGAGTTGTGTCCTTGTGAATATGTTCCTATGACTAATTAGTTTATGTCTAAAATGTATTTTCTTGTTGGCAATGTATAAATACTTTGAGTTTTGGAAGTCTTGTAACATTTTAAGCTTGGTGTTAATGTGAATTTTTCACCAAAGTGTAAGTTGTATTTACATGTCATGAGTCATGTGTAAGGGTGGGGGAGGAGCTTGAATTCGTGGAGAAAATTTGGAGTTGTAAACCTTAATTTGGTTCCTTATGTTGGATACTCATGTATATGTTGGGAGAGATAGGATTTTGATGCAAATGATGATCCATGTGAGAAGGTTGTGTGTTTTAATTGTTGGATCACACTTGATTTAACTTGTGTTGATGATTGGGAACACTTAGAAATGGTTTTGGAATGATCTTTAATGTTTTCACAAAGTTTTGAGATGTTAGGAAATGTTTTGGACATGAAAAACTGATGTTTTTAGCAGCTGGGAGCTATTCTGCCAAGGCCGGATCGATCCGGCTTTCCCGCGGATCGATCTTCCCATTTCTGGGGACATTCTGTCTCAAAATCAATAAAATGGATCGATCTGCCCTTTTCGCGGATCGATCTGCCCCTATAAATTTTGACTGTCCACTTTTACGGAAACAAGCATAACTCTTTCTAGAAAGATCGGATTCGCGCGCCGTTTTTTGCATTGGAACCGAGACTCAAAGATCTATCTTTTGGTATAAAATTTACTATACCTTATTAATGACCATTGTTCCCTTGGGTCTGATTTATGCCAAGAAAGCTCTTTTATGGAGTCTAAAACATATTTTTCTTCATGATTAGTGTATGGTTTGGTGTGTGGGCTTTGTTACACATGTCCTAATCCACCTGGGGCGGGTTGGGGTATGATAATTTTTGGTATCAGAGCAATGGATTATAGCCTTTGGGGTCGAGTGACGATTACAACTCAGATGTGTAATAAGCATAAATGATCAATGAATGTGTAAATCATGCATACACGTTTACTTAGCATGTTGAATGATGTTGAGCATGCATTGAAAAGTATAAACATAACATGTGTGTGTAACTGTATTGTGAATGCTAGAGAGAAAATGTCTGGTTCGACACCGCCTACGCAAATGGGATAATGGAAAGGGTTGTATCTGGTTTGGTACAAGTAGTTGAAACTCATGCAATAGAGGGAAGACGTGAACAATCGAATCCTAATCCGAGGGAGGAGGTGACCACTATTTCACAGTTTTATAAGCAGAAACCGACACTATTCGGGGGGGAGACTGATCCAATGAGAGCCGATTTCTAGTTTTCCGATATGGAGAGGATATTCAGGGTTCTCCCATGTTCTGAGGTTCAGCAGGTTTCATTTGTTGCCGATACTTTAAAAGAAGAAGCACATTACTGGTGGCGTACAAAGTTAGGACAGGAAAGGCCGAATACTTGGAGGGAGTTTGTAGTACTCTTCAAGAAGCAGTATTTTCCAAAATCGTTCGAAGATTCGTAGGCTCAAGAGTTTATGGAACTAAAATAAGGAGGGATGACAGTTCAGGAGTATTCTGCCAAATTCACAAGTTTGGCATGATTTGCTGAAAATGTAGTACCGAATTAAGGGGATCGAACTAGAAAGCTTGTGATGGGGCTTAGGGATGAGATTCGACGTCATGTATCCGTACAGCGGTTGGATAAAGTTGCAGAGGCATTGGATGTGGCTTCAATCGCTGAAAAAGATATGGGGTATCAACAAAGTCCACAAGCACCAACAACTCAACAATACAAAAGGCCGAGTACAAGTCAATATAGCGGTCAAGGGAGTTCAAAACGACAAAGTCTAGGGGGTTCTTCGAGTAGTGGAGGTAACAAGTCACGATGTAACACATGTGGGAAATTTCATTGGGGTGTATGCAATCTACCAACAACGGTGTGTAATAATTGCCGAAAAATGGGTCATGTGGCGAAGAATTGTTCTGGGGTGAGGCCAAATACTTATGCTCCAATGAGACTTATCGATGATAGTGGGATGGTTTGTCACAATTGTGAGGAACTTGGACACCGAATGCGCAATTGTCCTATGCCGAGGCAAGGAGGTTTTAGTGCAACCGCAAGCAGTGCACCAACACCGCGACCACCTCAACAACAACCACCTCAAGGAAGGAAACAACGTTAGGGTCGTTATTTCCAACTTAATCTAGGGGAGACCACCGTTGCTAACATGGTCGTGTCAGGTAAAGTTCTTATCTGTTCCACACCCGCTAATGTATTAATGGATTCTGGTTCTACACACTCGTTTGTATCACACCAATTCGCTAGGAATATGAATGTATCCTTAGAACTTCTAGAATATGATCTATCTGTTGATGTTCCGCTGGGAAGATCATTGGTGAGTTCGGGAGTTTATAGAAATTATGAAATTAAAATCAATGATGAAGTGTTAATTGCAAATTTAGTACCGTTAGTAATTCAACATTTTGATGTCATATTGGGGATGGATTGGTTATCAATAAATCACGCGGTCATTGACTGTGAGAATAAAAGGGTAGAATTTCAGACACCAACTCATAGATTCTTTTCTTTTCAAGGGGTAGGTGTTGTGTCACCACCTTATCTTGTGTCCGCTATCAAGGCTTGTCATTTATTGAGAAAGGGATGTAGAGGTTTCCTTTGTAGCATATCCGATACTAGAAGTACAAAACTGAAGTTGGAAGATATACCAGTGGTTAGGGAATTTCCTGACGTATTCCTAGAAGATTTGCCGATTGTGTTAATTGAGAGGAAGGTTGAATTTGGTATAGATGTAATATTAGGAACACAACCCATCTCGCGGGCACCATATAGAATGGCTCTGATAGAATTAAAAGAGTTGAAGACTCAGTTACAGGAGTTGTTGGATAAGGGGTTCATACGGCCAAGTGTATCACCCTGGGGTGCACCGGTTCTTTTTGTGAAAAAGAAAGATGGGACGATGCGGATGTATATAGATTATCGAGAGATCAACAAAGTAACTATAAAAAATAAGTACCCATTGTCGCGGATCGACGATTTATTTGACCAGTTACAAGGAGCTCAAGTGTTTTCAAAGATCGATTTGAGGTCGGGGTATCATCAATTGAAGGTAAAAGCTGAGGATGTTGAGAAGACGGCCTTTAGAACTCGGTACGGTCATTATGAATTTCTTGTAATGCCATTTAGAGTAACCAATGCACCGGCTGTGTTCATGGATTTAATGAATCGAGTCTTTAAAACGTATTTGGATGAATTTGTTATAGTTTTTATTGATGATATTCTTATTTACTCAAAGAGCCCAGAAGAGCATGATAGGCATTTGAGATTGGTGTTACAACGACTTCGAGAAAAGTAATTATTCGGAAAACTGAAGAAAAGTGAGTTTTGGTTAACAAGTGTTACCTTCCTTGGCCATGTGATTTCCAAGGATGGCGTGTCAGTTGATCCGCAGAAAATAGAAGCTGTTATGAATTAGGCGAGAACAACCAATATGTCAGAAATTCGTAGCTTTCTGGGATTGGCTGGATATTATAGAAGGTTTGTTCTGGATTTCTCCAAGATTGCTACTCCGATGTCAACATTAATGATAAAGGATATTCCGTTTGAATGGGGGAAAGAATGTGAGGAATATTTTCAAACATTGAAGAGTAAATTAACTTCTGCTCCAATACTTGCGATTCCGACAAGTACCGGGGGATTTAGTATTTACAGTGATGCTTCCCATCAAGGCTTAGGATGTGTTCTTATGCAAAGGGACAAAGTGATTGCATATGCTTCATGGCAATTGAGGACTCATGAGAAGAATTATCCAACCCACGATTTGGAACTTGCTGTAGTAATTTTTGCCTTAAAGATTTGGCGACATTATTTGTATGGGGAAACTTGTGAAATTTTCTCTGACCACAAGAGCTTAAAGTATTTGTTTACTCAGAGGGATTTAAATATGCGACAACGAAGATGGTTGGAGTTAATGAAGGACTACGACCTAAAAATTCAATATCATCCAGGTAAAGCAAATGTGGTGGCCGATCTTTGAGTCAGAAATCATCAAAAAGTTTAGCATGTGTTTTGACGGCACAAGAAGGGTTGGTGAAAGAGTTTGAACGACTGGAATTGGAAGTTATTCCTAGAGTTGAAGGTGGATTGATGGCAACGATTATAGCACAACCTGACTTGATTGGAGAGATTAAAACAAATCAACTATTAGATTCAAACTTGAAGAAAGTTGTAGATAAATTACCTGGAGGTAAGCGACCAGAGTTCAGTCTGCATGATGGGGTACTATGGTACATCAATCAGTTATGTATGCCTAATGTAGGCAACTTAAAAGAAAGAATTTTGGAAGAATCTCATAGTACTCAATATTCCGTGTATCCGGGTAGTACGAAAATGTATAGAGATTTGAGGGAGGTCTATTGGTGGAGTGGTATGAAACGTGAAGTTGCTGAATATGTAGCCAAGTGCATGACGTGTCAATTGGTAAAGCTTGAGCATCAACGACCCGCTGGGGAGATACAACCATTAGAAATACCGGAATGGAAATGGGAACATATTACAATGGATTTTGTGTCTGGATTGCCGAGGTCTCCTAGATTTAATGATAGCATTTGGGTGATCGTTGACAGGTTGACTAAGTCAGCCCACTTCTTACTGATTAAGACCACAGAACCGACAAACTTAGTGGAACTTTATGTTAAAGAGATTGTGAGATTGCACGGGGCACCAGTGTTTATTGTATCAGATTGCGATACACGTTTTGTGTCTAGGTTTTGAGAAGGGCTACAATGGGCAATGGGAACAGCTTTGCATTTTAGTACTGCTTTCCACCCGCAAACTGACGGACAGCCAGAATGGGTTATTCAGATTCTAGAGGTTATGCTTAGGGTCTGTGTTATGGATTTCAAAGCTGATTAGGAAACACATTTGCTGCTAATTGAATTTTCTTACAATAATAGCTTCCAGACAAGCATTGGAATGGCGCCTTTTGAGGCATTGTATGGTCGAAAATGTAGATCGCTTGTGTGTTGGACAAAGGTTGGGGAGAAGCAACTTCTAGGGCCAAAAATTGTATAAATCACCACCGATAAAGTTAAGTTGATTAAGCAACGGTTGCAAGTGGCACAAAGTCACTACAAAAGTTATGCTGATACGGGTAGAAGACCGTTGAAGTTCGAGGTTGGTGATTATGTGTTCTTAAAAGTTTCACCTTCGAAGGGCATTACGTGATTTGGTAAGATAGGTAAGTTGAGTCCGAGATATGTTGGACCTTTTCTGATTTTGAATAAAGTGGGACCGGTAGCTTATAGGTTGGAGTTACCACAAGAGTTGTCACATGTTCATAATGTGTTCCACGTGTCTATGCTCAGACGTTATGTGTCGAATTCGAGTCATATCCTTGAACCAGAACCGTTGGAAGTCCGAAAAGATATGACGTATGTTGAACATCTGGTACAGATTCTGGATAAGAAAGATCAAGTGTTGAGAACAAAGACAATTATGTTGGTCATGGTCCTCTGGCGTAATCATAGCGTTGAAGAGGCAACTTGGGAGCGAGAAGATGAGGTCAGGGAGAAGTACCCACACTTGTTCGACTGATGAGGTAAGAATAAGTTTGGGGACAAACTTCTTAAAAGGGAGGAAGAAATGTAACACCCGTACTCGGACGAGAAGATTAATTTGGTATTAATGTGTGTTAATTAAAGATAATTAATGTATGAGATGATTTAAGGTGGGGTTATGAACCCACATGTGAAAAGGTGCTCAAATGAGGGAATAGATGAAAGTCTTGTAAAAGGCGGGGCTGGTATAGAAGTGGGGCCCAATGAGGGTCTAATTAAAATATATGCATTTTGATGTCATTATATGCTTAGATGAATACTTGTTTAAATGTTTAAACATATTATTATTGCTTATGATAGGTTAAGGGGACCAATTTGGGTACCCATGTGAGGGCGTATTTGAAAATAATTTATAAATGGTAGGTTTAATAGCAACCTCATAAATTATGTGGGACCACGTTTGGGACCCACGCGGGACTTAGATTAAATCTTTTTAGAAAAGATGGGTAGTTAATGTAATTAACAAGGGGGTTTCATAATAAAGCTTAAAGAAAGTTGGGGGAGGTAAATGAGAATAGGATAAAGTTGTGCCAACACACATATGCATGTAGCATGTGTGTCTTAAGTACAAAATTCAGTTGGATTCTCCAGAAATTCAAGAGAACCAAGAGCTCCGAGTCGGCGACGGTTTCTACGACGACATTTCTCACCGTATCTTCGTCGTCCGGCGTCGGATTCACGAACCGAGACTGGATTTGGACTCGTAGAGGTAAGAAGATCACATGCACGTCCTTTATTTTCATTTTTGGCAACGTTTTTACAGCGGCCGTTCTTAATAGATGATGTTATTGGCACTAAACTTATGTAGGAATTACACCGGTGGAATTTGGGTTGGAAATTTGCTAGAGGTTGGGATTTTAATTCGCTAGTAAATCGAAGAGGTGAGTGTTCTAGTCCCAAAATTGGGTGTTTAAATATGTTGATGTGATAATTGTTAGCTTAGGATGCTTAATCCATGTTTATGTTTATATGTGTTTGTTGAATTTATGTAAAAAGCATGTCAAAATTATGAAATTGCTATGCTTATATGCTTATATGCTAAGTTGCTTAAATGCTTATGTGGATCAAAAGGAAGTCAAGTAGTGACCACCATTTATAGGTCCCATATGTAAGGGATAGGAAGTCCTCAATGAGTAGGATGTGGTGACGATGACAATGAAATGTCGGTGATGCCTTCGGGGTCACAAGAGAGTGTGTGTTGTGCTATATGCACCAAAAGAGTGAGAAATTCCGGGGTGAGAAGGATCCAGGGGTGGTGGTTTGAATTACTTGACTTTTCGGAGGTCAATTGGTTGTTGTTTATAATGATTGTTGCATTTGCATATTAAGCATTCCAATAGCATGATTAGTTCCCTCACTAAGCGAAAGCTTAAATGAAATATATTTTCTATTGTGGTTATTGAATAACCATCGCAGGTACAGCAAGGGAAGAGGAGAGAAAGCGATCCACGTGACGGAGTGGGTGTGGGAGTTGTGTCCTTGTGAATATGTTCCTATGACTAATTAGTTTATGTCTAAAATGTATTTTCTTGTTGGCAATGTATAAATACTTTGAGTTTTGGAAGTCTTGTAACATATTAAGCTTGGTGTTAATGTGAATTTTTCACCAAAGTGTAAGTTGTATTTACATGTCATGAGTCATGTGTAAGGGTGGGGGAGGAGCTTGAATTTGTGGAGAAAATTTGGAGTTGTAAACCTTAATTTGGTTCCTTATGTTGGATACTCATGTATATGTTGGGAGAGATAGAATTTTGATGCAAATTATGATCCATGTGAGAAGGTTGTGTGTTTTAATTGTTAGATCACACTTGATTTAACTTGTGTTGATGATTGGGAACACTTAGAAATGGTTTTGGAATGATCTTTAATGTTTTCACAAAGTTTTGAGATGTTAGGAAATGTTTTGGACATGAAAAACTGATATTTTTAGCAGCAGGGAGCTATTCTGCCAAGGCCGGATCGATCCGGCTTTCCCGCGGATCAATCTGCCCATTTTTGGGGACATTCTGCCTCAAAATCAATAAAATGGATCGATCTGCCCTTTTCGCGGTTCGATCCGCCCCTATAAATTTTGACTGTCCACTTTTACAGAAACAAGCATAACTCTTTCTAGAAAGATCAGATTCGTATGCCATTTTTTGTATTGGAACCGGGACTCAAAAATATATCTTTTGGTATAAAATTTTCTATACCTTATTAATGACCATTTTGCCCTTAGGTCTGATTTGTGCCAAGAAAGCTCTTTTATGGAGTCTAAAACATGTTTTTCTTCATGATTAGTGTATGGTTTGGTGTGTGGGCTTTGTTTCATGTGTCCTAATCCGCTTGGGGCGGGTTGGGGTGTGACATTGAATTAATACGAATTTTGATTTTGCAATACCAAAGAAAGGAACAAAGACAATTTTTGGGCAAACTTGGGTAAACAAGAACCAGATCAAGAAAGAGAAACACAAAATCAGATTCATATTATATTCAGTGATAAACATACAACAACACTCATGTTATATACAATCTAAACTTCAACAAGATAAAGACATGTAATCGAAAGCCCATAAATTTGAAACCCAGATCGCATACAATGCCCCCTTTATGCTAATCTACACATCATGATCTAACCAAAAAGAAAAACAGGACAAATAGTCCAGTTTCTCATATATATATATATATAGAGAGAGAGAGAGAGAGAGAGAGAATGAGAAATTCCTCACTTTTAAAATGCATCACAGATCATAAGTGACAAATTCATCGATAACATAATGTTAAAATTTGCATATAATGGTGAGAAATTATCACTTCTAACCATAATGAGAAATTTCTCACTTCAAAAGGCATCACTGACTATAAGTGAGAAATTTTATCTATTACGGTGAGAAATTATCACTTCTAAAACTTTTAATGCTCTAATGACAAATTTGTCACTTATTAATACAAATTTCTTATTTTTTTGGTGAGAAATTCTTACTTAATAATACAAATTTCTATAATAAAAAAAATAATAAAATGAATTCTCACCTTCACAACTCAAAACGTAAACGTAAAAACAAATCTTGAATAATTGAATCATTATTTTCTTTTGGCATCAGTCGTCTCACGTCAAAGGGAAAATCTTGCATCTACACATGACTCAATCCTATGAAAACAATAGTGGAGAACACAAAAACTTTGGCTTGGACAGAAGAAGCACATCACAATGAATGTCAGACAACCACCAATGGTGTTGATCTTCAAGGTAAGAACCATCACTCCATCTATATACTTGAACAGCTAGAACATTTTTCTTGTCAGATCCACATGGAAGACAGAAGTCTGTCATTTGAAAGAGAGAGAGAGAGAGAGAGAGAGAGAGAGAGAGAGAGAGAGAGAGAGAGAGAGAGAGAGAGAGACTGTGAGATAATGAGAGAGTGTGTAGAATGCATTTATTAAAAAGAGAGAGAAAGATAGAGAAAGACAGAGAGTGAGATAATGATATAGAGAGAAACGGATCTTGCATTTATTTAGGTTTCAATTTGAAATTTCTAATTTTAAGGTGATGGTACATACATACATACATACACACATATATATACATATATATATATATATACATATATCTAATGAAGGGCAATTTTTGTCTATAAAAAATACATATTTTGGGATAAAATGACTAATTCCTGTATTTTCTTAATGATTAAGGATGAATTAAGAGTTAAAAAGTCAAAGTGACGAAATGAATATTGACTAAAATCTGAAGGACTAAATCATATAATTCTAATATTAGAATAGAAAAAAAGAAGAGATAGGGGCTACTTTCTCTCCATTTCACTCGTTTGATAATTTAAGTGTCAAAAAAAGAGAAGACAAATAGAGAGAACGTTGAGAGAGTTTTGTCTTCCTTTTCCGTGTGTGCTTCCTTAAAAGACTGGAATTCTAGGGGATTGGACAAATGAGTCCACTGTTTTGGAAGCTAGGAGTGTTTTGTCTTCCTTTTTGGGTTTTTGGATTAATGCAGTTAAGGGTCGCAGATCGGCTAATTGTATAGCCCATAACCTTGCTCAATGGCCTTCTAATTGTAATATATTTGGACTCATTCCTATTGGTGAAATTCCTCCCTGCGTTTTGGAGGATGATCATCAAAGGGGTATAGTGGTCCCTTTTGTCTCCTAATACAATTTTAGCTTTTCAGCAACAAAAAATAAATAAATAAATAAATAAAGGAGCTCACTTTATTTTTCTCTCCAAATCGGGGAGAATTCGGAGAGAAGAGAAGAGAAGAGAAATAAGATAAGTACTTTCTAAAAGACCATTATGTCCTAATGTATTCTAATTTATTCCAATGTATATCTGTAACGAGGAATAAAAGAGTAAATTGATTTGAAATACGTTCTTTTCTTTTCTTTTATAAAAGCTAACCAAACTTGAGAAAGTTAAGTTTCTCTTCTCTTCTCTTCTCTTCTCTTTCTATTGTCAATTCGAATATAGTGGAGAAAACTCATCTCTCTTTTATCTTCTCTTAATGAGTTTCTGTTCTCTCCATTTCTCTCCATCTAAACAGAGAGTTACTTTACAAAATTTAATCTGCCAAACAGGCTTAACAATACAACCAAGATGTTTAAGAGGTTCAAAATTCACAATTATCCTTACAGGACATTGGTATACATAACTTCCAATTCTTTTGCAGTAGGACAATCCTAAATTTACCAAATTTAGTTACCTAAATTCGGTCAACTAGATATAATACTTTGTCCACTTGTTTTGAAATTGAAGAGTTTTAGGGTGTGTTTGATAAAACTGAAAATTAAGTACTGAAAATTAAGTGCTGAATTTAAGTACTGAAAATTTAAAGTAATTTGTATTTGCAATACTGAAAACAATGTTTCATGAACTAAAACAAATTGCATTCAGTGATTATTTTCAGTAGAAAATTTTCACTTAACATTTTCAGTGGATTTTTGGCTGCTTTTTCAATTAAGTGGTACATTATCAAACGCACTGAAAAAAATTAAGTGCTAAAAATTTTCATTTTCACCGCTTAATTGAGTTATCAAACACACCCTTAGATAACCGATGACTCTTTGGGACAACCTGTCTAGGTGTCTCTAGCAATACATTTTTTTTTTTTGAGTGCTAAAATTAGCAATAAGTATATACTGGACAGACCTATTAAGTAAAGGTTAATAATAAAGGACCCAAAAAAAAAAAGGAGTTAGGGTATGTATAATAATAAAGGACCCAATGTTTTGGTCTCAATTTGTAATAACAATGTGTTATTTTATAGTATATTTGGTGCCAATCAATATTAACCTTTTTAATGTATCATTTGGAAGTAAATTTTTATGTGACATTTGTTAGTTATAATTTATAATGGATAGTAAAAGGTCTTGAATTATATACTGTAACTTTGATGTATTTATCATATAATGGGAAAAGATTTCTTGATTTTTCTATTAATTCTTATAGAATTAACTTGATTATATCATCTACACGAATATATATATATATATATATATAAATAGACTAAAAAAATTCGCCTCAGGGGCGCTGCCTCTAAACCCCTGTAAACTTGTCTACTCCAGTTGCAACTTCTTGGTTTTTCCCCTACCAAGTCTCCCCAACTACAATTTCCGCATCCGTCCCTGTATATAGCTTTAATTCCAACACCTTTTTCTTAACTTAATTTCCTTTTTTTTTTAGACAAAACTAAAAGTAAAGGATAAAAATAAAGGACTCAAAAAAAAAAAAAAAAAGAGTTACGGGTGTTTGATAAAATTGAAAATTAAGTGTTGAAAAATAAGTACTGAAAGTTTTAAACTGCTGAATTGGGTGTGCTGAAATATAAGTATTGGACATAATTAGGCTATTTGATAATGCTAATTGATAAACATGTGCATCATACTAAGTAAACAATTCTACCTTTGTGCATCATACTAAGTAAACATGTGAAACCAAATAAGTTTGTATCTTGATAGTAATGATTCGTGCACATAAAATGTGCATATAATGATCTAGGCCATTCATTTTGATGGGTCCCATGTGTGCAGGATGGACCCCACCAAAATAAATGGCCAAATCTTTATGTGCGCATTTTATGTGCACAAAGCATAACCCGATGCCAAATGACTAGGAGCACAACTTAAAAACTACTTGACTTTAGAATACCATTGCATTACGATTAAGGCTGTACTTGAGGCGAGCTTTTCGAACTCGAGCCGAGCTTTAAGAATTGGCATCCTGCTCAAGCTTGATCTTGGCTAGTTTATTATTGAGCCAAGCCGAGCCGAGCCGAGCCTAGCCGCGAGCCCTTGTTGAGCGACTCAACTCGTGTACACCCCTCTTAGTAAGTTGTTGTTAACCAAAACGCATGGACGAAATTCAATGCTTGACAGTTAGCATACATATACATTTTTTTTTACCTAAAATAATTGTTTGCCATGTGAATTTAAGACTATGCACATTATAATATGCCCGTATTCTTTCAATTTTAAATATTTTGCATTATACATATAGGAAGAGGATCTTAAGTGCACTGGGTAAGCGCACTCTACCCAGTGCACTGATTTTTAAGCCTAAAAAAATCCGCGGGTTGCCCCTCTGACCAGCGCTTCATTTTGCGCCCTGCTGATCCGCGGGCTTTTTTAGACTTAAAAACCAATGCACTGGGAAGAGTGCACTTACCCAGTGCACTTAAGATCCTTTCCCCATTATATTTTTTATAATTATCATATGTATATATATATATATAAAATATTCTTCCAATTTTAAATACTTTGCATTATATATATTACATTTTTATAGTTATCATATATATATATATAAACAAGCCCTTATCAAACCTATTAGCAAGATTTTTCATGAGTCTATTATACGAGCCTTTATCGAACTGTTCGGGCCTTATCGAGCAGAGCCCATGTGTGCTCAAGCTTGGCTCATTTATTAAACGAGCTTTATATTCAAGCTCGAGCTTGGCTTGTTTATTATATGAGCCGAGCCGAGCCGAGCCCTACCCCAAGCCCTTGTTGAGCGGCTCAATTCGTGTACACCCCTAATTACGATCTGTATAAAATCAGTCCTTTGTATAAATTAACTTATGCCAGATGCATTACAATCTTATAATCTAACAAGTAACAATTCAAAACAATCAAGGAACAATACACAGAAGCCACGTAGTAATTCAGAAATTAAATTTGCTCTAAGACAACAAATTGCTGAATTCTCCTCGATTTTTCGTCCACGGACGCCCACCAAGATATAGATTAAAAACTGCTTGTATTCTTTGGAAGAAATCTCATTAGAAAATGTTGTAGTTTGATTGTGAAATAATAAGGGTAGAATGGTCATTAAAAAAGATCTTTTAAAGACCAATTCACTGACCGCATGCTGTGAAAAAATTCAGTGGCTTTTAATTAGATTATCAAACACACCCTTAGTTAATATAAAATCCTAAGTAGTGTAACTTTGTAGAATTTGGTCCATTCTTTGAAAATTTTTGCCTAAGGTCCACAAAAGAAACCTGAGCATAACTACCCCTACCCCATATATCCACTCCCATTCAAATTTTAATTAAAACCCAATAATCTCAAATTACTGACACACCCTCACTCTTCTCAAATAACTCTAGGGTGTACAAATTTGATATAACCCAATTCAGTTATGCTACTATCTACAGAGAAGAACGAGATCTTCATTCGAGAACAACCCACTCTCATTCGACGCAGATGAGGGAAAATTAAAAAAATCTACTCTTCTTTGATGCCGACGACCCAAAGTTGTAGCTCGATTCCGACGCTGATGAGACAATGACGAAGAAAGGTAATTGAGGAACTTAACATTGTTTTTCAATCATTGGTGAATTTTCACACTATAATCAAACGATTTTCGGTCAAGAACTTCTTATAATGAAGAAAAAATAGAATTGGGGAAAAAACTAGGGTATTTTACAAATTTTAGGTTCAAATACACTTAGATATTTGATTTTCATTGTGATTTTAAGGTCCCAAAATATAATTTTTGAGATTTTAGTTTACCATTTGTGACTTTTATGAAAACTTACAAATTTAGGATTTTTGCCAAAATTCTCTAATGTCGAACCTAATTTGTGTGTGAAATTTTACACTCATGTTCACCCAAATTTATAAGGTAAGCATCAAACCAACCTTCTCTCTAAATTACAACTATATTCACTGTAAAACCTTGATATTTGAAATGAGAAATTTAGGGGGAAAAAAGGGTTTTTTTTTATTTTAGAAATCCTTATTGTGATAAGACAGTGTATAAATAGTGTTAAATTTTACACTGTTAAATTTCACAGAATGACGAGTTTCACTTTGTAATGAATGGAGAGAGAGATGAACCCAGAATGGTTAAAATATTCAATTCTGAAACTATCGCTGGCACGGACGCAACTGAGGCAAATGTATTGGATTAGATTTAATTGTGAGTTGTATCCGTGCTAGCGGGAGTTTGCCTCAGTTGCGTCCAATACAGTTGCCTCAGTTGCGTCCAAAATGTCATAGTGTTATATTTCACGCTAGGTGAAATTGAACATAAACTTGTAATAGCGTTACGTTTCAGACTGCTAAATTTTATAAAATGGCAAGTTTCACTTTGTGAAGATGGAGAGAGGGATGATCACAAAATAGACATACCATATGACTAAACTTATAACAAAATAACATTTTGTAATGTAAACCACTAAAATCAAAGGATATAAAACTATTCCATAAATATATGTTATAAAAAAAAAAGGATATTAACATTTGCAAAACAATGTTTAATTTCACACTGTTTTGAACATTTCACACAATGTGAATTTTTACATTGCCACTTAACATTTGACATTGAATATAATTTTTGAAATTTTAGTTTACCATATGTGATTCTTATGAAAACCTGCAAATCTAGGGGTACAATTGGCTATAAAAAAGGATATCCAAATCTAGGGGTGTAACATCAAAATATTCCATAAATATATGTATTTGTACCATAAAATAAAAATTAAGATTGGGCCCACTAAATACAATTAGAAATTACACGTGGAATGTGTGTGTGCGAAGGCAGACTGATGGGAAGAGCAGGCTTATGCGATGCAACAAATGCTATAACCTAGTGCGTATGCCACGTCAACGGCAGAACGATTATTAGCAGTTATGTTGGAGCAGATTGATGACACATGTGACGCAAGGAATGTGATATGTGCAGTTATGGACAAAGTCCTTTATTCCCAAATCATGGAGATAGTAGGTAGTTTCTCAACTGCTGGACAACGGTTATGGTCACTGCAAGCTATATAAGGAAACAGATTGGAAGAGAAAAAGGATCCCCGATCAACCAAAGCACTTAGCATTATCGTATTTTGCATTGTATCTTTCCTTTGCCTTTCAATTCCAATTTATTTACTTAAGTAGATTCTTAGTTGAATTCCAGTTAGAAGGCGTGATCATCATTTCTGATTGAACCCCCGTTTGTAAAGGATTTAATAGAAATCTATCTCTATTATTTCATTTACCAATCTCGATGTTTCTCATATTTCAAGTCTTTAATCTCTTATTAAAGCAATTGGACCCTATTTGAAGAGATTTTGTTCCTCTGTCTCTCCATTCATTTGAATGGTCAAATTGTTCACAAATTTGTAGATTTCTAGCCATACAATATGCTATAAAAAAGATGTTAAAATCATCTTTAAAACAGATATTACCATATATATATATAGATATGTGAATATATATATATATATATATATATGCATATATATATATATAGGTAGAGGATCTAATTAAGTGCATTGGGTACGTAGAGTGCACTGACCCAGTGCACAGGTTTTTAAGCCTACGAAAGCCTGCGGGTCAGCGAGGTTACAAGACGGGGCGCGGGTCAACGGGCAATCTACGGGTTTTTTAAGGCTTAAAAGCCAGTGCACTAGGTAAGTGCACTTAAGATCATTTCCCTATATATTTATTTGGATTATGTATGTATCAGGGGTATAATTGGCAATGAAATTTTGGACAATTGGGAATTTGAACTAATTTTAACAAACATATACATATCAAGGACCTATTGTTATGAACATTTAAATGATGGACCTTTCCAAAATAGTTAGGTAGAGAGGACTGTTTACTAGATTTTTCTAAAAACAATGCCACCCAACTTATGGATTTTGCTGGTATAAAGTCCGTAGATACTTGACACTTGTATGCGAAGAAGGCATATCCATCTTTTAAGCAACTTCTGAATTTTGTTATCTATGAATTCGAATAGTATAACTAGATATCATATAATCTGTTAGGTAAAGGGATTAACTGATACATAACCCCATGGGAGGTGAGTGATATTTTACTAAAGTGGTGGTGCTGGTTAATTATTAAGCAAAGCTAGAAGAAGTAAATGACTTTACCAATGTTGAAAATGGATGAACTAATTTATTATATTGTTCACCTGCAAATAAATGGTCAATACATGATAAGTAAATACCACATTTTTGGACAACAATTCTATAACTCATACCATTTAGGACATGCAAACACATATAAACACAGACAAAAAAAGAACATAGATCACGCCGAGCGGGTTGTAGTCCAATTGGCATAGTGTTATGCCTCAGAGAAGCCAAAATAGTAAAATTTTAAATTTTCTCTTTTGATTCCATAGACACGTGGCAAGATGAGATCGCCTGATTGTCCAAGACATAATAGAACCAAGAATAACAACATGACTAAATACAATAATAGAAGCGTTGGTAAGATCTAAGCATAATATAAATATTAAACAACTTGAGTGATAAGATTCATTAGTGCAATCACACAGAAAGGAAATAGGGGAAAGAGAGTATTTTAGGCATTAAGCCTTACAAAGATAAGCCTGGACATTGTGTGTCCCTAATAAATAAAGATATAATAATAATAATAATAATAATAATGATAATAATAATAATAATAATAAAAGATGGAGTCTTCAACTCCGCCATCTTCCTAGCTTGCAAAGTCATAACCCTCCTCAGCATATTCCTCTTTCGAGTATTCAACCTCTGTAAAATCTGGACATTTGATTATCCAGGCATGAAAGTCGTTAGCTAATGAAAGTCGAGTGAATAACCCTACTTCACTTAAACTGGATCAGAAAATATTTGTTAATCAGTTAAGAAAAGTGAAATATTCTTTTATCCTCTTTTGAAAATGTCAAATGTTAAACATTTCAATACACCACATTTTTGCATTACGGAGAATTTACTTTGGATTGACTAGCAACCACGACACACTGGAAACACAATAGATTTAGCTTCACTTTGGACTAATGGTCCAATCTTACCCACTTGACACTTTTGCATGCAATCCGGCACGAATGTCGTTGGCTTGGAATATCATTGCCCCAATGGCTGTTAGGATACCTTTTGCCATCGTCGCCTAAATGGCCATCAATTGACATCACTGTCCAAATGGCCATCAATTGACATCTTATTCTTTCAGCCTTGGTTAATTTGTCATCGTCGTCCAAATGGCCATCAATTGACATCATTGCCCAAATGGCTAATTAATCATCAACACGACCAATCATGACAATACCAATAGGGTACTACTTTTCTTTCCACCATTCCCCCATTGGCTATAGTGACATCTGAACAACATTACCGACTTACAACTTCTTGCATAAATTGACCAAACAAACAAAACACGAGAATTGGACCGAATATAATTGTTTTATTTACAACATTACATCAGAACTTTCATATAAGTGATTATCGTAGATGGTACAAGTTTTTAAAGCACATTAATTATCGAAGTATCATACTTACGCGTATCACATTACTGCTTATGGAGGTTACGTGTATTACAAGAATAAGAATTTTAGGTCCATCATGTAATTAACTATAGAAAAACATAAATCTTTTAAAGCAGTGAACTCGAGCGCTCCCCTACACGACTGCTCCAGAATCTCGAGCACTCCCGTTGCAACCACTCGGGATTTCTCGAGCTCTCGCCTTTACGTTGTTCAGAATCCTTGTTCTTTTATTTCAAAAGTGATTCTTTTACTAAAATACAATTTAAATCAGTATAAGGTACAACCCAAAAAGCTTAGCACTTGCATGCACATATAAAACGTCAATTATAAAGTCTACGTACAATTATTACAGCTTATAGTACAACAAAATATACATGTATGTACATGGATTATGAAAACCAGCATACTCAAAGGCTTAGACAGCAGGATCGCTCTGGGCTGGCCTACTAAGTCCACTCGATCGCTCGTGAGAGCTTAAGCGCTCGGGTTCTACGAAAATTGTCACGCCTCGATCCTGTATAAATAAAATAAGATTTCTTCATGATCCTTAGCCATATTAGTTCTCTAATATACATGAGTTGTCCCTCCTCTTATTTCTTTTCTTTCCTTTCTTTCCCTTTCCTCTTTTCTTGTGGCTCTCTCTCTCTCTCTCTCTCTCTCTCTCTCTCTCTCTCTCTCTCTCTTTATGTTCTTTTTTTTCCTCCCTTTTTAGTCCTTTTGATTCTTGTCACGCCCCTAATTAACAAATAATAATCCGTTGTAAAAGAAATTGGAGTTGTAACAGATAAGGGAATGACACATGTCAGACCATACGTTACTTTATCACTCAAGGTAGAAGATTCCATCTGCTCAAACTAGCTATTTACAACATAGCTTCTTGCTCAAACCATTTATCTTACAACACTAGCTTCCAAACTTTTATTTATTTTACATAATCATCATGGCTTTATTATCTCACGATTCACAGGCTAGCTTCCACGTACCCGCTATCCATTCTTGGGTCCTAAAATGTTTTGGTATAAATACCATAAGCTTTACGCCCAATAAGGAAAAAATTATTTTTATTTTTAAACTTTATTAATCACAGTACATATGTCTATGTAAGCAAAATGAGTTAACCAGTTGTTTTTATTTAACAACTTACGCATGTAATACATACCTGTGTGCCTCCTTCTCATTACCTGCAAATTAACATCTCACACAAAATTTACAGTGAGTATTCACTTTAATTGCACACACTTAGCCCAACTCAAGTATGTCCAATTCTATGGCCATAGCACCCCAGCCCCAATCGTAAGGTATATACTATCCACTAGCCCCGCTCAAAATGGAGTAGTATATTAGAACACTAATCGTAAGACTTACTTAGCCCCAGCCATCCCATTGCAAACTGTCTGAGTCTCACATTATTCAAAGGCCTCGGCCTTAACCAAATTCATAGATCGATAGTAAAAATAATGCATGTAAGACAAATACGAGAATATTCTTATGAGTACTTTTCTCTCAAGTAATGAGCGACCAATAATAAGTCTCAAATAAATAATCTTTTTAATCCCCTTTCATCCAACTTGCTCGTAATTTACCTAAAGTTGTTGGCCCAAACGGATCTTAAATTCAAATTTAGAATGTCGGAAACAAAACTCTTAAAAGACTATTCTAGAAGTGGAAAAGTATTTTTTTTCCTCCACATTTAACTTATTAATTTAAGTTAGTCTATGATAGACATTACTTGTAGAACAATAAGAAATTCTTAACTAGAATCCTACAACTCTGTCCAGTCAAACAGCCCCTAAGAACATCTCCCTTTAATGGGTCAGATTGGCTATGATTTAAAAAAAAAATACAAAGAAGACTAATAAAATGTTAGCAACTTTAGAACCCATGACCATGGGTTTCCAAAGAAACAGGCCCCAATCAACCTACCAACTAGTGATTTGATTTACTATTGCTTACTTCTATATTGATAACTTGTTGATCTACACTCTTTTAGATTTTTTAAATAAAAAAACTGCTAAATTATGTAACTATTTGTATATAAATAGTTACAACATGGAATAATAAGGTGTCTAAATACCTCCTTAACCACCCCACCAACGTGGACTATTGTGTAACTATTTGTATATAAATACATTTATTCTACACGTATAGACACTGACCCAGACCAACAACAACAAGAAATGAACCACCACCCGACGACCCTCCGATCATCTTCTCCGGCAAAGCTCGCCGGAAATTTGTGATTCCTGGCAAAAATTACTTTGAACCTTCCTCTCTTACTCTTTAATTTCCTAACCAAATTGGGTAACTCTTGAAATCAAAGGTTTATTAATAAACTTTAACCATACCCAATACAAGAAAATGCTTAACTCCCTATTCTATTTCCATAACTGAGTCTACACAATGTTCATATTCCAGAGCTAAAGTACTGACTTGATAAAAAATAGAAAAGGAGAAGAGATTTCTTACCCTCTCTATACTTGAATCTTGCCCGGCCACCAAACACTCCCTTGTTTCTTCTTGTTTTCTTTTTTCCTACCTGTATCCATCTATTTATAAGTAGCTCCCAAGTCTGATCAAGTAGCTCCAACCTTGCTGGGTGGCCTATTCTAGGGACCTAGAGCAAGCACATCTCACCACCTCAATCCTTCTCTTGTCCCTCTCTCACTGGTCCTTTATGTTTCATTCTTTGTGACGACCAAGAGCCAATATTCTTGAGGAGGAAGGCCAAGATGGATGAGGTGAGGTTAGGTGTGGGGGCTTGTCTCACATCGCCTGGGGTGAAGTTCCTGGACTAGTTTATAAGGATTAATTTCCCCTCTATATGCAACAAGGCCTTTTAAAACCGTGAGGGAGCTAAACATGAAAGAACTTCACAATTAAGCGTGCTGCTGCCAGAGCAGTATCAGGGATGGGTGACCCCCTGGGAAGTTCTTTGTGTTTAGGCCCAAAGCGGACAATATTGTTGCTAGATGGGGAGGTGGGTCGTTACAGGCACATAAACATACTCATTTAACACATAGCATCATGCTTTTCATTTCAACATAGTTTGGGCCTACTTTATACATGAGTTTTGTCCATTATGAACTACACATGGTATCTATATAAAGTTCCTAGCATATCAAATGCATTAAACCATAGAACCATCCAAAATTCAAGATTATTAGCACTCACCTCAAACAATTTCCTTAAGAAAGTGAAATAGAAGTTCACTTCTACACCAGGTTCAATTCCTACATAAAATCGACCAATTTCGGTTATGGTTCCCACATGGGCTTGCCAAGAACCTATCGATTAAATTCGAAATAAAAGATAGATATACATAGGCCTTACTTCCACGAGTCCAAAATCGGTCTCGTATCGAAGATTGGAGGTCATTTGATACTCGGAACGTCGAGAAAACCGCCAAAGTTCAAGAGCTCTCAAGCTCTCTCTCTCTCTCTCTCTCTCTCTCTCTCTCTATATATATATATATATGATATAAGGAAGATGATAATAATGAGTCATCTCTTTCTTTCTCCTCCATATAATATCTAAACCATATTATAGGTACTTCTAGTGAAATCCCCACTAGTTTTGGTTCATTTTTTTAATTACACCCCCACTAGTTATTAGACTAACTAGTTAACTACCCAAAAGTATTTGAGTATTCATCTAAGTCCCGTGTGGGTCCCACATGTGGTCCCACATACAAATTTTACAAAATTACTAATTAGCCTCCTACTTATGTAACATGTTCAAATTCGTCCTCACCGAGTATCTAATGACCTTACTGAGTCGCTATCAATAATATAATAATCAATTATATTCACATGTGCCTAAATAAACATTTAAGCACATAGGTATGAGTTATTATTCATTTTCCCAACCGTAGGGAATTCTCATATGTCCAACTTCTGGACTGCTTTCAATGCCAAATGCTGGGTTCTCAAAAGACACCCCAAACAACTAGTGAGCCATCACTCACTTCACACGTGTTAATTAACACAACAGTGAGCATACCATGCATGCTAAAGTAATATAATTAAATATCGCGGGAGCGGGTATGACATCCTCTCCCCCTTAAAAGAAGTTTGTCCCCAAACTTTTAGTACCTCATGCCTCAAACAGAAATGGATACTTTGCCCGTATCTCATCCTCTCTTTCCCATATAGCTTTTTCTACCGAGTGATTTCGCCACAAGACCATTACCAATGGAACTGTCTTGTTCCGTAAGACCTTATCTTTTCTATCCAGGATTCTCACGGGAAGTTCAACATACGTTAAGTCTTCTCTGACTTCCAATGGCTCTGGAGTAATCACATGACTTGAATCAGATATAACTCTTCTCAACATGGACACATGAAATACATCGTGTACATTAGCTAACTCTTGTGGTAACTCTAACCGATAAGCTACTTGTTCCACTTTTTCTACAATCTCAAACGGTCCAACGTATCTAAGATTCAACTTTCATCACTTTCCAAATCTCGTAATCCCCTTGGAAGGTGAAACCTTCAAGAATACACGGTCACCTAATTCAAATTCTAGTGGCCTTCGTCCCGTATCCACGTAGTTTTTGTAACGACTCTGAGTTGTTTTCAACCGTTGTTGTATTACCTTTACTTTATCCGCTGCCAACTGAACAATCTCAGGTCCTTCTAGCCTTCATTCCCCTACCTCAGTCCAACAAATCGGTGATCGACACTTACGCCCATATAGTGCCTCATATGGTGCCACCCCAAACTAGACTGAAAACTGTTATTGTAGGTAAATTTAATCAATGGTATATACTTTTCCCAGTCACCCTTAAAATCTAAAACACAGAGTCGAAGCATGTCCTCCAGTATTTGAATCACACGCTCGGACTGTCCATCCGTCTATGGGTGAAAAGTTATACTAAAGTTTAACTTTGTACCCATAGATGCTTGTAGTCCTCTGCAGAATCTAGATAAGAAACTACTATCCTTGTCTGAAACTATAGACACTGACACTCTATGCAGTCTCACAATCTCCTTGACATACAACTCCACGAGTTTCATCAGTTCCTTTGTCTTAATCGGCAAGAAATGTACAGACTTAATCAATCAATCTACAATTACCCAAACATTGTCGTTCAATCTTGTCCTTGGAAAACCCGATACAAAATCCATTGTAATCTTTTCCCATTTCCATTCTGGCACATCCAAAGGTTGCAATAACCCTGCAGGCCTTTGATGTTTCGCTTTGACTTGCTGACAAACCAAGCATTTGGCCATGTGCTCAGCTACCTCTTTTTTCATTCCAGACCACCAGTACACCTCTCGCAATCTCGATACATCTTGGTACTACCCAGATGAACTGTATACTGGGTATTATGAGATTCTTCACGTATTAAATCTTTAATCCCATCCATATTAGGTACACATACCCGATTTCTGAATCTCAGAATATTGTCCACAAAGGTGAACTCGGGTTATTTATCTAGCGGTATTTCATCGTAGATCTTCTTCAAAACTGGGTCTTGAAGTTGTTTCATATTTATCTCATCTATCAATGTCGGTTGTGCGACAATAGCTGCTAGCAAACCTCCATCAGTTGTTGAAATCACCTCAAGTTCCAACCTTTCCATTTCACCAACAAGTTGTTTCGTGAAGTCAAATCATAGGCCAAATTATTAGTGGACTTCCTGCTTAACGCGTCAGCAACTACATTTGCTTTCCCAGGATGGTAGTGAATCGACAAGTCGTAATCTTTCATCAATTCTAACCATCACCTCTGCCTCATGTTCAGTTCTTTCTGAGTAAACATGTACTTCAAGCTCTTGTGATCTATATAGATATTACACTTTTCCCCGTAAAGATAGTGCCTCCAGCTTTTCAATGCAAAGATCACTGCTTCTAACTCAAGATCATGAGTTGGATAATTCACTTCATATACCTTTAACTAACGTGAGCCGTAAGCAATCACCTTGTCGTTCTGCATCAGAACACATCCCAATCCTTTGTGTGAAGCATCACTATAGATTAGAAGCCCCTCTGTACCAGCCGGAATTGTCAAGATCGGTGCTGACATAAGTCAATCTTTAGCTCTTTAAAACTCTTATCACATTCTGAGTCCCAATTCAATACTGCGTTCTTTCTCATCAGTTGAGTCATTGGCATTGCTGTCCTAGAGAAATTTTCCATAAATCTTCTATAGTAACCAACCAATCCCAAGAAACTTTGAACTTCTGACACATTTGTTGGTTTTGACCAATTAGCTATAGCCTCAATCTTCTGCGGGTCCACTGAAACTCCATCTTTAGAAATTATATGCCCCAAGAAAGCTATCTCGGTCAACCAATACTCACACTTTTTCTATTTTCCAAATAATTTTCTCTCTCTTAGTCGTTGTAATACCAATCGTAATTGTCTTTCATGTTCTTCAACACTTTTGGAATACACTAAGATATCATCTATGAACACAATCATAAACTCATCCAGATATTCCTTGAATACCCTGTTCATCAAATCCATAAATGCTACTGGTGCATTTGTTACTCCAAAAGGCATGACCAAAAACTCATAATGGCCATATCGAGTCCGAAACGCTCTCTTCTCAACATCCTCCACCTTGACTTTCAATTGGTGATAACCCGATCTCAAGTCAATCTTTGAAAATATCTGGACCGCTTATAATTGATCAAATATATCATCAATTTGTAGTAGTGGATATTTGTTCTTGATCATTAACTTGTTCAACTCTCTATAATCTATGCACATTCGCATTGTCCCGCCTTTCTTCTTATCAAACAATATTGGTGCTCCCCATGGTAAGACACTTGGTTGTATAAACCCTTTATCAAGTAGCTCCTATAATTGGATTTTCAATTCCTTCAATTCCACTGGAGCCATTCGGTATGGTACCCTCAATATCGGTTGTACTTCAGGTATCATATCGATAGTAAATTCAATCTCCCTTTCAATTAGAGTATCAGGTAACTCCTCAGGAAACACATCATGAAATTCTCTCACTATTGAAATGTTTTCAATCCCCATTCTAGTGACTCTTGTATCAAGAATACTACATAAGAATCCTTGACAATCCTTCCTCATTAGTCGACAAGCTCGTGCAGCTGACACAATATACGGTGGTGACGTGATCCCTACCCCATGGAAGTAAAACTCTTCCTAGTCCGGTATTTGAAATACACTATTTTCCTTACACAGTCAATTGAAGCACAATTCGCCAATAGCCAATCCATTCCCAAAATTACATCAAAGTGATGAATGGTTAATGGTATCAAATCAACAACTAAGGTCTTTTCATTTACCTTAATGTCACATGCTTTGTATACCAATGAACTTATTATAGGATTTCCTAACAGAATTGAAACAGATAAATAAAATCCCAATAGTTATAACATCACATCCAAGCATTTAGCAAATTTATATGACACAAATGATTGTGTAGATCCTGAATCCGTAAGTACACGTGTAGGGCGTGAGCAAATAAGTAGTATACCTGACACCACAGAGTCCACGTTGGCCGTCTCTCCTGTCAAAAGGCTAAATGCCCTTGCCTCCCTTTGTTCCTTCTTTCCTTTATCAGGTTGTTACATTGTTCTCGTTCCACTAGAAGCCACAAAACCTGCCCCACGCTGTCGCTTGTTCGGGCAATCTCTCTCCCGATGACCCGGCATACCACATTCATAACATTTATCCCTCATATCCACATTCATACTTTGGGTTCTTGTTTGTGTACAATTCTTGGCAACATGTCCCGGTTGATTACAAATATGACAAATCATATTTTCCATATAACAAACACTCCAATGTCTACTGTCGTAAATAGTACACACCGGTTTATCTTCTCTGGAGAATGAACTTCTCCCTTGATTTCCTGAACCAGCCCCAAGTGCCCTTGAATAGGATTTCTTAAAGTTACCCTGGTTCCTCCCTTGATTCTCATTCTTTCTCTTCCTTTGTTGGCTAAGCTTATAGTTCCCAAAATCTCTTTATGCGATTAGGGCCACATCTAGAACTTCAGCAAATATTGGAAGACGAAATGTATCCACGCGACTATGGATATTTTTCCTCAGACCTTCTTCGAACTGTCTGGCTCTATCCACCTCTTCCAAAACTATACCAGGTGTAAATCGAGCCAACCCATTAAATGCAGTCGCATACTCGTTTACCGTCATATCCCCTTATTTCAAGTTCATGTACTCTCGTTTCTTTTGGGTCTTCACTGAATCCTGAAAGTATCGCTTATCAAATTCCACTATAAAACCTGCTCAAGTAGTCGGTGCTCTACTTGCGAGGATACCAACCCAACAATTCTGAGCTCCCTCTTTCTACGTATCAGTGGCATTGTCTATTTTCTATCTATCAGTGCATGTCAGGTTACGGAATATGCGTTCCATATCCATTTTCCAAAAACCTGCCAAATTAGGATCTGATCCCCCAGTGAATATTGTCGGGTTCTTCTTTGCGAACTTTTCGGCAATTGTTTGCCCAACCCTCGGTACCAAATTTGGATTTTTCGGCTCCATTTCCCTTGGTGGCAATCTGTCATCCACTGCTCTAATAAACCCCTCAGTAGCGGCCTCTATTCGATCCATTCGCAAATTTGTCACATTGTCATTATTTAAATCCATACTTTCCACCACTTATTCCTGATAACCATCACATAATGATATCATGCATGTCATGACATACATCTCATAGTATGCATGTAAGATACTATGCATACAACCATTTTTCATATACATATGTAATGTACTAATCCAAATTCCGCACACATTATTCAATAGCCAAACTCATGACGTCGTCTGTCGTCCCCAAGGCTCTAAAACTAAACTCATAGCTCGAGGTCTATAACATTTTACTCTAATACCACTACATGTCACGCCCCGAAACCCACAAGGCGGTCCCAGGTCATGTGGCACGCCATCAAGGCTTACCAACAATGATTAAATTCCCAAAATGACCTTAATAAAAGTTTTGTTCCAAGATAACCAACTTCCAAATAATTTTTCAAAGGTTATATTAAACACGTGCTCAAACACACCTCAACGATTTTTGTTTTCAAAAGTAACAGTTTCATAGGTCAAAGGGTTCCCAAAGGTACCCCAATACCTAATTAGAAGTTGTTCTGAAATTGGAAGAAGGACTTTGAAATTTCTGATAGGGGGCATTTCAACCAGTCGAACTTCCCTGTTCGACCGGTCAAATGGGGTCTGGGTAGAACCCAACCTCCAAAAGACCATATTCACAATTGTCGGCGCTTTTTCGCAAACGCCGTTAATTACCGGCACTTCTCTAATAAACGTCGTTAATTCCTGTCGCTTCCGCACAAACGCCGCTAATGAAATAATACTCATATTACCAAAAGAACCAAACCAAACATAACCATCTCAAATCCACACCTTTCAAACAAAACCATTTCAACCCAAACCATTTCAAACCAAAACCATTTCAAAAGCTTTGATAACCATTTTAAGATCTTGTGCAAACATACAAACCATTTATACAATAAACCATAGACCCCCAGATTACAAGTATCAAAAATACAAACTTCACGCACCTCGACAAACTAGGTCCTAAGGTGAACCAAGTGTCGTACTCGCATATAAAATAAGTCTTATTACAAATCACACGGCTAAACAACCGGTATAAGTTAAACATCTATTACAAACATGATTCAAGTTCTATAAACATAAGGAGCCTCCGGTCATTCCTCGCCTCATTACCCCCAATTCTCTCCTCCAGTCCTTGCCCCTGAATGGTTATTTATATAACCACAGATATATGGATTTGTTTAAGCTAACGCTTAGTGAATAATATAAATCAAGCATACGGATGTCAAATATGTTCCAATCCATCATAACACATAACTATTCGGTCTCTAGAGAATAAGTGCACATTCACCGATCCAAAGTCTTAAGACTCAATCACGACCCATGCCCCTTCGACATGTCGTGTTAATGCCTTTCTCGGCAAGTGACCGTCGCCACTACTAATCCTCCCCCTTCGAGAGAACATCTCACGGTGAATTAGCACAAATCTCCCTTTAACCCACATAGGCACATAAACATACTCATTTAACACATAGCATCATACTTTTCATTTCAACATACTTTGGGCCTACTTTACACATGAGTTTTGCCCAAAATGAACTATATATGGTATCTATATAAAGTTCTTAGCATATCAAATGCATTAAACCATAGAACCATCCAAAATTCAAGATTAATATCAATCACCTCAAACGATTTCCTAAGAACGTGAAATAGAAAATCACTTCTACACCGGGTTCGATTCTTACATAAAATCGAACCGGTCTTACCTCCACAAGTCCAAAACCAGTCCTTGCCCACATGGGCCTACCAAGAACCTATCGATTAAACTCAAATAAAAGATAGATATACGTAGGCCTTACCTCCACAAGTCCAAAATCGGTCTCGTAGCGAAGATTTGAGGTCGTTTGATACTCGGAACGTCGAGAAAATCGCCAAAGTTCAAGAGCTCTCAAGCGCTCTCTCTCTCTCTCTCTCTCTCTCTCTCTCTCTCTCTCTCTCTATGATATAAGGAAGATGATAACAATGAGTCATCTCTTTTTCTCTCCTCTATATAATATCTAAACCATATTATGGGTATTTCTAGTAAAATCCCCACTAGTTTTGGATCATTTTAATTACACCTCCACTAGTTATTAAACAAACTAGTTAACTGCCCAAAAGTATTTGAGTATTCATCTAAGTCCCGTGTGGGTTCCACACGTGGTCCTATGCACAAATTTTACGAAATTACTAATTAGCCTCTTACTTATGTAACGTATTCAAATCCATCCTTACTGGGTATCTAATGACCCCACTGAGTCGCTATCAATAATATAATAATCAATTATATTCACATATGCCTAAATAAATATTTAAGCACATAGGTATGAGTTATTACTCATTTTCCCAATCGTAGAAAATTGTCATGTCCAACTTCTGGACTGCTTTCAAAGCCAAACGCTGGGTTCTCAAATAACACCCCAAACAATTAGTGAGCCATCACTCATTTCACACGTGTTAATTAACACAATAGTGAGCATACCATACATGCTAAAGTAATATAATAAAATATCGCAGGAGCGGGTATGACACTTATAATCAGAAAACAAATCAAAATTTTTTCCATGCAAATCATGAACTCCATATTTTTAGAGCAAATACCACTGCAGCAAGCTCTAAGTCATGTGTGGGATAATTAAGCTCATGTGGTTTAAGTTGTCGAGACCCATAAGCTACTACCATATTATCCTGCATTAGAACACAACCTAATCCTTGATGTGAGGCATCACTATAGATAGTGAACTTAAATAATGGGTATATATATACCACAATCGCCACCACCTCATCACATCCTTATTTTTTTTATATATTGTTTTGAGATAACCTTACATTCCCAAGCCGTGTGTCACTGTCCCACCTCGCCACGTGTTACCTACTTGCTAGGTGGCACATGTGCATTCACCACCTCGGGTACCAAACGTTATCCCAAATATACATGAAGGTATTAATTAACCTACCAATTATGCCATGTGTCCAATTACGCCCTCACAAGGGTACCCAAATTGACCCCATAAAAGGTCACAACATTAATCACTAAAAATTTTAAAATATTAAATGAGAATTAGAAAATTAACCAAATAGCCATTTAAATTAAAGTAAATGTCGAGAATGCTATTTAGACCCTACGAGTTCCAGTATTTCCATATTGGGGTCAACTATTTCAATTATTAAAAGGTACCAACATGTCATGTAATAGCATATGACCTGTCATAAATAAACCAATTAATGTCGCACCTGGTCCCACAAGTGATGTGAATATAATAAATAATTGCATAAAAATACGGGTTATCACAAACAAATAGCAGATTAACAGTTTTATAACGGAATTTCAGTTAAAGGTTCTTGCATGCTACTTGCATGTTCAAGGATCATTAATTATACTCTAGAAAACATATTTTTAAGTGAGTAGAGATACTCACTTTGAATAAGATGATGATGGATGGCGCTTAGAATAACAATGTGTGTGTGTGTGTGTGTGTGAGAGAGAGAGAGAGAGAGAGAGAGAGAGAGAGAGAGAGAGAGAGAGATCTAAGCAACTCTAATATAACCTTCAATGCTATGATCCTCTTCTTTTCTTCATTAATTCCTCAATGCTTCAGTTCTAGAACTTCAATGTATGCAATGTGTGGGCTTATGTGCATAGGGAAATATGGATGATGTAATTATGAAGCCATGCAAGTGTGTAAGAGGTGCATATATGAAAATCACTCTCAAGAACTCTCTCCTATAAGCTCTCTATTTTCACAGTATTTCCAATGTAATAAATGAGCAGATGAGTGGGTATATATAAAGTTTGAAGACCCAGGTGTAGTTTAGTCATTTTTACTAAAATAACAACTCGAGTGCTTAGTTGCTCGAACGCTTAGATGAGCTGGAGTGCTCAGGGCTCCTAATTCAACAAATCTAAAGGTCCAAGAAACGACGTCGATAGAGTTCAGTTGTATTCATTGAAAACATAAACATACATATTCATATTCTATTATGGAAATACATTAATAATTAGATATATACAAGGAAATGGGCTGGCATTACACATAGCTTCTCTCTTCCCTATGGGAATGGAGAGGGTTTGGATTCCCATAGGGGATACTAATTGTTTATCTCCCAATTATTCTTCAGTCGGAATGAGTGGCCCTTGTTAGGCTTTACTGTGGGCCAATATGGGGCTTTGGGATTGGGTTGGGGCTAGGGTGTCTGTAGGGGTATAAATTAGTCGATTTTTATCAATTTTTTGTGTTTTTAAAATCGACCGAAGTGGTCGGTTCAGTCGTTTTTTTCGGTCAGTTTTGGGCGGTCGGTTCTATTTTTTCGCTTAGGATATTTTTTTGAAAACCAACCATTTGGTTCGGTTTGGTCGGTCGATTTGTTCTATCAATTTGGTCTTTCGGTTTTGGATTACACCTCTAGGTGTATATGTATCCAGTCTAGATCCAGGTAGGTATCAAAAATAAAAAGGAACATATATCACAAGTCTGAAAGCATAACAAGCCTAAAAGTTCGCCCTCTCTATAGAGGGAGAAATATTCTATGGTTCACGATCATTGTCACATTGGTAGTCTCGGTCAGTAGAGGGTGTGGACATCGGCCCGTGGCCTTTCCACTTGATTTTCAAATCAATTTTAAAACAAAAGAAAGAGTCGCCACTTAATTTTTAAAAGGAAAATTAAGAAACCATTTTGAAAGCCACTTTTCTGCAAAACCAGAGATTTTTAGGTCCAGAGATCATAGAATGAGATGGGAAGGAGCCCGGTGTGACTGAAGCACCCCCTCTCATCCTATCATGGATAGACCTCTAGTCACCATTCTTTTACTCAATTTAAAAGCTTATGTGTGTCCCAATCAATACATAGATATGGATATACATAGCACAAGCAAGTCGAAAAGGGTGTAAGATTGCTAACGATAAAAGTCATCCATAACCAAGTAAGTTCAAGTAGCACCCAGTATAAAATACAACAAGGAACAAGAAAGCTCACCGAGATCCAGCTGTGATAGAGAAATGTACAATGCAAGCATAAAATTGAAAACCCTAAGAAAAAGGTCTCTAATCACATAAGCATATAAGGCATGACCCTAATCTAAGGTGTCACGCATGGAATCGTAAAATCAAATAAAATCAAAATTAAAATAAACTTGGGTAAAGGTAGACAGACTCACCTCGCGCTACAAAACAAAGGTTAGTTCGTGTAATTGCTCATAAAAAACATGAGGAATTCAATATTTTGGAATCATCCTTTATCATGAATAATAGCAACATCTCAACTTTGAATGTTACAATGCCCTCATCGGGAAGTCCAAATCAAAGGCCTTAACCTGATGAGTGCCATAACATAAAATTGAGGTTTCATTATTTCAACATGATAAGGATTTATCCCTCACACAAACATAGCATCTGATCACTCTAGTAGCTCAATCATTACAATCTATACCCTACCAATTCTATGATACAAGAACTATCTCCTAATTGGAGTTCAAAATGTTTGATTAAGGGTCTGATCTATTCATTTAAAAGGTGGTCATTGTTCTGAAACTCTAGATAGAGAACAATTGGGTTGCAAAACCCATGATCAAGCCATGTTAACCAAGAAATCTCATCAAAATAAAACTTGCAGTGGTACATCTATGAGTTAGGAACAATTTCAATTGGTCTCATACAAATCCAATGGATCATTATTTAACTAAAATTCTTTGATCACTGGTCTTCATTGGAATCACTGCACCATTGTTGAATTGCCATTTCTCATTTAAACTCAACTTGGTCCAAAATGCTAGACAGAATTTGGACCAAATATTGGTTATAACTACCCAAGATAATCAAACAAATATTAAAGACCTTCATGAAATCAACCTTGAAGAAACCTCCATGGAGATCTCTAAGGATTCTACTCAAGTTCATGAACATACCCAAGCACTTAAAACTTAGTTAGATCTAACCATCAAACCATGACAATTGGTTTGTTCTAGATCCAATTCCTCTCTCAAATTGATGGTCCTTGAGGCATTGAAATTTATTTTATTTGATTCTCCTCCCAAATCAATGGTACTTGGAGATTAAGAACATTAACCTTCATAGGTCTCAATAGAATATGAAGAGCATTCTATGAAACCTTCAAATTGATAGATCCAAGCCATGGATACAAGACTTGAATCTACCAATTGATCCTAAATATGACCAAAATCAACCTTAATCCTCATGTAACTAATTTACAGAAAATTCAGAGATCAAACTCAAAGAATTCAAGCAGGTTATTGAAGATCCCATTGATTTCCAAGAGAAAAGCATGAACAAAGAGAGATAAAATTCAAACTAACTTGATGATTCAAAGCAAATTTTTTTAAGAAGCTTATTTCAAAACTCAATCCATGATCAACTATATCCAAATCAACAAATAGATGAGAATTCAATCACAATTCAAGTGGTGTGTGATGAAATGGAGTTAGAAGAGACTATTTGAAAATAGTGTAAAAGGATCCTAGAATTCTATGAATTGTGATTGGATTATAGAAATATAACACACTAGATGAGAGAATTACCTCTGGAAATCCTCATATCTACAAGGATTTTAATTAATTTGGATCAATCTTCAGGTACTCTTCATTTCTCTTCTTTAAGCTTTTCTCTTCTTTTCTCTTTTCTTCTTCCAAATCTCTTCAAACTCTTTGAATTACTCACTTTAGATCTTCAATGACTGAGTTTCTTCCAGAGAAACTCAGATTATATCTCTCTTTCTCTATAAATAAAAAAAAATAAAAAATAAAAAACTTCTCTCAATTCCTTTCCAAGACTAGCCAACCTCATTTTCTCTTGAAATTGGTTTGTATTTATAGATAAATCTTCAAGTGGAGGGGTATTTTTGTCCTTTCAAGATGATCTTATCATGTTAAAGATGACTTAAAGGGTGTAAAATACGTCCTCAAGAAATGAGGTCATTTGGGATATTCTAGGGATCCAAAGAAAATTTAGAAGTAATTTTATTTCTCAAAACAACATCCAGTGCGGCACTTACCGAGTGCCGGCTTGTTCTCGAGTGTCGGCTCTTGCCTTTTATTGTTTCACTATTATTTTTCTCTTTTTCTATTTTCATTTTTCTTTGAAAATACTTTTCTAAATCATTTTCTCCTCAAAAATTGCAAATAAAAAATATATATATTTTTAGAAAAGTTTTGAAGTTTTGAACAAGTTAAGTCTATTTTGAAGGCCTAATTATCTTGGTCTCTCACAGTTTTGATTTTTTTGTTTTCTGAAATAATAATAAAGGAAAATAATAAAAATAATCTTAATGCTTCCGAACCTCTCTCTTTGGATTTCTGCTATCCCGAATAATAATAAAGGAAAACCATAAAAATAATTTTAATGCTTTCGAACCTCTCCCTTTGGATTTATGCTATCCCGAATGCACTAATTTCTTTACCACGTATATTTAATACTTGATAAATCATAGAAACTCGCCTTTGAAGATCTGTTTATCCTTTTTCGAAATAAAACTCTAATTAAAGCTTTTCGAAGTTCATGAAGAGTTCTTTGAAGATCATCCAAGCACGTCGGACAGTATCATCATCGTATCCAAAGGTAACTCTCCCTAGGTTCTATAGTCTGGTCAAAATTGGGATGTCTACAGAGGGCTGATTTTCCATAATGGAGTCTTCAGATGTCCTTGTTTGTACAAGCATGGAAAAATGGCCCACCCGGCCCAGTTGGTGGCGGACAGGCCCAGGCTTGGGTTGGCATTGACCGGATTTGGCTTGGGAATTGAGGACCCTAAGTCCGCCCAAAGGCCATAGGGTTATGTCATTGGGCTTAGGGTCGGGTTTGGACTCAAGCTTCGGGCCGCAGGCTCGAGCTTTGAGCCTTTAAGCAATTTATTTTTTAATAAAAGAACTATTTAATTAAAAATAATAATTTAATAATTAGCCCTTTACTTATTAGTAACAATTACCAAAAAAAAATAAAAGCACAATTATTATACAAATGTTCTATAAAGCTAATTGAATTCATTAATTTTAAAAATTATAAAATGTGACACACATTTACTCAATGAAATTGAATCATTTTAAAGTTAAAATTTTAATTTAATTAAGTGATTCCCATCAAAAAAAAATTAATTAAGTGATTTAGCAAGTACCATGAATTGAATTAAGTGATTTAGAAAGTAACTTAAATGAAAAGTAACATAAATTGAAAGGGGATAACGCGGGACTTGGCAGGCTTATTTACTGGACTGGGTGAACCCAATGCTATTTTTTGTCTGGCTTAGGTTATCGGGCCAGGCTCAGGTAAAATTATTTTTTCAAACAATCACTTAATTTCATTTTTAATTTATCAAAAGACAAAAATTCTCTCCATGTCCTTAAATTATGTTTAGGGCATGGAGGGAATTTTTATCTTTTAACAAATTAAAAGTAAAATTAAGTGATTGTTTGAAAAAAAAAAACTACTTTTTGCTGCTGATTATGTGGCTCGAGTTATACAACATCCAATAGGAATCTTTCCTTGTGAGGATATCAAATGGAGAAAATTCCAAATTCTTTCAATTCCTCCAAGTCCTTGGGTCGCATTTGTCTCATACACAAGTTTACCTATCTCCTTCAGTATCAGTAGCCCATATAGCAGACACTCTCATGAGATAACACAGTGGTCACATATGGAAAACTATTTAGTTAAAAAAAAAAAAAAATGGATAATTAGTCCCTCACATTTTAGCACATCTCCACCATATGGTTCTCATTTAGTCCTTTGACCCCTTTACCTCAATTTCCTTCCCTCCCGTCATTTCCTTTCCCTGCACAAACCGCATTTTCCATAGTTACCTTTACCTCCCTTGCGGTCTTTTCCCTCTTTTCTTTTCTCTCCGTTACCGCCATCTTTGTCCATTTCCATTCCCTCCCCCCCAATTCCATCCCTCCTTGCTCATCCTCCTAACAACAGCATTTGATTTTAGAGATCCAAGAAAATTGATACCTTACTTTCCCCCATCCTCCAAATACCAATTAGAAACAGCAACCATGATCGGCACTCTCACCATTTTTATAGGGTGATGCTATTGCCACTTCATTATTGAACCAAAGCACTCCATGGTACTACTTTTAAAGCATGTGATACCATACATGCCATGCATTGGATACATGGTATCACATGCTCTGTGAGTAATACCAGAGTGCCTTAGTTCAATGATGGAGTGACAATAACAATTCCCATTTTATATTCTTCATGTATCAATATATTGGATCTTCACTTACTAGTTATAAGTAAGTCTAGTATTGCTGAAGTTGGACCCGAACATGTTTTATTTCAATGAACTTTTGCAGCAGTAGTGGAGAAATCTTTCTAATATTTTAAGCTGTAGTATGAAAAAGCAATTACTCAATGGGCAAATCTTCTTTAATGGCAAAACTTTTAGATCTATAAGAGCGCAAAATGCTGTGCTTCTCAGTTCCAAATTTTAAATTTAATTCTCAAATTAATACTTTGTCAGTTGTACAATGTGCAGTGACGTGCACAAAGGCGGAGTCAGGATTTTTTTATTAGGAGTGACTGGGATTTGAGGGGCGTGCATACAGTGGCGAAGGTATATGAGGTTCCCTTGAGACGATTTTTTTGGGTCTATTTATACATATTCATGGGTAGAATTGATTTTATCATCATTTTTCGATCATAATGATAAATAGCTTGTTTTAGGTTGTTAAACTTGACCGATGATAGAATAATTTGAATTTGGCTAAATTGAGAAAAGTGGTAAGAAAATGTAATTGGACAAATATACAAGGAGGGCTAAATTATAGAAGAAGAGGTTGTACCAAACGGCCCTTACTAAATATCTCAACTTGTCTTCCCCTCAACCTATCTATCTTAGCACACATACACACATTGATTCTCTCATGTTATTATTCTTCTCTACATCCCCTGTACAAATCAGCAGGAAAGAAGACTAGATGGTTGAAGCTTGAAAGGCTATATATATATATATATATATATATGGATGTTTGATTATAGATCTCTTAAAATTAAGTGTTACGGTAAAAAACTTATACGATTTGGCCATTTTTTATAAAGCTCCTCGCTACTTTTTGAATTTAGTGAAAAGTCCCTCGTTGGAACAGAAAAATTGTTGAGTTAATATTATCTGTCAACTTTAAATCATCATAACTCACTCGTTTTTTTTAACCAATTTGAGTGATTTGTTTTTTTATTTCATGTAATTCTTCAAGATCCACGCAATAGATTTAAAAATTGTACAAAAGAAAGTAATTTAAAATCTCATTTTGATTTTATCTATCGAAACATGTAATATTGTTTGTTTTGACTGATACTATTAACACCATTTTTTTTTTTAGCTTTTTTGAGTCATATTTTTTTAATCAACAATGATAGGGATACACACCAAATGACACACTAAACAACACATAGTGCTTTAAATGCATATACCATGTGCTGTTTGAATTTTTCACATTTTTCTGTGCATCGCTTACACTGCACAGAGTACATGTATTTAAAGCTGGTGTGTCGTTTAGTGTGTCGTTTGGTGTGTATCCCTATCATTTTTGTTTTTTAATTTCATGTAATTTTTTTTTAATTAGATCAATGTAATGGAGTTGAAAATTGGACAAAAGAAAGTAATTTAGAACCTCATTTTTTGGTTATATATGTCAAAACAAATAATATGTTTTGACGGATAATATTAAGTTAAACAATCATAATTTTCTCTTTTTTTGGCCTTTTGGGATGATTTTTTTTATTTGTATTTCATGTATTTTTTCGAGATCTAAGCAATGAGCGTGAAAATTTTACAAAAATGGATACGTTGCAGCCTGATTTTGAGATTTTATCTGTCTAACAGGTAATATTATCTGTCTTATCTATCTACACACAGATGATAGTATCTATTATTATTAGCAGCGATAACTTTCTCAATTTGATAGATCTCATTTAATTTGCTGATTCCAAAATATCAAATTTTACGAAAAACAGACTTGTAGAGAAATTGTTGTAGCAATTTGTTGAAATTGTTTAGAAATAAAAAGAACCTAGTGGGTTTTAAAAAAAAAAAAAAAAAAAAGTAAGATGAGTTTTAGCTTGGAAGGGTTTTATTTGAGAGGGCTATAGCCGAAGCCCCTTAGAACGATTTAAGTTTAGCTAAATTGAAAAGTGATAAAAAAAAAAATAATAAATAAATAAATAAAGGTAATGAGGCAAATACACAAGGAGAGCTAAAATTACATGTGTGTGTGTGCGCGTGCACCTGTGTGCGCATGCGCGTGTGTGTGTGTTTTGACTATATAAAAAAAATTTCTTCCAAAAATGGCAGGATGGCTAGCCTTTTATACCCTCTGCCCTTGAGTGTGTGGTATTATAAACCACTATCGATCAGAAGATGCGGATAACTTTTAAAATATTTAAAAAAATCAATTTTAGATTTAAATTTGACTTGAACATCATTTCTCATAAGAAACCTGCAAGAATAACTACAAGTTAGTTTCAGTATGACAAAATAACTTGCATTGTCAACTATATTGTTCCCATACCTTGCAGTTGAAAAGCACATCGATATCCTACATTTTTGTCTTTCTTTTTTCTTTTTTTCTTTTTGTTCAAGTGTTGTTAAGCAAAAAAGGAAAGGAAAGAGGGGGCAATTACAAAGGGTAATACTTGGGGCACAATCAAACACATAATTTTTGGGCCACAACCTAATTAATGTGTCTATCTCTCTCCTGTGATGTCATTGAACCCCATAATGACACAAGAGAGAGATAAACACTTTAATTTAATTATGGCCCAAAAATTATATATTTGGTTCAACCCCAAGTATTACTCAACTAGAAATCACCTTCCCTACCCTTTTCTTGGAGAGGCCCAGACGTACAAGTCTATCTAAGTAATGGACCAACGTCATGCAATTAGGGCCGAGAAGGATCTACCTATCCACTAGGAACCAATAAGAAGAGGGCCTAGACGTCACTACCTACTCGATTGGACCAATGACATTTACCCACTTGTGGGATCGATATCAGAAAGAATAATGTAAGATCCACATAATATTTTATACAAAATTTTATATAAAATAATATTAATTTTTAATTTTGATGGGTCCTGTGTGAGACTCATGTATTTCTCACATAGAGGCCACTGAATCAAGGGTCGGGATTATTTTATATAAAATTTTGTGTGAAATATTATATGAGTGTAACATTACTAATACTAAAAAGGACGTAAACAGATTTATGTAGGACCGAATATGCTCTCTTAATTCAATTGAGTCATAGCCAGACACAGCTCCAATTCATCCCAATTCCCAAGTCACTAGTGGCCATCGAGCCCTGAGGCATGAAAATAATCCCAAACACTATACATTTTGGACCTCGACAACTCAACTCCATGATGTACCACTTATAAATCACTTGGGAGCAAGTCAAGTGACACCAAATCACCATCCTTAGCGAGGTATGCATTGTTAAAAGGGTAATTCTTTTGTGACAACTTTCATACAATCTCTTAAAAGATGTGTCTATCTCTCTCATGTATCACTATGGGGTCCAGTGACATCATAGGAGAGAGATAGACACATCTTTTTAGGAGATTGTATGAAAGTTGTATGAGAGTTGTCACCAAAAAATTACTCTCATGGAGTTATTATAGAGTGTTTCAACTTGTTTTTTTTTTCCATCTTCCTAGCTAGCAATCACTTTTCTTTCAATGAAATATTTCTTTCACTTAGAGGGTGTTTGGTAACAAATTTGGGATTTCAGTGGCGATTATAAAATACTAAAAGCTAAAAAGAAACTGTTTGACAAACTAAATTATGCGATTCAAGTAAAGAAAAATGCAATCAATTGCAAAAAATTGTGATCATCAAAAGTTGACTCACAAAATTTTTTTTTTTTTACTATAATTAAATTATAGAAGCAAAAGTTGTACCAAATAGCCCTTACTAAATATCTCAAGTACTTGTCTTCCCCCTCAACCTATCTATCGTATTAGCTAACTTGCAGTTCAACTAATCCATAGATCTCCCCCCGCGTTGATTCTCTCCTATTATTATTCTTCCCTACCCCACACACACACACCACCCCTCCCCCCCCCCCCCCCCCCTGTACAAATCAGTAGGAAAGAAAACTAGATGGTTGAAACTTGGAAGGTAATATATATATATATATATATATATATATGACCGTCTTTCTCTCTCTAGCATTCCATTGCAGCAAAAGCATTGAAAACCTCATTTTTTGGGGTATGTTAATTCGGTAAGGGCCTGTTTGGTTGTCCCTTTAAATTGAATAGTTTTATTCAAATTTTGTACAGAAGTTAAAGGTAAAATTCATCACCATGAATGAATCCATTAATAAATATGGGAAATTTTATCATATTTCTTCTTATGAGGCAATTTGTTCATTTTTCTAGAATGCCAAAATTCATTATTACAAGCATCAATTTTGAGACGAGTATCCGTTTTCTAAATAAAACCATTCAAGCTCTTCATCTTTTTATATAAAATTGTGTACGAAAACATGAATAGAATTATTTCATTCAAGGACAACCAAACAGGCCCTAAATTTATTAGAAAATGGTAATAAAACCGAATATAATTAGTCTACCTTAATTTTGTACATCCTAATTTTTTAATGGCAATTTTAAAATTAAATCTATATATGTTTTCTTTTGTTTTGTTACAAACTCAGAATTTTAGTTATCCACATCATCGGGTGTATTTTCTGTGTGACTTTTTAATATGTCTCTAGCATTATTGTATTCATAAAGGCCATGCACCTACTTGTAGTTAAAATTGAAATCTTAGCTAGACAGCACGAGTAATAAAAACAAGGTTATCAAAATTATTTTAGCATTAATTAAAAAAAAAAACAAAAAAACAAAACGTGCACATCTCTACATGTTTGTATCTGCATATGTGTACCTGAAGGAAAAAAAAAAATCAGCTTTGGCTTCCGGATAAGTCCACAAAATTTATTATTCTTTAGGACACTTTTTGGATGATTTAGGCTCTATTTATAGCCTCCAATATTTATTTGGAGAAGATAAGTCTCTATCTCTAAAGTCAGAAGATAGGTTGTTTACACTACAGGGCATGTCGATCCAAGTCACTTTTGTTCTCCCAATATTTAATATGTATAAGCATATGATTATTGGAAATTTAGGGCTTGTTTGGACGGCCACAAAAATAGTGTAATCATTCTTGATTTATTAACATTTTTGATGTAGAATTCATCATCTCGAACGGTGGGCCAACTTTTTGAAATTATTTTGTGTAATATATATTTTACATTCAGGGGTGGACCCAAGAGGATCAAAGTCCCTATCAAATTTTGGAAATTTATTTTTTATACTCTGAAAAAGTAAAAATGTATATTTAAGTTCCCCTAAAATTTCAGTAAAGTCCCATATATTGTGAACATCTGAATTTTTATGTTAATTTTTTGTAGAGTTTGTAATTTCAATCCCAACGCCACTCTAACAAATGTATATTGGGATAGATTACGATATACATATTGCAGCACTAATTGCAATCTAACTCATCCTAAAAAGCAACTGAACTAAATTAATGCAATTGTAATCCCATTTATCCTAAATAATTTGTCAAAATCAAACACATATTCTTCTTTCTTTTTGACTTACTCTAACTCAAATGGATTTAATATCATTTCATTTTTAAATAAATTACTACAGTAAAAATGTGTGTAAATAGGAAAAATTATTCACATCAAGAGCGTTGCCCCCATACCCCTGTAAACTTAGCACCTGCCAAGTCCCCCCAACATCAAATTTCTGCTGCATGTTCACATTGTTTTTATTTGTGCCCCTCCTGTAATTTTTAATTTGTCCATTGTAACTCATAAATCTCACTTTGGTTCTTGATTTTTTTTTTTTTTTTTATAATTTAACCCAATTATAGCTATCTTATTTACTCAATTAGCCTCAAGTAGTTAAGAACTTACAATTTTTTTCTTTTGAACATATTAATGATTCTTAATTTGTTTTATAAGTAAAACCGGCCAATATAAATAAATAATTAAGCATACAAACACAATATTTCGTGAAGAAGTATGGAGAGAGATTAGTTTGTCTGTGAATAAAGGTGCCGGTAAATTAAGGCACCCCTTATCAGGGCACCCGTTTTTTTTTTTAATTAAAAATAAAGTTTAGGTTTAAAGGCACCCCACCTAATTAACAAAACTCTTATTCTCTCATATATCTCCAATATTGTCTTCTCTCTTGTGGGCGGCTCTTCTTCTACTTCTCCATCGAAGGCACACACCGATACTAACAACACTTTATATCTGTAATCATTCTCTCTAATCTAAAAGATTTGACTTCTTTTATTCCAATTTCCAGAATAAGTGATCTTAGGCTTAGTTTGGCTCTCACATGGTGCTTCTCCTTTTTTAAAGCACAATTTAATATTAATTCATTTGGTAACTAGTTTATGAGCTTTGTAAAAATTGAACTTAGGGTTTTTTTGAAGGGGGCTTTTAAAAGCTCTAGAATAGAGCTTTTAAAAGTCCAAGGTTGCTTTTTGAATGATGTCTTTTTGAAGAGTAGTATGTCACTTGTATAAAATTATCAAAGAACTTAGTAATAAATTTCATAAGCTCCTTTTAAAAAGCCACATGGGGGCCAAACTAAGCCTTAGTACTGCTAGAGGAATTTTTTAGGGTTTGTCCATAGGCCAGCATGTTATTTGCTTAATATTACTTTTACTTTTTATTTTGTTTTTTAAATAAAAATATGTAGTAGTATGTATTAAACAAAGTAGGAATTTGGCATCTTGGTATTTTCAATGTTAAATTTGGCATCTTGGTTGTATTTTTGTAGTTTAATATTGCATCATTGTGTTCTTTGTAATAATATTACTTGTATCTCTCTGTATATTGCTACACAAGATATGATTGTATTCACCACAATTAGTAGCCTAATCTCACTCATAATAAGAGCAAGAAATCTTACTATAACATTTTCTAGTAAGATAGTATAACTAGAAAGTTGGATGTTTCCCCGGATTTTCCGTTCAATCTCATAATCGATCTTAGCACCTTGTTAGAATGTTAGCAAATTGAATAGAGGGTGATACTAATGTCAAAGCAGAAAGTGTTAATGTCAAAGCAGAAAGTGACACTAAAACTTTTAGCAACACTTTCTATTTTGACATTAACAATTTCTGCTTTAGCATTATCACTAACCATTGAAAATCTCAATGCCAATGTCATAGTGTTGGAACATGTACAACATATATGTTCACGTATAGTGCACTTTTTTTTTTTCTTTTTTTTTTGCTTACCATATTCACAGTGCCCTTAGATTCAACTCATGGGTAACTTGAGTTCTTCCAAAGAGATCATTGATATTACAAAAGGAAGAAAAGAAAAAGTATCAGAATTGAGAACTGAGAGCACTACAAGAAAACAGGTTTTTTGCCACGCACCATGGCGTGGCTAATATTCAAAAACACGTAGCAAATAGATATTTGCCACGCCGTCAATGCGTAGCCGGTGCGTGGGAGAAAGTAGCGGCGCTAATAATCTTTACTACGTAGTCAACGCGTAGCAAATACATTGATTTTTAACCACGCGCATGTACGTGGCAAATATTTTAAAAATGCGTCGGTAATAAGTGCATTAAAAGGACCAAGTTATGCGTAGCTAATAAATTGTATTAATTACCACGCATAAACACGTGGCTAATAATGGGTATTTGTCACGCACTTATTTGCGTAGCAAATAATCCATTTGACAATTACTATATCAGTACAGCATATTTGTTACGCAGAGTTGCGTGGCTAATAAATACATTTTACCCACGCAATTCTGTGTGTAGCAAATAATAAATTGATGAAAATCTGCCATTACATATTACCCACGCAATTCTATGTAGCAAATAATAAATTTCTGAAATTCTGCCAATATATTTGTGACGCACTTCAGGCGTAGCTGATAATCAGTTCACCAGAATTTTGTTTTTGTTTTTTTTTTTTTTGGGTTCCTGTACCTGCTGCAACATTTAGAAGAAAAACGCATTCATTCCCAAAATAACGAAGAAAACACATTAAAAATATCTGAAAAAGAATTCAAAATACAATCCATAATTCAAAATGTCGTTCAATACATCTAAAAATATATATTAGATCAAGTACATCAAGATAATAGACATCAAAAAAAGCATTCCAAACCAAATCTTGTGCCTCCAAATCTGCAAAATGTCAAAAATAAAGTCATTAGTGAGTTTATTAATACAAATCTAACATAAAAATACGATATTAAAACTTAGTATTACGAGACTCGGGTCAAAAACTATGTTTAAAAGGCCTAAGTGTATGAAATTGCGTATTTGGGTGTAACTTGCAATCCGGGAGTCGTTATTTCGTGTCGTTTGATCCCACAAGTCTATTTAGTCGAGTGTGAGGTGTGCGTTCTGGTCTCGTGTCATTCGGAGTGCCGGAACCAGTTTTGAACTATCAAAACCTCAAAATTATGTTTTAAAAGGCCTAAATGTATGAAATTGTGTATTTGGGTGTAACTTGCAATTCAGGAGTCGTTATTGTGTGTCGTTTGATCCCATAAGTCTATTTAGTTGAGTATGAGGTGTGGATTCCGGTCTCGTGTCATTCGGAGTGCCGGAACCAATTTTGAACTCTCAAAACCTCAAAACTATGTTTTAAAAGGCTTGTGTGTAAGAAATTGCGTATTTGGGTGTAACTTGCAATCCAGGAGTCGTTATTGCGTGTCGTTTGATCCCACAAGTCTATTAGTCGAGTGTGAGGTGTGGGTTCTGGTCTTGTGTCATTCGGAGTGCCAGAACCTATTTTGGACACTCAAAACCTCAATACTAAGTTGTAAAATGCCTAAGGGTATGAAATTGCGTATTTGGGTCTATCTTGCAATCCGGGAGTCGTTAGTGCGTGTCGTTTGATCCCACAAGTCTATTTAGTCGAGTGTGAGGTGTGGGTTCCAGTCTCGTGTCATTCAGAGTGCCGGAACCAGTTTTGGACACTCAAAACCTAAAAACTAAGTTTAAAAGGCCTAAATGTATGAAATTGCGTATTTGGGTGTAACTTGCAATCCGAGAGTCGTTATTGCATGTCGTTTGATCCCACAAGTCTATTTAGTCGAGTGTGGGGTGTGGGTTCCGGTCTCGTGTCATTCGGAGTGCCGAAACCAGTTTTGGACACTCAAAACCTAAAAACTAAGTTTAAAAGGCCTAAATGTATGAAATTGCGTATTTGGGTGTAACTTGCAATCCGAGAGTCGTTATTGCATGTCGTTTGATCCCACAAGTCTATTTAGTCGAGTGTGGGGTGTGGGTTCCGGTCTCGTGTCATTCGGAGTGCCGGAACCAGTTTTGGACACTCAAAACCTAAAAACTAAGTTTAAAAGGCCTAAATGTATGAAATTGCGTATTTGGGTGTAACTTGCAATCCGAGAGTCGTTATTGCATGTCGTTTGATCCCACAAGTCTATTTAGTTGAGTTTGGAGTGTGGGTTCCGGTCTCGTGTCATTTGGAGCGCCGGAACCCGTTTTGGACACTCAAAACCTAAAAACTAAGTTTAAAAGGCCTAAATGTATGAATTTGCGTATTTGGGTGTAACTTGCAATCCGGGAGTCGTTATTGTGTGTCGTTTGATCCCACAAGTCTATTTAGTCGAGTGTGAGGTGTGGATTCCGGTCTCGTGTCATTCGGAGTGCCGGAACCCATTTTGGACACTCAAAACCTAAAAAGTAAGTTTAAAAGGCCTAAATGTATGAAATTGTGTATTTGGGTGTAACTTGCAATTCATGAGTCGTTATTGTGTGTCGTTTGATCCCACAAGTCTATTTAGTTGAGTGTGAGGTGTGGGTTCCGGTCTTGTGTCATTCGGAGTGCCGGAACCTATTTTGGACACTCAAAACCTCAATACTAAGTTGTAAAATGCCTAAGGGTATGAAATTGCGTATTTGGGTCTATCTTGCAATCCGGGAGTCGTTAGTGCGTGTCGTTTGATCCCACAAGTCTATTTAGTCGAGTGTGAGGTATGGGTTCCGGTCTCGTGTCATTCGGAGTGCCGGAACCAGTTTTGGACACTCAAAACCTAAAAACTAAGTTTAAAAGGCCTAAATGTATGAAATTGCGTATTTGGGTGTAACTTGCAATCCGAGAGTCGTTATTGCATGTCGTTTGATCCCACAAGTCTATTTAGTCGAGTGTGGGGTGTGGGTTCCGGTCTCGTGTCATTCGGAGTGCCGGAACCAGTTTTGGGCACTCAAAACCTAAAAACTAAGTTTAAAAGGCCTAAATGTATGAAATTGCGTATTTGGGTGTAACTTGCAATCCGAGAGTCGTTATTGCATGTCGTTTGATCCCACAAGTCTATTTAGTTGAGTGTGGGGTGTGGGTTCCGGTCTCGTGTCATTCGGAGTGCCGGAATCCGTTTTGGACACTCAAAACCTAAAAACTAAGTTTAAAAGGCCTAAATGTATGAATTTGCGTATTTGGGTGTAACTTGCAATCCGGGAGTCGTTATTGTGTGTCGTTTGATCCCACAAGTCTATTTAGTCGAGTGTGAGGTGTGGGTTCCGGTATCGTGTCATTCGGAGTGCCGGAACCCATTTTGGACACTCAAAACCTAGAAAGTAAGTTTAAAAGGCCTAAATGTCTGAAATTGTGTATTTGGGTGTAACTTGCAATTCAGGAGTCGTTATTGTGTGTCGTTTGATCCCACAAGTCTATTTAGTTGAGTGTGAGGTGTGGGTTCTGGTCTCGTGTCATTCGGAGTGCCAAAACCCGTTTTGAACTCTCAAAACCTCAAAACTATGTTTTAAAATGCTGAAGTGTATGAAAAGTCCTAAGTGTATAAAATTTCTATGAACTCACGTATTTGAGTGTTAATAAACTTACCAAGCCTATTGTGATGATGCTCCACCTTGCATTTTGGTCCTCATCAAGTTTACAACTTGAACAATTTCGGCCATTTGCACTTGTAAAGTTGAGAGTGCCTCTCTCGTCGCTGCAGCATCTCTTTTGGCTTCTTCTGCAGCCTCCCTTGTCTTTGCAGCCTCTCTCATGGCCTGTTCTGCCCTCTCATTTGCTGTTTGTGCCCTCTCGTTTGCATCATGCACTCTTGAATCACATACCGTGTGCCCAGTTGATCTGGAAGATGATGCGACCACCCCGTATCCTAATCCTAAAGCATATCCAGGCCTTGAGCCCATTACCCGCTTGAATATCTCATCCTCGGTCAATGGGGTGGACCCATCTTCTGTGGGTTGATCGCGTAACTGTACCATGTGATCCTACATTATAGAAGGTTAATTAGTAGTAATCCAACCAACTCAAAATATTATATACCATTGTGCCAACTTATAAATTGCAACTTACATATTTTTCTTTTGCCTGCTCATTAGCCCATCGACCCGTTTTGATATTGTAGTGTGTTCTATACCACAGCTTTATAGGGCCCGCCTCTGTAGCCCCCGTCGTCTCCCCACCGGACTCTTGGTTCTGTGACTGTGACTATACAATTAAAAGGATGATATGATTAAAATAGTTGAATATTTACAAGAATGGTGCTAATTTCACACACACACACATCTGGAAACTTCACCGATTTAAACCACTCACACCACTTCTTTCTCTCATCAGTTGATAATGTGTAGCATGCGGGTGGCACAATAAATTTATCTCCGTTTTGAATCAGGTGCAACTCCTTTCTTATATTGAGCTCTTGCAGGTCCATCCGAGCTTTAGCACTATCCTTTGTTTTCCCTTCTATGTTCATTAATGTGCCAAGCACATTATCACATATATTCTTCTCGATGTGCATAACATCCAAATTGTGACGCAACTTAAGCGTCTTCCAGTACGGTAACTCAAAAAAAATGCTACGCTTTGTCCAATTCAACTCTATAGGACTTCGACGCCTCTTCTTAGAACCCGATACCTTCCCAAACTTCACAGGTTCGATTTGGGCTAGTTGTGTTAAAACATCCTCCCCAGACAAGAACTTTGGGGCCAATTTGTTTTCGGTCGTGCCATCAAACAAATTCTTCTGTCGGGTCCTCCACCCGTGTCCCCTTGGTAGGAAACGACGATGACCCATGTAGCATATCTTCCTTCCATGGGGCAATGATCGTGAACATGTGTCCTTATTGCAAACCGGACATGCCTTGAACCCATGGGTGCTCCAACCGGACAAGTTTCCATAGGCTGGAAAGTCGTTTATAGTCCACAACAATGATGCATGCATTCGAAACGTCTCATTCCTAGATACATCATATGTCTCCACACCAATATTCCATAATTCCTTCAGCTCATCTATCAAAGGCCGCAAGTAAACATCAATGTCATTTCCTGGTGATTTTGGGCCTGGAATAAGAAGTGACATGAAAATAAATGGTTGTTTCATGCACATCCACGGTGGTAAATTATACGGCACAACCATTACAGGCCACATGCTATAAGCATTGCTCATGTCACCAAACGGATTAAACCCATCACTAGCAAGGCCAAGTCGCACATTTCGTGGCTCACGCGCAAACCATTCATGGTTCCTATCAAATTCGTTCCAAGCAATAGCGTCGGCCGGATGCCTATACACTTTGTCCTCCTTTGGTCGCTTGTCTTCATGCCATCTCATATCAGAAGCTGTTTTCCTTGACGCATACAACCTCTGCAGCCTCGGTGTCAATGGAAAATATCTCAATACTTTGTGTGGAATTTTCTTGCCCTTTCCTTCAGAAATTTTATACCTCGGCTCACTACAAACCGAACACTTCTCCTCTTTTTCATTCTCCTTCCAAAAAAGCATGCAATCATTTTTGCATGCATGGATAGGGATATAGCCGAGGCCTACATCTCGCATATACTTCTTTGCCTCGTAAAACGAATTCGGAAGGGTATTCTCGTCGGGGAGTGCTCCTTTAATCAACTCAAGAATCATGTCGAACGATTTGTTACTCCAAAGATTAATGGTCTTAAGATGAAGCAACTTAACCAAAAAATTCAGCTTCGAGAACCTCTTACAACCCGGATAAAGGGACACCTTTGCATCCTTGAACAAGAGTCCAAATGGTCCCGATTCTCTGGGATCACTGCTGCTTGAGGCATCTCCTTGAGACATTTCGTGACTCGTCGAACCCCCCCCCCCCCCCCCCCCCCCCCCCCGCAAGTCTGCCAACATGTCTTCCAAACATCCACGATCAATACCACCGGGTTCATCGTCATCCTCATCATCATCACTCATTACTTCATAACCCTCCCCATGACGGACCCATCGAGTATATTCTTTGTCAATCCCATTGCCCAACAGGTGCTTTCTCACAATAGCTACATCTTTATAGTGCCTATTAGTGCACATCTTACATGGACACCTTATCCTACCGATCCTATCTGCAGACCGTTGTGCAAAATTAATGAAATTTTCCACCCCTTCCACATACTCAGGCAAAAACCTACTAGGAAGCTGCATCCAACGCTTATCCATATCCATATACCTATCACAAGTTTAACATTTTAAAAATGAATCCAATCACTTTCAACTACTCTATATAGCTTACGAAAACTTTGAAGTGAAAATAAGCACATAAAAATCTAAATCCATTTACACTCAACTATGGAATTTTTTTTTTAACGGCAAATTTCATTAATATATAGATCATAGTGAAACAGGTATCGTTGAGCACATTACAAATCATGAAAGAGCCCCAAAATTATCGAAAATTAGGTATCGCTAACCACTATATAGACCCTTAAACTAAGGAAAAACATCATCTCACTAATTAATACACCTAATAAACTAAAAAAAAATACAAAATTAAATAACATATTTTTGGCACATAACATAATATACCCCACTTTTAAGTTTCAAATGATGGTTAAAGTGAAAGTAATGTGGATGATACTCCATTTGCAAATAAACAAACAATTGATCTAGCCCACCAATTTTTCAATTTTTTTCAATAAAGTACATTTATCGTTTTGGCTCTCCTTCAAGTTGATTGCTGTGATTATCATGAATACTTCAAGGGAAAGAAAATGAAGAGTGGTTGTTTATTATATGATTGATGGGTAATTAGCAATTTTCTAGTTCACTCTTTCTAAGTGAGGATGACCATGGTATCTAATTATGACGTTACCAAAACACCATTTGAAAAAAATGTAAGAGAGAGAGAGAGAGAGAGAGAGAGAGAGAGAGAGAGAGAGAGCAAAAAATTAGTACCTTAATTCTCCATTTTTGTACACAGGGGAAGTCAAGGAAGAAGTATATGGTTTTGTTTGTATTGGGTATTGGGGAGCACAGTTTCACTACTGGGTATCATCAACACATACACAGGTTTACAAGCCTATAGGAAGAAAACATCAAAAAGCAAAGAGATTATGAGAGAGAAATTTCTAAACAATTGTATAACCTAGTTGATTTTGTAGAGAAATTTCTAAACAATTGTATAACCTCTTTAACTCTGATCACCTTTCGACCTTGAAACCACTACGCATAATGGGGTCCCGCTCCCGAAAGAACGGGCGGGGGTCAAGGGGAGGCCGCCCCTTGCGGGGTCCAGGGGCAGCGCCCCAGGAAGAAAAATTTTCGTGGGCTATTTCTTTATCAGTTTCAGGCCTATCGGAGCCGTTTGGGGTGTTTTCAGAGCAGTTCTGGGAATGTGAATCAGTTCAATTCTATATATACTTTGTATTGCTTATTTTGTTAGATACACGCACAAACTCTCAAATAGAGATATGCACTTACGTTAAACTTGTAATACTATGGATTTACCAAAGAAACTCAGACTAGACATTCTGGAATGAGCTTTGAACGAAAAAACTTTCAGCAAATATTAAGAGGAATGAGTTTGAAATTGACAATTGTAGTACCAAGGACTCTTGATACATTAATTTTAGTCTGGTTTGGATTTGAACTAAAAGTTGTCATCCTCTATGTTGAAAGGAATATCAGTCCAAAGAACCATTTCTTAAAAAAAAAATTTATTGTTCTTAATATATACTAATTAAGAAACTCCTATATGCCAACGTTGCCAATTCTCTGTTCATTTATTGGAATTACTAGGGAGTCATCATCCACTCCATTCCCAATAGCTACAAACTTCACCATATCAGAAGTTTTCGAAGGCTAAGCTCCATACTTCTGTTTTAAAATGACTATGTATACCATCAAAGCAAAAGAAAGAGAACAAACTCAACTAGAAGAAGCGGGTATTGACGAAGCAGCAACTGAAATGGACACACACAGTTCATCCGCAAGAAACAAAAAGTCAAAGACCAAAAAAATCAAGTGATAGCTTAGTAGCTTTGTGAGTGTGAAGACAACTACTAAGACAAACTTCACAAAAATCATATGACTAGGCTTTCTTTGTAATCCCTTGGTTTAAACACACTAGGAAATTAGCCTGTGGCTGCGTTATCAACTAGTAGTATATATTATTAGTGGGACCAAAGGAGCTTTCTCAGCCCCTCTATCTGGCACCTATATGGCGTTCTAAAATCAAAGAAAAACTCCTATATGGCAATCCTATACTATGTGGCAATCCTAGGCTAAGTTCATTCCCCTCTTTCTCTCTCTCTCTCTCTCTAATTTTTTTTTTTTGAACGGCAAAGCAAAATTATATTAATAAGCCCTTAAGGCATATGGAGTACATTGTAGCCAATTGCTAGACACTTGGCATCCACATTAGAACCCCTGAAGAAACATTACTCAGCAAAAAACACACCTCACTAAGACCAAGACTCAAACACGTGGTAGGCACAAGAATGGTAGAACAGTTTCTATGCATACAAAAACCAAAAATTATATCAGCCCCCCAATTAGATCAGAGTGCCTGACACAATCTCTCTCACCCTCTCTTAAATATTGTATAATGTTAATTTGCAAGGACAAAACACGTCATTGACCCAAACCCCAACAAAACCCCTCTATTTTTAGCCTTTTTCCCTCCACTAATCTCTCCTAATAACTCCATCTCCAACCGCATAGACTAATAATATATGTATATAGATGTAGAGGTATACCAATCCTATAAACCTTTTCTAGTATTTTTTTGGACATATGACTGTTGGTTTTTAAACAGTCCTCCCTTACCAAGAGGCAAGAGGCTCTTCATTGTCCCTGTCATACTCCATATTGTATCTGGGCAGGGATGCTCAGAAAAGCTTTCAGTATTGTATCTGGGTGTAATTTACAAAGGTTGTTTCTAATATTAGGAATTAATAAAGTTATATCACTTATATATTAAATGGAAATAGGATTATCAAATCCAAACCCTAGAACCTCAAGTGAAGGAAAATCACAAAGCCAAATTGAGTTCACAAACCAATTTTCAATTCCACCAAAGCTTTTCCAAGATTTAAACCCAACAAATAATGAGAGAGAGAGAGAGAGAGAGCATACGTGTAGATTGAGAGGCGCCAATGGGGGTCCTGCCGACGGTGGTGGTGTGCGGCGTCGGGCGGAGGTAAGTGATGGTTGGGATGTGCGTCGGGCGGAGGTAGGTGGTGGCCGGTGGTGGTGTGTGAGTCCGGTGGTGGTGTGTGCGTCCGGTGGTGGTGGCTGGTGTGTGCGTACGGCGTCGGTGGTGTGTGGTTTGTAAATTGAAGAGAGAGACAGATAAGAGTGGGTAAAAATTTTTCTCGTATCTCTGTGCCTCTTAGAAACAGAGAAAAGTGAGGGAAATTTTGGGAAAAAAGAGGCTTAGCGCCATAAGTAATTGCTACGCCCTCTCACGCAGTAAATAATCACTTTTTTATTTGTCACCATATTTGCCACGTCGTATTGTGTGGTAAATAATAAACTTGTTATTTGCTACGTATTAATGCGTAGTAAATAACTAAATTTTTATTTGCCACGGACTCATGCGTAGCAGATAATTACTACTAACTGGTCAACTTTTATTTATTTGTGATGCGTGCAAGTACGTGGAAAATATTTTATGCGTGGCAGATATGTAGAATTACCCACGTATTAAGTACGTAGCAAATAATGTGCGTGGCTAAAAAGCAAATTTCTTGTAGTGGAGCTAACCACATTTCTGAAGTGTCATTAATAGAGATTCTCTTTTAGTTATTATAAACTGCCACGAAGAGCACATATTTTATGTTTAGGTCTTTATTTATTTTATTTATTTTAAATTGGGTGTTCATGCCCGCTAGGAGTGTACTTATAAAATTGAAATAATAAGGTCGATGCCTAAAAAAGTTGGTGTCATAACAAAATTTTGTGGTACCCTTGAATAAGTGTGTTTTACACCCTGCAAGCTCTATATATGAAATCACCAGAATAATCACACAATATTATAAAGTTGGATCAATCAGATATAAGGACAATTTAATATAAATATGTTAATTTAAGGACAATTAAAAAAAGTGTGTTGGTTTAAGTACCTCAATTTTTTTTAGACTAACATGCCCTTCGTTAGACAGAATAAACTCCCTCTTTCCTCTCTAAAATACTCGCTTCTCTCTCTAAAACACAAAAGTCAAACTCTCTCTCTCTCTTGCTTTTGCCAGCCAACGGCCACACACGCGCGGTATCATTACCAGTCAGTCACACCGTGTGGGTGGTTGTACCATATAAAACTTCATGTCAAAAATGTTTTTAAACTTTAAACATTCATAGCTTTTGATCTACAACTTCATTTTTCTCAAATTTTATACCATTAGAAACGTGTCGACGAGTAGCATTGTTGATATGTTTCGAGCCAAAAAAACATTTTATTTTTGCATGCCTTGTTCTTCTAACACACTGTTGAAATTTCACCACTGTTTTACCACATCACTAGTTTGGGCACATTTTAAAACTGTGGTGAAATATCACCACTTTTAATTCTGGGTGTCGAAACTTGTGAAATATGAAGTTTTTCAACATTCAAAGTGGTGAAATTTTACCTGTATTTTGATGAACGAAGCATGTAAAAAAATTTGAGTTTTTTTTGCTCAAAATATATCAACAATAGTACTAGTTTTGTAGCTCTCGTCGACACAATTCCAACAGTATAAAATTTGTAAAAATCTGAGTTATAGATCAAAAGTAATGGAGATTTAAAGTTTTTCGAAATAGGAGCTACTATTGTGTGTGCACTCTCATGGTGCGAGCAAGCTGAGGGAGTGAGGCGCGCGCGTGAAGTGCCTATGTGCTGCTGAGATTCCATTTGGAAGATACTACTGTGTGTGCACTCACACGATGCTAGCGGCTAGGGAGCTGTCTGCGCGCGTGTGTCGGGCACGTGGCGAGCGTGTGGCAAGGGTAAATCTAAATTTTTTATTCTACTTTGTCCTTTTGTCTAAGATATTTATTTTAAAAGGGACCTAAACTAAAGTAAAATTAATAAATTGTACTTAAAACCATTATATTTCCTTAACTGGGGATCTCCATCTAATTTTTCCTATTTTGAAACCTAAAAATTCAGAATTATTTTTATCAAAAAAATTCGAATCGGGGGCGCTATCCCAAAACCCCTATGTAAGCTTATGCCTCCCGAGATAAAATCCCGGGTCCGCCCCTGATCTTATACAAGGTCATTTTTTAAAATAGTAGCTATGTAGGTTATATTCAAAGCCACAAATTATATATATATCGATCATAGTAAGGACCAAGGCCTAGGAATGACCACGTATGCCGAAATGCAGTGGTGTTCTCTATTTTTCTCAAAGAAAAATAAAATAAAAAATGATGAATTTCTATAATAAAATCCTTACAAATTATGTGTTAGTAACATGTCCTATAAGTCAATTGTTGGAAGAGTATTTTAGGAATATTATATTGATTAACAGTTTCATTATTTATTAAAGGGCAAGTTTATTATTTATCATGAGTTGTTTAAAGTCTATAGAATTAAAGTCGAAAAGATATGTTCTTAAAGAGTTAAGAAAGAAGACCTCATTTTCTCGGTAACTTTATTCTTCAAAATGTCTTTAGTCGTAGGACTATTATATTGTGTATTTAATAATCTGGTTAGACTAACACATACTGTGTTTATTTTATTTGATATAAGACTAGTTTTAAGTCATTAGTGTGAGGACATTGGAACAGGCATGTGGGTGCTTGTTAAAAAATAAGTTCACTGAACCTGATCAAATGTCATGAACATCCGAATCGAATTTGCTTATCTATCAATGGGTTGTTCTTAGTTACAGTTGTATAAGTGATCCTTAAACCTGAGACATCATGGTTACCTTATGTGTAAGTTGTTACACTTTAACAGTACGCGGTGTTTATATTTTCACAAAAGGCATGTTCATGTAATGTTGGGTGTGGTAAGTTACACATAGAGGTATGTGAATGTACAATAAGGAATTTATCTGTCACGCCCGTTCCAGAAAATACATTTGTTTTAAAATGCAAATTATTTCATTGAGAATTATTAATGTGGTTTAATAATTGTAAAAGTATTTGACTGGGGTCAACGAAAGGTGTTAAGTGAGGACACGACTACCTAATGATTCATGATAAACTTGACATAATTAGTTTTTGGAATGTAATTACGACAACGGAACTTGGATGAAAACTATTATAAATTATAGTTTTCACTCGTGAAACAATTAATTAGACGTGTAAGACATTTCGGGAATAATTATAAGTTTTGGGAACTCATGGGGAGGTAAACGTAATTTTTGAAAGTTGTGTCCATATATAGTAAGTTCAAGATATTTTCATTTCAAAATATCTCAAAAGCTTTGGGTAGTTAAGGAGATTTTGGAACTTTTGAGGCTTCGGACTTTCCGACGCTAATCGACGAACTTCTGCCCGATTATTTTCAACTAAATTTCATACTCGAACTCCTCGAGGTAAGAGCTTTATTTTGATACCTCTTAGGTCTCGTTTGGTTAAATTTTATAAAAATCCTAAAATTAGAAATTTGGAGAAAACTATGTAAAACTCGTAGGTTTCACTTGTAATCGGAGAATTGGCGTAGAATCAAACTCTTGGTACTTCTCTTGAAAACTTAGGAGCGTACGTAGCTTGAGATATGAATTCTTGACTTATGTTATATAAGGAATTTTGGATGTTTTAGATATCATGTATGAAATTGTGATCCGGGCAAAACTCATTTGTTAATTTATTAATTTAGGCCTTTTAATTTTACTTGCGAATAAGTATGAAAAGCATGTTGACATGATTATGTGAGCATGCTAAGTAATTATGTGGGTCAAAGGGGAGTTTGGTACAAATTCATGCCAGGGGTAAGCCTCTCGATGTTTGAGAGTTACTATAGCGACAGCTACAGTGCATGGTTTGAGAGAAGGCGCTGCTAGGGCACTTGGATGAGTGGTTGGGAGAAGGCCCTCCAGGCATCAGTTTCATTGTTCCATTACCGGATGAATGCGTATCTCTCTCTAGAGACTAGTCTATATATGAGTGTCAATGTTAAAGCATGAATTGCCATATATGCATATGTTTAGAATTGTACACTTGGCATATAGCTGAGCAGTGGAGATTTACTCCATTACAGGTGATAAGAAGAAAGGAAAGAAGAAGCGAGAAGAGTGAGGCCGGTGAGACGACGGGAATATTCCATGTATATGTTTTTGTTTTCCATTCCAAATGTTGTAAATATAAGGTTTTGGATAGCTAGAACATGTACTTAACTTGGAACCTTTGGATGGCATAGAAATGTTGTAATAAGTATTAAAACCCTTTTTGGTTATGTTTGAAACGAATCCAAACTTGTGAGTTCTTGTTTTGAAAGCTTTACTTGTCAAATCCGGATTAGAATGAAAGATTAATATTACTTTTGTGAATTGAGCCAAACAAGCCTTTGTTTCATTATCGTTTCTTTTCAAGGATTAGCCAGATTTATGTATGACATTGTGATCTTTTATAGTTGAAAGGATTAGAACAAGCTTGGCATATTGAAAGTATTGTAAGGGGAGAAGGTTGAATAGATCATTAACAAAATTTTGCTGCTAGAAGTAATTCTGCTAAAGGATCATTTGGCTGATCGAACGGGGCAGTTCGATCGGTCGAAATTGGTGCTGCATGACTCCTTTTTCTATCCTTTCCGGAAAATATTTAAATGTTCTAATTGGTTCTTAGGGTGCCTTTAGGACTCCCTTTAACATGTTTATTCTCGTTTTGAAATATAATTATGTTTTCAAATTTATACAAATTTTACAACTTAGAGGCTATTGTTTTCAAAAGAGTTGAACACTCATTGTTGCTTTTAAGTTTCTTTTCCGCTGCTATAACATTTTAATGAATTGGATGAGCGTTGGTGGCGTGCCATGTGTCCTCTTTCCACCCGTGGGGGGATGGGTCGTAACATTGTCACTCTCAAATAAGAGAGAAAATGTCCTATATATATATATATATGATCTTCTAAAATATAACTCAAGTTAAATTCCTCGGTCGAGGCAGGAAGACAATTAGTAAAGAGTTTTCTAATTTCACTCTACAGAGTAATATTAGGTAGCTAGATTGAGAACATAAAATTAAATCGGGATTTGATAAATATATTCATTACCCAAAAGATTTAATTGGGACATTGTGTAATAGAAGGATTAAATTATACGGTAACTGTTAACGGAAAGGTTCACTATTTTTTAAACTATACGGAGTGTGTCATGATCTGTTGTTAGGTGTCACTCATGACTAGTAGAGGGCCCAGAAATAATAATGTATTTATTATTTATTATTTTTCAATAAGAGAAAATTAGAAGATGTTCTAATTCAGTATTACTTAGAAAGCGTTCTAATATATACTACCAGATTAGTGTGAACCTAAGGAGTCGCACATAATAGGATGTTGTGTAATTTAAAGAAACATTTGGGGGTCTAATTACTATTAAGAGTTGATAGTTATGTCATTATAATTAGACTATAAACCTTGGTTGGATTAGGAAAGATGATCTTTCATCAAGGAAAATGCTAGACTCACATAGTGACCTATACACATTTTCCACACACAGTTTTAAATGCTTGTACTTTGTGCTGTTTGAATTTTTTACACTTTTTTGTACCCCACTTATACAACATAGGGTACATCCATTTAAAGTTGTGTAAAAAATTGTGTAATTCACTATATAGGTCTAGTAGTGCTCTTCAATCAAACTAGGTTTTCTAATTTGTTAAGGAAATAGACTATGTATTTGTATAAAGTATAAGTGTAAAGAATGCTAGCTAGCACATTCTAATACTTCTAGCATACCTACCCTACCTCGCACGCCCAAACATGTAGTGCCATGTTTGACATTTTTCTTTTCTTCAAATATTGGAGATTGATCAAGGTTTCTTCAAATTTAAAATTTATCTGTGTGAATACACTTAGAGATCAGACACTTGTCGGTTCAAATGAACCTTGTACAAGGGTACGAAAAGGAGCCAAATCGAACAAGGATCTAAAAGTTTTGTAAAGCAGGCTAACGGTAACAATTCGTTTAACCCCTTGTGGATATTTTATATATTTTGTACTACCTCCGTCCCATTTTATGTGTCCATTTTGGGGAATCCAACTATTTAAGGGGATAAAAAGAATCTACCCCTACTTTTCACAATTGCCCATAATTATTACACTTTCTTTTTTTGTTTTGTTTTAGTGTTGATTGCAAGGAAGGGTAGTTTGGAAAACTAAGTAAAATTTGTATACTAATTTAGGAAAGTGGACAACAATTTTGGAACATCCCAAAAAGGAAAGATGGACACATAAAATGGGACGGAGGGAGTATATATTATAGAGTTGATCATGGATTTCAGAAAATCGCAAAATTTTTGTTTTCCAATCCGCAAACTTTTAAGAGTTCCACACAATATTCTTTTATTATGAACAATCCAATTCAAATCCGTGGACGTACAAACAGACCCTTAAAGATTTCTTCTAGCAATGATGTTCAGTGGCACTGAATTGAATTACGAATAATGCTATACAAAAATACAAATAATGTGTATACATATATATTGGGAGAGAGAGCAAGACAAACATAGAGTCGGAAATTAGAGTACCATAGAGATATCTTTTGTTTAAGTAATACTCAGTTGATTGAAAGTGCACAAATAATTTTAGTATTGTATTCGATCATAAAATGTTCAATAATTGAGGTTATTTTGTTTTAATTGTTCATGACGACAGTATTTAAAACTAATTAAAGAATATTGTTCATGTGCAACTATGCAACTTGACTAATTCTCACCATATATATATATATATATATAAAGCAAAAAAAAGAGGTCCACTGAAATGTTAATGTCAAGATTGTACAAAGGTTAGGGGATTTTTTTTTAACCTATTTACGTGGAGAAAACTTAAAATTTTGGCAGTTATTTTCAAGAAATGCATGAACCAGTAATACAGATGGGGGCGGCTGTTGGAGAGAGAGAGAGAGAGAGAGAGAGAGAGAGAGAGAGAGAGAGAAAGAGAGAGAGAGAGAGAGAGAGAGAGAGAGAGAGAGAGAGAGAGAGAGACCTAGTCATAATAGGTGTTTGGGACATGCACCAGACACTAATTGTCAGCTGAATCTTGATTAGTCAAGTGTTTATATTATAAAGGTTGTGATGTATTAATAGTTACAAAATTATACGGAGTAGATTTTATTGATAAGTATTTGATGGTGCGGAAGTCATAAACGTACTGCTATGGGTGTACACAGTGGCTCAATTCGATCGATTTTTTTTTTAATTTTACATGTTTTAAGAATCGATTAAAGTGGTCGGTTCGGTCAATTTTATCATTTTTCGGTCAGTGTCGATTCGATTTTAAGTTGTGTGATATTGAAAAAAATAAACTGAATTGGCTGGTTCACTGCTGTCTACTGGTGTGTGTTTTTTCACCCCTGTGTTCAACTCTATCATGAAATTTTCATCCAAAAAAAAACCTCGATCAAGAAATGAAACACTATTCTCATGATGAGAAACTCGAAAAATATAGCGCAATTAATCAATATTATCAATTGAAAGTTAAACATTTCATTAGGATTAAACTCCTTTTACAAAATACTTCTTCAAACCATGCATAATCAAATACGGAATGGAAGAAAATTATCAAAAATGACAAATTTAAGTTAGTCTCAAATTTTACAATTAGATAATCGAATACAAGTAATTTGCTTTAGGTCTATAATAGGAAAACTAAATGCTCATGGTGATTCATGCATCACCACATTTGTTATGAAAAAATGTGCACATATTTAACATACGGGTAAATTATATTGACATGAGGTAAAGGTTGCAATAAAAGGATCTCCCTTATAGTTTACATAATTATCTTTTGGTAATGACCAATTTAGCTTTCCTAAAGTAAGTGAAAATCTTATACACTGTAATATAAATTCTCTGATTTAAAAGTTTGGAAACTTTTATGATACAGCCTAGTGGTTTTGGTTGTATTTTATATTCTAATTTAGTGCTAAAATATAGTAATGTAGTCTTAAAATGTTATAACTTAGTGCCAAAACTAAAATAATTTTTAAAATTACAACATGCCGAGACTAAATTACAATATATTGAAACCAAACTACTAGAATTTATCATTGAATTTTCCAAAGAATTTCAGTGTAAGTGTAATTTACCTTTACATATATCATATACCACGTGTTCATTAAGGGAACGGAGGAAATTTCTCCAACTTGTAGCCACCCATGTATAGTCTAGTTAAAAAGTTAAAATTAGTGGGGGGAAAGAGAAAAGAAATTGCAAGGAAAACTTTTTCTAGGGGAGAATCCTGTAATTCCATGTGCCCCACTAGATATTGTTTGTCCACTTCCTTCCGAGAGCAATTCACAAAGAGGTCGTCATGTCATTGTAAAGATAAGTTTAAAAAAATAATAATAAAGAGAGAGAGAGAGACCCATTCCAGCGTTGACAAATAGGCTAACTTTAAGAATAGTTAGATATACATGTATATAACTATATATCACATCATGGGCCTTTATATAAGAGAGGTATTTACATCTCTGGTGATGAAATTAACCCATCAAACACTCAGAATTTAGAGCATATCCTCTGAGGTTCCTCTCCTCTGGTTCTTCTTCCTTCTTTTTTTTTTCCCCCCTTCTATCATCCAAAGTTCTATTTTTTTTGGACCCTATATATATATATATATATATATCTTCTATAAATATTTTCAGATATTCTTTGATTAATCTTTGTTTTCTTTGTTGGGTCACTCTTCTTTTTCATGATTGAATCAGTTTCTCCTCCAAATTTGAGTTGAGCTATGAGTAATACAATGAGGCCAAGAATGAAAGTCATGTTCAATTTGGCTTATGACAGAGGTTAAATTAAAACACCATAGTCTATATATCACTTAATTTGTAACCCCTTAATTTGCTCATATCTTTCAAACAAAATCAAATCTTGTACGTTCATATCCAACCCAAAAAAAAAAAAAAATCTCTATTTTTTACTTTTCTAAAACAAATGGATTTGGCTATTGCAAAATCGAAAAAAGGGCTGATCAGAAAGACATGGGACCGATGTAGATCGATCGGACACATCACAAAGGGTCCAATATCCAGAAATTCAGTGGCACTAACAAGGAAGAGCAAGTCGTGGCCTCGCATGAAGTCTCATCATGATGCAGAGGATCAAGAAGAAAAGCGTATCAAGAAACGACGCGTGGCTCCAGAAGGTTGCTTCTCTGTCTACGTGGGACCCCAAAAGCAGAGGTTTGTGATCAAGACAGAGTATGCAAATCACCCGCTCTTTAAAATCCTACTTGAAGAAGCTGAGTTAGAGTATGGTTACAATAGTGAAGGACCTATTGCTCTTCCATGTAATGTTGAGCTTTTCTGTAAGGTTTTGGTGGAAATGGACAGTGACGATCATGATGATCATGACACTCCTCAAGGCTGTAGCTTTCCTAAGGGTTATGGATCTTATCAACTTCTAACTCCTTCTAGGCTGGTGTCCATGAATCAGTTCTACTAAGTGTGTGTGTGTGTGTCAAAAATATGTGTTTTGGTGTGTGCTTTTTCATGTTGTAATTAAGACCTTGTTATGTGGTTGTATTTGTATGAGATATGGTTATGTTGTTCCTGTACTCATTTGTAAATGAGAATAAAAATCAGGAGGATATGTAACCAAGCCAAGTTGTTGTTTTTTTTTTTTGTGAAAATGAAAGTATCATATGGCTGTTTTGAATTTAGTAAGTACGGAGTAATACTCTCTTTTTTCTTTTTCTTTTTTTTTTTTTTACAATTTTCTTACTGAAAATTAGAGAGGGTGGTTGATTTAGCTAGTTGATCTTGTTGCATAAAGTAATCATTTGTTTTGTTAAGGACGTTTGTGATTGTTCTGGCTTAAAAATTGGACTTTTGGTGAGGGCATGTTTGGATGAACTAAACACTTATTTCATTGGAAATGCAAAGTTTGGTGTGAGCATATTGTTGGTTGAGATTTAATCGTTCCTATTTTTAATTACTAAAACCACAAAAATACAACTCCATCTAACAGGGCTTTTAGTTGAAACAGTTCCAATTTTATGACTTTTTGCTTCCGTTTTTTGCTGTGACACTACTACGTTTTTTGCTATTGCCGTAGTAGTGTCACAGCAAAAAGTGTCGATAAAAGTTTTAGTGACAAATCAAAAGTGTCGCCGCCATTAACCATTGCTGCTCTAGCAGTAGAGCTAGTCTTTTGAAAACTCTCAAAACATAAGAAAAATGTAATGTGTATTGCAAATTTATGTATTTTCTGAGTAATAGTAAATTTTCGTGTTTTCTCTTGAATTTTTATCAAGATCATTCTTTGCAAAAAAAAAACATTAATTAATTAAGGGCTTGTTTGCTCATCCATTAATTTAATTGTAATGAGATCATTTACAATTTATATTGCATTTTAATGTATTAGTTCATTATCTTGAATTAGGTCATTTGATATAATGATTGTTAGGTCAGAAGTAATGCTAGAACACATCAATTATATCATCTTAAGAAATACCAAAGAACGACAACATGTGAAAAAAATAATAATAATTAACTTTTTTGCATTTTTCAAAGTATACAAATTAAGTTGATTAGTTTCCGTATTAAAATGCTAAAAACGAGTTGCACACGCAATGCATGTGCTCGACGGCTAGAGAGAAAGTTAGAATAGAATAAAAAAATTAATTAATTAATTAAAAAAGGATAACTTTAAAAATAGTTAGATTTACATGTATATAATATATATCATAAAAAGAAAAATTAGTAAAAAAAAAAAAAGACTAACTTTAAAAATTAGAATTTTCTTACTGAAAATTAGAGAGGGTGGTTGATTTAGCTAGTTGATCTTGTTGCATAAAGTAATCATGGACTGCTTCTTTCTTTCTTAATTAATTTCTTTTACTATTTTGATGACTTGGTGTGCATGCTAACTAATTAATCATGCTAATTAATTTATTATTTTATTTCCTCCATAGATTAATTTATGGGTAAATTATGATCAAATTCTTAATTAAAGCAAACAAAAGTTTAAAGGAGCCTTTTTTTTTTAGAATTGGTCAAAAGTCCCTCACACAAGTAAGGGGCCAAACATTGTCCTAAATATTCCAGCCACTCATACCGTGTGAGTGGTTGTACAATAGTATTCCTCAATTCAAAAAATATTTGAAAACTTTAATCATCCATAACTTTTGATCTACAACTCCAATTTTTACAAATTTTATACCGCTGTAATCGTGTCGACGAGAGCTACAAAACTAGTACCATTGTTGATATGTTTTGAGCATTTTTTTTTTCAATTTGAAGAAATTTTGAAAAAAAATAGAGTTTTGTGAAATTTCACAAAAGTAGTTTTGTGAAATTTTCAGTTACAAAAGGCATGTAAGATTTTGTTAATTTTTTTTTTTTTTGCTCAAAATATATCAACAATGGTACTGGTTTTGTAACTATCGTCGACACGATTCCAACGGTATAAAATTTGAGAAAAATGGAGTTTTATATCAAAAGTTATAGAGATTTAAAGTTGCAAAATATTTTTTGAATTTAGAATATCATATGGTACAATACTCATACTGTATGAGCGGTTGCAAAAGCATTGCGCGTGAAAAGTTGGGCAGAAGTGGGAAAATGTGGAAAATGTTTGGGTGCATGTCAATTTTGTCCTTTTGTCAAAGAACAGGGACTTTTGATTAAATGCAGATATTAAAGGTACTTTTTGTTAAATTTTTAGCTGACAAGGAATATATTTCTAATTGTCCCTAATTTATATTACTATTCTAATTTAGCCAAATTTGCTTGCGATCTTGATGGAGTAATTATTACAAGTGAGTCGTGGCCATCACACCATGTACCGATGGCATGAATCTTGGGTGAGCAAATTTTGGATAAATAAAAAATACTCTCACGATTATACTCTACATCGCGTGTTATGATTAAAAAGACCAAAAGCTACAAGTACATTTGATCTGATCCATTTTAGTCCAACACCATATACCATAATTTTCAGAGGGCCCTCATACCTGACTTTGTTTGGAGTTCCCATCACTGAAGAAAGAAAGAAAGAAAGGAAATTTAGTTACAGCATTCAGATTTGTTGACATTACGTGAGAGTGGTTTGTCCAAATCTAAATGTCATCTTATCTTATTAAAATAAAAAAAAATTGCTTGGAGCATCTCCAATCTCACATGTGATTTTTCTCATGCAAAGTATGTTGAGATATAGTGCACCAGTGGAGCCACACATAGGATGAGAGGCATGTGCCCCTCAACCTTTTAAAATTTTGGGATAATTATTTTGGCTTCCCCAGAGTTTAGGTCTAATTATACAGATCTCTTTTATTGTTTTCATAATTATACTAACCTCCCTTGAGTTTAGCGTTTAGGAACCAATTTGCTCCCTCCGTTAGGAAAACATTAAACCCTTAACAGAAAGTGCTTACATCATCAAATAATTAAACTTACCTCCTATGAGGTTATGTCAAAATAACACAGACCTCCCTTGTATTTTTTTTAATCACACTAACCCATTAAAAATTTAAGATATATAATTTAAAATTCACTTATTTTTCAGACTTTTTTTTTACCCCCGTAGCTGACAAAATATAACTAGCATAACATTATATGTTAACTTTAGACAACCATTAATTACTTTTTTTTTTTTTAACCTTTTCGGGGTTTTTTGGGAGCCTCGTTTTGCGTTTTTATGTGTCTAAATAAATAATATTATTTGTTGATGAATATATAATATTTGAATTAAACAACCATGACTTCTTCAATTTTTGGCATTTTTGGATGATTTTTTTAATTTTCATTTCATGTATTTTTCGAGATCTATGCATTGAACTAGAAATTTTACAAAAACAAATAATTTTGTTCACCCAAGCACCCTATTGGATGAGCATGTGAGCTCACCACCTCACATCTTTTCTTTATCCCCATTTTGACCATAAAAAGTGATGGATCCCACCTGCTCACGCAATTAGCAAAATTTGGGTGAGCAAAAATGCTCTCTTTGTGAGTGTAGATAATTTTTATTTCATATTTTTTTTCCGAGATCTACTCAATTATGGATATTAATTTTACAAGAACGGTATACTTTATATGATTCATGGAAAAAAAAATCACATTTTTATTTTAGCTTAAATTTTAAGTTTTTTCTCCAGGATTTCATAGTTCAATCTTCGGGTTTCTGTGTGCGTGTATAAACCTAAATCGAACAACAAGTAATATGTACACACGCACACACACACACACACACGCGCACACACACACACACACACACACACACACACACACACACACATATAGAGTCTGGCTGTAGTGCGTACTGGGTAAGTGAACTGGGTGAGCACACTGGGCATTAAAGCCTAAAAAAACCGTGGGACAGTTTTTGGGTCAATCATTGTTGGCTAAAGAATGGGAGATGAATGTTACACAACTATAAACTTTAAATGAGGTTTGTGTAATTAAACAATAGCTCAAGGGAGATGAGTGTAATGTACCAATTGATGACATAAACACTTTCCGTTAAGAGTTTAACATTTTCCTAACGGAGGGGACAAATTGTTACCTAAATGCTAACCTCAAGGGAGGTCGGTGAAATTATGAAAATCACAAGAGATGTCCATATAATTAGACCCGGGGGAGATCAGGATAATTATATCTAAAAAAAATTTGTGCCCACGAAGTATATATTTACCTCATCTAAATTCAAAAATTCTCAATTTATTCTTATTTTTCTATCTCACTATTACCAACATAAATACTCTTTCCTTAGTTAGCCTCAAGTGTTTTAACTCTTTATAAATATCTCCTTTGAACAATTAATGGTGGTCACCCACATCATGTTACATACAACTACCCTAATAGCAAGTGGGGAGATTTATGGTGTTTGATTTGTTTTCTGAAAAACGCAACCACTGGTAACACAGGTGTGACTTCAACTAGTTATTCTCACATCATTAGACTTAGACCACATTGACTCTATTTACTTAAAGAGTAATACTTGGGACATAATTAAAATACACAATTTTGAGACACAACTTTTATTTTGTGTCTATCTCTCTCCTGACGGACTCCACAGTGTCAGTGGACCCCACAGTACCCACTAGGACCACTAGAAGAGAGATAGACACAAAATGGAGGTTGTGTCTCAAGGTTGTGTCTTTTGATTATGTCTCAAGTATTATTCTTAATTAAAACATTCAGGGTCAAATTAATGCGATTAGAAATATAAAGACTAAAATAAAATTAGGGCCTAATTTTAATAGTATATTTTGTAATTAAGAATATATTACATAATGGGGTATAATCAGAGGGTAGGAATTGCATTAGTTTATTCAGTTGTCAACTTTGCACTCCTTAATGTGGACCCTTGGAAGGTAGCTGGTGGTTGTCAATTTACATGTCTAATGTTAGTTTTTGGAGCAATAGTACACAACTGTTTTCTTTTTCTTTTTATTAAGAAACATAAATACTGTTTATCTTGTGAGAAGCATAGGACGAATAGGACATAGTGCATTGCACTGAAGTTTGCTCCTTAGTTTTAAACATCATCATTACAACTCCCAATGTGAAAAGTAAGCATTATTGTATATACCAACCCAGATCTGCCACTCTGGTAGCTAGGTCGTCCGAGGATCTTCGGTCGCATAAAGGGTGCTGCCCAGTAGTATTTATGCGGCATTGGTAGAATTATAAAAATTATACAAAAAAAATTATATTTTTTTAAAAAGAAAAAGAAAATTTGTATGATCCTTCCAGTGCTATAAGGGTGCTGCCTACCCAACAACACCCAATTGACTGTGAAGGATCTGAGCCCATCTAAGTCTCATTAAACTCCGAAAAGAGAAATGCTATGCACACATCTCAAACCACATTCCAAACCACACCCCTTGCTTTAAATGCATGTACTTTGTGTTGTTTGAATTTGTTACACTTTTCTGTGCACCACTTATACAGCACAGGGTACATGCATTTAAAATAAGGGTGTAATTTGGAGTGTGATTTGAAATGTGTGCCTAGCATTACTCCTCCGAAAAACACATTAGTACTAATATCTATAGCAGAGGCGCTCTAAGCATTGGCAGATTCAAACGGCTGAGGCCTCTAATAAATTAAGACTCTGGTTTTAAATATTTATCAAGCAATATTTTATATTTTTATATATATATATATAATTAATTTAAGCAAACTAATCCAAATAAAAAATAAAAATAAAAAACTAATATAAACTATTAGCAGAACAAGTTTGTTTAAGCCTCATCAAAAGTATTAATCTAAGTATGAGAAACTTAAAAGAAAATAGAAAAGGAAAATAACTAAAAATTTAATTGAATCTCAAAAGGGAGAATTAGGGGTGCTCACGAGTCGAGTCGGGTGAGTCGGGTTTCCCCCTCATCCGCTCATCCATCCGAATATAGTCGGGTTTGCCCTTCTTTCACCCATCATCCACTCGCTTTGTCGAGTGCACCCGACTCATCGGGTGGTCGGGTGAGTCGGGTGAAACCCGACTGTCTCATTTAACTCAATCACGCATTTACTTTACACATGACTTTGTCTTCATTTTCCTTTTTTTTTTTCTTTTTTTTTTTTTTTGCTTTGAATGTTTTTGTCTACATAGTTATGGACTAACCAAAGCTCTGACCAAACAAAAAATAAAAACACAGTCATGTGCTAATTTGATGGTTTTAATGTTTTTATATCTGCGCTAGTGACATATATATATATATCTTATTGATACAAGAATATAACATATATATATATATATATATATTTAAAGACTATATACTACATAATACATATACTGATATAAACATATTACATATTCATATATTAAAGACTATATAATACATAATGCATATATTAATATAAGCATATTACATATATATATATTTTTTTTAAAAAAAGAAAAAATTTAAGTGTGTGTCGAGTCGGGTCGAGTGAATCGGGTTTTCACCCCCCTAGACCCGTGACTTTACCCGAAACTGTCGGGTTTTTACCCCCAAGATCCGTGACTCCACCCACATTGTTTAAAAAGGCTACGGGTGAGTCGGGTGGTCGGGTGGGCAAGTGGATTTTGGGCAACCATATGGAGAATGTTAATTATAATAGAAGCACTATTTTTGTTCTCCTTCTTTACATTTCTGTCACGACCCATCCTGCTACGCACAGAAATAGGACATGTGGCGCGCCATCAAGACTTATCCAGTTCTGTTAAAGTAAAACCACAGCGGAAAACATAAGTAAAAAAAAACCTTTAAAATCAGAGTTAGAAAGAAAAATTTTGCCCAATTGGAAACACTTCCAAAAGAATACATTTTGAAGAACAGAAGTCCAGTCGACTGATCGGGGACCCAGTCGACTAACCATCAAAAGCAGTAAGTTTAAAAGATCAACAGCCTGGTCCAGTCGACTGTATCGGGGACTCAGTCGACTAGTGCCTAAATTTATCAGTCGACTGAAGTTGTCCAGTCGACTGATACTCTATTCAAGCAGAATCACCTGCCCTAGGGTATCATTCAGTCGACTATTTTCTCAACCCAGTCGACTGATCCCCAAACTTACAGGGCAGTGTTTAGTTCAAAACAGTGATCCAGTCGATTGAATTAGAAACCAGTCCACTGATCTGCCTTAGCACACCAAGCATTCTGCAGAATTACAAGCTTAGGCTTTTCGATTTAAAACCAACGCAAACACAGGATATACCAACAATTCAAAATATAATTACAGGTGTTTAAAGCAAGATTTCAATACTACGAAACTAAACCATAATTCTATTACAACTTCCCAAATCCTTATACAAGTTTAGGAAAGGAACAAAAATATAAACAAGAGTTGTTCCCGTCGTCTCATCGGCCTCACTCTTCTCGCTTCTTCTTATCTTTCTTATTACCTACAATGGAGTAAATCTCCACTGTTCAGCTATATGCTGAGTGCATAAGTTCTAACATATGTATATGTGACAAAATATGCTTTAATCTCATAAATCATATCAATAGTCTCTAGGGAGAAAAATATGCCTTCATCCGGTAGCGACAAGTCCAAGCCTTAAACCGTGATGTCAATGGCTAGTCCAAGCCTACAACCATTACATCCCCTAAATGTCCTGGCAAGTCCAAGCCTTAAACCATGCACATTAGCCGTCGCTACTAAAATTCTCAAATATCGAGAAACTTACTCCAGTATGAATTTGTATAAGACCCCCCATTAGACTCACATAGACAACGTCTCAACGTGCTCGCATAAATTTAGACATGTTTTTCACATTTATGCGCGTGCATAATTAACGTGCCTAAGATTAACACATGATTTTTTTCCCTAATCACAATTTCGTCGTCGAAATCTAAAACAAGTATTTCCCTATATTTCACAAGTTAGAACTTTATATCTCGTGCAATTTTTCCCAAACTTTAAAGGATCGACTAGAGGTCGGATTAAATGTTGGATTTCAGATTTGAGGTGATTCCTACAAGTTTACAAGGGTTTTTTTTTCCAAATTCCTAGAAATTAGATTTTTACAAAAGTTTGTCAAACATGGCCTAAGTAGTATCAAAATGAAAATCTTACCTCCACGAGTTCAAATCTCGAATTTGGGAAAAATCTGACAGACGAAGGGTCGCCGATCGTCGTCGCAAAGCCTGAGGCAACAAATCTCCTTTCTCTCTTTTCTCTCAAGATATTATATGAGGTTTTGCAAATATGCAACCTCATCATCATCTATTTATAAAAAAACTTTTCAAAAATCGCGTTTACCACCCCGCGAGTTCTCAAAAGTTTTAGTTATCTCCCGAAATGTCGCACACGTCCGTTTTATACCTTTATGAGTGAAAATTATAATTTACAAAAATTTCTGACTAAGTCTCATTTGGGTCCAAAATTACGTTCAGAAACTAAATTCTATACAATTTCTACACAACCTATATACCTTTTATATAACGTGGCACTCACGTTCTCACCACAGTTCTCTAAATGATATTTAACAATATCGACATTACCAAAAATTACACTACACAGGTGTAATTCACTATTCATAAAATCAGGTAAAGTCAAATAACATTTAAAATTACATAAATGTCATTTACCATGTAATGCAATCTCGTTTACCGAATTCCCGTGTCTTTACTGACACCTTATCGCTGACTCACAGTCAACCCCAATCCAATTATTAAATAACATTGATAATTTGCAAAACCACATATGCATGATAAACTATGAAAATTTTGGAATGAGTGTGACAATTTCCTTTGTTTTGAGATGCTTAGGTTGGGTTTGGTTCATGGTTCAGTGATGAAAAAGAAAAACATTTTTTTTACATTTGACTAAAAAATAGTGAGAAAATAATAAGGAATATAAAATATACTAAGAATAAATCACTACGATCGTATCATAGTTGCTTGGGTATAATATTTTCTAACCTATGTGCAATTTGGGATCTAGCAACGCACTTCTACATTAAATGGTGACAATTTTACATATGACTTTCTTTCAACTACATATTTAAATCGAATGGTACAACCAAACCATTATGATCGAATTCTCCGAAAATGAAAGTCTCATCTTTCTTAAACTCTAATCAGCACTCATAAGATTGGACTATTTTTATAACATATTTCAAATTATTGACAAAGTCAGCACCAAGCATGTTCTTTATTGGAGTTAGACTTCATTTAGCATTCTCCACCCATTGGAATTTGGATGACTATGCCCTACTTGTCTCCGGACGGATTTAATATCAGCACTCATAAGATTGGACTACTTTTATAAACATTTTTCAAATTATTGACAAAGTCAGAGTTAGACTTCATTTAGCATCTCCACCCATTGGATGACTATGCCTTACTTGTCTCTGGACGATTTAATGTAGGGCAAGGGACTCAATTCCCCCTTAATTTTACCAAATTTTTATAATTATCCTAAAAATGCATATATTTTTTTCATTTAATTAAGTCCCCCTCCCATGCAAATTTAGAAGTTTTTTACCCCCCCCCCCCCCCCCCCCCCCCCCCCCCCCCCAATGATGAAAAATTTAACTTCTTGGTCTCAATTTGTACTGACAATCTGTTATTTTATTATACATTTGGTGCCAATTAGTATTAACTTTTATAATTCCTTCCTCCATCCAAAAAATATATGTGAATAGACCCCCAAAAAAAAAAATTTACCCCGAGAGCTGCCCCCAAACCCCCATAAACTCACTACCCCTTTCTCCCAACTCCAAATTCCCTAACTCCGTCCCTGCTTGTCTGTTAGGTGTTCCCAAATTTTCTCCTCCCCAATTTGATTTGATGTTAATTGCAATTGGGTAATACTGATATGAGCACAAAAAATGTGCACATAAAGTGTACACCTAAAGATCTAGGTCATTCATTTCGGTAGAGTCCGTGCCTATATACATGTGACCCACAGAAATTAATGGCCCAGATCTTTATGTGCATATTTTATGTACACCAATCATTACTCATTGCAATTATATCATCTCAAGCTCAAACTGGCAACTTTTTGTATGTGACATTAATCCAGTGACTGTCATTGTGATCTCAATCTTTATTAGCATAGATTCCACATAACACTCAAATTACAGTGAAAGTCTCGCAGAAATAATAGTGACACGAGATTGTTTATCAGATTTGTGCTGTGTTAGCTTAAATGTGGATTTATATCCCATGTCAAAGCATAGGAGTAACCGTTAGGGTGTAACTTATGCGGCTGGCCCAAACATAAGTTGGTTAAGATTATGGTCGAATTTTAGTAGAGTTTGTCCGAATCCACCCTCTATACCAACAATCTAGCCCGAGTTCAATTTATAATACAGATGTAGATAGTATACGTGTTTGGTCCATTTTTTTTTTTTTTTTTTGGGTCTTATGCTTAAGCTCGAGCTTGGATCATTTCAGGGGTGGACTTAAAAGCTAGTTCTACCCTTTGGAGTTTGGACCATCTTGAACTAGAAAAGTTTTCCTCATGCCTTCTCTAAATTTGGGTTGAACATGGTCTAGCTCGCCTGAGTTGCGCGCATTTAACTGCTATGAATTAAAGGTGGCCTGAGTTGCAATAAACTTGCATGAAGATTGAAGGCTTGTGAGAAACAAGTTTAAGCAGGGCCGGCCGCCGCCTACGGTCCCCGCATTTTATCCATTTTTTGCTCTTTAATAGGGTCCTGAAAAGTACTGAATAGGGCCCAAAAATAAATTTTTTTATTTATGATATGTTGAACAAATTGTAATAGAGTCTAAGAAAATATTGGAAAAAAAAATGTATGTGCCCTATTGTAATCCAGCCCATCTTAAAAATTACAAAACCTTTGAATTCTCAAAAATGATGGAAGATAACTCGCAAATCAACACTATAATATATTTAATTATACCCACAAATATATAAAAATAGACTCAAAAAAAAAAATTTCGGGAGCGCTGCCTCCGAACTCCCGTTATTCAAAAGGCCCCGTATTAATGTTCGCCTAAGGCCCCCAATTTGTCAGGGCCAGCCCTGAGTTAAGGATTTAATTAATAGAAAATTAAGAGTCCGTTTAGTATTGAAAACGGAAACCCATCAACATTTTTTTATTTTCGTTGTTCATTATTTGAAAAACAAAATGAAGAAGAAAAAAAAGTGAAAACAAAAACAGAAAATAGAACAAAGGAATTTCGAACTTTTTATGAAACAAAAATGCCCCATGCTTGCTAAAGTAAGACATAGTCATAGCGTAGTGCGTTGTACGTACTAATTAGGTATGTAATTAGCATCCTTTATTTATTTATTTTTTATAGGAGCATCCTTTATATTTTAATAATTAACCATGTGTTTATTAATTTTTCTCAGATATATGTATGCATGACATATAAATGCAACATAATATGATATATGGATGTGCGTACTGTGTAGTGTGAGGATAATATAAACTTTAACAAACTAATTATGTTTTTTCCCCAGATTTACAAAATTAGAACTCAAAATTATCCTAAATCAGAAAAAGAAAAGGTAACAACATGATGTGAATTAAAACCAATGTCGTCTTTTATTTTAGTTATTCACTAATATGTTCTTTGCTTTTAATTTTCACAAAAGGGAAGTAGAAACTAGTTTCCGCATTCAGAATTTGAAAATTTGAAATTCGAAAACGTTATCATACGCCCATGAGTCATAGTTCACTCTATGTGAACTGTGAAGGATAATCTTCCTGTGGATATATATATATATATATATAACAAAATATGATATGCTCAGAATTATCCGGCACGGGCCCAACGACCACGTCAGCATCAAAGACCAAGCAGAACCCTGGGGTCCACACCCAGGGCTTGCCAGCGTAACCACTCGGGGTGCCAGCACAGCCCGGGCGTGACCTTCGGCGGCTCTCCCGGACGCACGGCTCAACTCCAGCAGTTTCCTTGTGCGGCCAGAGTCCTATTAGGAATAAAACTCGATAGATTCCTAACCTGATAAGGATCTTCCCTTAACTTATGCACATCGAATTGTGATTGATATAGGCTTCCTAATGTATCTAAGTTTCCATGTATAGGTGGACTCTTGCATCTATAAAAGAGCCCACCCATACCCTTCTAAAGGGGGAACGATCTGGAGAAACCTAATAACTAGATCATACACTGAAACGCATATACCCGAACGGTATTACTGGTAGTGCCGCCCACCATTGTTGGCTCACCAGGCCGCCGGTGATCTGCTAGTATAACGCCTAGATTCACACGTGGACGTAGGTCACCTCATTAACGGGGCCGAACCACTTACAACTCCTTGGTGTCTCTTTGTCTCTCTCTGAATCCTCTCTTACCAATTCTAGGCATCATCAGTTTGGCGCCGTCTGTGGGAACGTCAGTTTCCTCATCGGAAAAAAAAATCTTTGACTGATCAACATGCCGAAGAAGAAGGGCAAGAAGACCGCTGACTCGACCGGTCAGGCGGAACAGTCAGGTCAGGCGGACCAGTCAGGCCAGGAGGGTCTACAGGTCGAGACACGGGCTGCCTCCATGTCCACCGAGCAAGTCACGGCGGCACTGGAGCAACTCTTGGAAAGTCAGATCCGGACGCAACGGCAAATAGAGACGCTCATGGCCCAGCATGGAAAGGTGGTCAAGGACCACGAGAAAAACCCTTCGTCGGGAAAGCGGCCCGAAAAGAGCGTTCCTAGCCAAAGGCCCGCTCGGACCCGCGGAAAAGCCCGATCTGCACCAGTGTCCCCACCAGATCGAGAACACCATGGAGAGGGAGAACGTAGCCAGCCTACGAGGCGTCCAAAGGAAGGGCCTCGGTATGTTCCTCGCCGAGCACGCCGAGTGGAGGACGCCCGGCTACTCATCGAACGACGCCGAGCCGCAAGGGGAGAAGCGTCCGGACGAAAGGTGAGGGAGCCGGTCGACGATCCGCCCACCCTGAGCCGGGAGGATCTTAGGCACAGGCTATCCCGGACCCGTAGCCGAGTGCTATCCCCAAGATCGACACGCTTCGAGGATGAGGACGAGGCATCATCATCCGACCCCACTTATTATTCAGATGCAGATAGGAGGACCGGGCACACTGACGTTAAAGCCCAGGTCGAAGAGTTGCAGCAGCAAATTGAGAGGCTGAACCGTAAGTCCGGTCACGACCTCACAAACACGGAAACGGAGTCGCCCTACACCTCCCGGGTGACACAGTTCCCCATTCCGCGGAAATTCAAGCCCCCGCACCTTAGCTCTTACGATGGCAAGGGGAGTCCGGTAGACCACATCCGCACCTATAAGGCGCAGATGGCACTGGTCACTACAACCGACGAACTGCTGTGCCTGGCCTTCCCCAGCACCTTAAAGGGATCGGCCGCGCAATGGTTCCATTCGCTGAGGCCCCGGACGGTTGACGACTTCAAATCTCTGAGCAAACTCTTCGTCAGCCAGTTCGTGGGAATGCTTGACCGATCACAGCCGGACACCCAGCTGCTCACTGTGAAGCAGCGCAAAGGAGAGTCTCTGAGAGAATACGTGGACCGCTTCAATCAGCAGAGGCTCCAGATCCGTAATCTCAATGAGACAGCAGCAATCATGGCCTTTTGTTCAGGGGTCCAACATACCAAGGTTGCCACGTCGTTCCATCGTGACCGACCGACAACCCTGGTGGAACTCTCGGACAGGGTCGGCAAGCACATTGATACCGAGGAATTCCTAAGGGCAAAGCGCTCCGGAACCGGGGAAGATGAGTCTCCGAGGTCCAAGCGCAAGCACGAAGGGCCGGACAAAGGCTTGGGCAAGAAGCCCAGACAGGATCAGCAGCGAGGCGGCCGGGACCAGCAGCGGGGTGGCCGGGATCAGCCCCAAGCCACCTTCACGCCACTCTCCCGACCTATCCAGGAAGTAATGGCCGCTGCCGAGGCTCGGAGGCTACTCCCGCAGCCAGCAAAGCTTAGGGCACCCCCCGGCAAGAGAAACCGGGACAAATTCTGCCGTTTTCACAGGGACCATGGCCACGACACGGACGACTGCTTTAAGTTGAAGATAGCCATAGAGAAGCTGATTGAGCAGGGGCACCTAGCCGAGTTTGTCACAACAGACAGGCAACCCCGACAAGGTAACCGAACTCCGGATCAGCCTCCTCCTCTCGGCCAGATCAATGTGATTTCCGGCGGCACCTCGGGCGGAGGGGATTCGCAGACGGCAAGGAAGAGGCATGCTCGGGCATCCCGGGCGGATGTCTGGCACGTCCGATCCACCGACTCCCCGCCGTCCGACGTGTTGACCTTTTCTTCCGACGATGTGCAGGATCTCCACTGCCCCCACGATGACCCGCTGGTTGTAACGCTCTCCATCGCCAATTATGTGGTCAAGAGGGTACTAGTGGATACGGGCAGTTCATCGGACATTATGTTCATCTCAGCGTTCGAGCAGCTAGGGATATCCCGGGATCGATTACGACCGGTGACGACCCCACTGGTAGGCTTCAATGGGTCCAGCACATTGCCGCTCGGCACCATCGACCTTCCAGTCCTCATGGGAACTTACCCTCAGCAAGCCTCTGTGCTGGCGAACTTTGTTGTCGTGGAAACACCATCCGCCTACAATGCCATCCTCGGTAGGCCAACCCTCAACAAAGCCAAGGCGGTCGTCTCGACGTACAGTCTGACAGTTAAGTTCCCGACCCCCCAGGGGCCCGGGAGCCTACGCGGAGATCAGATGACCGCACGGAGTTGTTACGTCAGCTCCCTGCGAAAGGGCGCCGTCACAGAATCCTTCAGCGTCCAGGAGATGGATCCGAGGGACCCAAGCGACAAAGTCGGCCCGGTAGAGGAGTTGGAAAGAGTGGTCCTGGACCCTCAACTCCCAGACCGGACTGTCAGCATCGGTACCCTCCTCGAGCCTAGCCTCCGGGAAAGACTCATCCAGTTCCTGCGCCAAAGCCAGGACGTCTTCGCGTGGTGCCACGAAGACATGCCCGGGATTGATTCACGGGTTATGTCTCACCGCCTCAATGTCAACCCGGACTCTCGGCCGGTGAAGCAGAAAAGACGAGGCATGGCCCCCGAAAGGCAAATTGCGGTCTCTGAGGAAGTAGAGAAGCTCCTCAAGGCGGGCTCAATCCGAGAAGTCCTCTATCCCGACTGGTTGGCCAACGTCGTGTTGGTCAAAAAGAGTAACGGAAAATGGAGGATGTGCGTGGACTTTACGGACTTGAACAAAGCTTGTCCCAAGGATTGCTATCCACTGCCTAGGATAGACCTCCTTGTGGACTCCACCGCCGGCCATTCGCTCCTCTCCTTCATGGACGCCTACTCCGGGTACAACCAGATAAGCATGCACCCCGGAGACGAAGAAAAAACCGCCTTCATCACAGATCAAGGCACGTACTGTTACAAGGTGATGATGCCCTTCGGCCTCAAGAACGCCGGGGCAACCTACCAGCGGTTAGTCAACCACATGTTCAAAGATCTAATTGGTAAAACTATGGAAGTATACGTTGACGATCTGCTGGTCAAGAGTCACGATGAGACCGACCACTTGGACCATCTGGCCGGAGCCTTCAGCATTTTGAGAAAGTTCGGAATGAGGTTGAACCCGGCCAAATGCACATTCGGTGTCTCGTCCGGAAAATTCCTTGGCCACCTTGTCAGCAGGCGGGGAATCGAGGCTAACCCCGAGAAAATACAGGCCATCATCAACATGAAGTCCCCCCGATCAACCAAAGAAGTCCAAAGTTTGGCCGGACGGGTAGCCGCACTGAATAGATTCGTTTCCAGAGCAACTGACCGTTGCCTACCATTCTTCAAAATCCTCCGTAAAGCTTTTCAATGGTCGGAGGAGTGCGAGGAGGCATTCCAGGAACTTAAGAAGTACCTGGCCTCTCCCCCTTTGCTCACGACACCTACAGCCGGAGAAGAACTTTTCCTCTACCTAGCAGTGTCACCATCGGCAGTCAGCTCAGCACTTGTTCGGGAAGAGCACGGGATACAGTTCCCAGTGTATTACACTAGCCGAGCACTGCAAGGCGCCGAAAGCCGGTACTCCCGCATCGAGAAACTGGCCTTCGCCCTCATCACCTCGGCCCGAAGACTCCGCCCATACTTCCAGGCCCACACAATTGCAGTGCTCACAGACCAGCCGTTGCGCCGGATCCTGAGCAGACCCGAAACATCGGGAAGACTCGTCAAGTGGGCCCTGGAATTGGAAGAATTTGACGTGGTCTACCGACCCCGGACAGCCCTCAAGGGGCAGGCAGTGGCAGATTTTCTGGTCGAGTTTACCTATACAGAGGATCAGACCGACGAGCTCGACCCACCAGTCTTGCCGCCCGGGCTGCAGATCAACATCCCGACCTGGATACTCTACGTCGACGGTTCTTCCAACAACCAGGGCAGCGGAGCAGGAATCATCCTGACCTCTCCTGACGGAATCCAGCTCGAGTACGCGCTGCGGTTCGGATTCCGCGCTTCAAACAATGAAGCCGAGTACGAAGCCCTACTAGCAGGGTTACAGTTGGCTACATCTATGGGAGCACAGCAGGTCCAAGGGTACAGTGATTCCCAGCTCGTGGTTAACCAAGTCAGTCAGGAGTATGAGGCCCGAGAAGACAACATGGTGGCCTACCTGGCCCTTGTCCGAGCGGTTTCGAAGAGACTCAAAGGACTGGCCATCACGCAGATACCGCGGGAGGAGAACACCAGGGCTGACCGGTTGGCCCGCCTAGCTTCATCCTCTGAGTCAGACTTGCCCGGGATAAGGATAGAATACCTGCCCGAGCCAAGTGTGATCAATTCAGAAGGAATGGAGGTGGACCCGGTGGACCTGGGACCCAGTTGGATGGACCCCATAGTCACATTCTTAGCGACCGGCGTGTTACCGGACGGAAAAGATGAGGCCCGCCGCACCAAATACCGTGCAGCCAGGTACCATTTAATTGATGGCATACTCTACAAAAGGGGCTTCACCATCCCATACCTCCGCTGCGTTCATCCCGGGCAAATTCAAGCGATCTTGTATGAAATCCATGAAGGAATTTGTGGGAACCACGTTGGAGGTCGGGCACTCTCACGGAAAGCGCTGCTGCAAGGCTATTACTGGCCAACTATGGCTCGGGATTCCAGGGACTATGTGAAAAGGTGTGACAGATGCCAAAGGTTCTCCCCCATGATCAATTGTCCGGGAGAGATGCAGACACCCATCCTTAGCCCCTGGCCGTTTGCTCAATGGGGCATCGACATAGTAGGCCCCCTGCCAACAGGAAAAGGGCAAGTCAAATTTGCTGTTATAGCCGTGGACTACTTTACCAAGTGGGCAGAAGCCGAGCCATTGGCCACCATCACCGAGAAGAAGATGGAGGGTTTTATAGAGAAGAATATCCTCAACAGGTTTGGCACCCCCCGTGTACTGGTAAGCGACAATGGCAGACAATTTGACACCCCGGTGTTTCGGCAGTTCTGCTCGGGCTACGGGATATCCAACCATTACTCCTCTCCCGAGCACCCTCAGGCCAACGGCCAGGCCGAGGTGACGAATAGGACAATCTTGCAATCAATCAAGACTCGGCTTGAAAGTGCCAAAAGTCTGTGGGCTGAAGAGTTGCCGACCCTCCTGTGGGCCTACCGTACCACTCCCCGAGCAGCAACAGGCGAAACGCCGTTCTCACTCACCTATGGCTTCGAGGCCGTAGTCCCCACAGAGCTAGGATTGCCCTCCTACCGGGTAGCCAATTTCAGTGAGCAAGGCAACGAGGAAGCTCTGAGAACCGAACTTGATTTGGTAGAAGAGAAAAGAGATCAAGCCTATCTGAGAGTGGCAGCGTACAAGCAGAGGGTGTCGAGGTACTATAACAGCAAGGTCAAGCATCGCAGCTTCCAAGTGGGTGATCTTGTCCTGAAGGCGGTAAACCAGTCGACCAGAATCCCGAATCATGGGAAGTTGGGGCCAAACTGGGAAGGCCCATATACGGTCACCCAGATTCATCGACCGGGAACCTATTGGCTACGAGATTTTGACGGGCATGAGCTTTCCCACCCGTGGAACATACAGCACCTTCGAAAATATTTTCAGTAGCAGGGATGAAGGGGTTTAGCGATCGATTAGGACTCTTTGTAGCTCTACCCGAGCAGTTAAAATGAATTTGAAATAAAGTAATTACTTTTCTGCAAAGTTCCTACTCAAGTGTTCCACCCCAGCACAAAAAGACCTCGGGCCTAACCCCGAGGCACCTTCAAAGACCTTGGCTAAACACCAAGGCACAAAAAGACCTCGGGCCTAACCCCGAGGCGCAGGCTTCGCCTAGGTCCAGCCAACGATGGGGCCTAACCCCCTAGGCAGCCAATGATGGCAAGTCTCAAAGGACCCTGCAACCACCCATGTTCCAGGTCGGTTTCCTACGGTCGGTATTCCCGTCCATCTCCCTAACAAAACGCTTGGGGGGCAAGGGAATGCAGGCTTAAACAGGAAATTAAACAAGGTTTAACCTAGGTCCAACCGACAATGGGGGCAAACCCCCTAGGTGACCCACGATGGCTAAACCCCAAAGGACCCTGCAACCACCCATGTTCCAGGTCGATTTCCTAAGGTTGCTCGCTACTACGCACCCGCCTTACCAAAATGCTTGGGGGGCAGGGGAATGCAGCCTTAAACAGGGAATCACACCGGTCATTAACAGTACTTGGAGTCCTAGCATTCCCAAGTACTAACAGTGATCAGAGATAAATAACCCGGACGGTAAAACAGGACAAGTCCTATAATACACCGGGTATGCCTTCAAAAACAGGTCGAGAAGACCAGGCGTTCTACCAGTTACGGTCCTAAACCATTTTGCTAAGGCAGTGTTCGGTTCGACTAAAACTGGTCAGATACTGGCAGAAGACCAATTATTCAACCGGTTGCAACCCTAATCCATGTGTTAAGTGAAGGGTCTTGCAATTGAAAACTGGTTGGGGATTGGCAATCACATGGGCATGCAAGTACAAAATGTAAACAGTTAATGGAAAGGAAAGTGACCTCAGGGGCCTTGTCATTGATTGAAAGCAGACTTGCACAGACCCTAGGGTAAGCAGTTGTAGTAGCTCACCCCCCCCACAAAACAAAAAAAAAATACTACAACAGTAAAAGAAGAAAAAGAAAGGGCATAAAAGCCCTACTGGTCACCCACAACGTCCAGCTCTTCCTCCGCAGCAGGAGCGGCTCCAACTGGCGCAGCCTCCGCAGGCCCCCCGCCAGCAGCCCGGTCCTCTTTCCAGTAATTGGATTCGGCCCAGGAGTAGCCGGAGATGTCCCAGTCCGGGTGATCCGCCATAACACGGGCAATCAGGTCCTTGTAGCCCTTGAGGAATCCAGCCTCGAATTCCTCCTCGGCATCTTTCGTCTCTACTTCAAGGGCGGCGGTCGCTCCGGACAGAGCGGCGGTCAGAGCCTCAACATCCTTCTCGGCAGCAACCCGACCGGCATCCGCGCCAGCAAGCTTGGCCTCTAAAGCAGCGAGCTGGGCCTCAGCAGCCGTTCGGGAAGCCCGCTCGGTTAAAACCACACCTCGGGCCTCCCCCAGCTCCTGGCCCAAAGCCCTAGCCTTCTCCGCCTCAGCCTCCCGGGCCGTCTTTTCCATGGAGAGGGCCTCCTCAGCAGCCGCCAGTTTCCCGGTCAGCGCGGGAAAGGTCGCCTCGGACCCCGCTGCTATACAACCGACCTGCAAGCGAAAACAGCTATAAGCATTATGAGCGAAACAAGCAATAAGAGCCTATGAGAAGTACGAAATATGGACGCACCATATGGCTAATGCTGTAGAGCCAAGCGGTCACGTCCTCCGGGCTCAACAAGGAGCACTTGTCCACCTGACCCGGCAGCAGAGCGGGGCGGATCCTCCCGCGTACCTCATCCGCCCTCTCAACCGGCGGCACTGCAGGAAGCCCTGTATGCACGGTCTCCTCCACAGTAGGGAAGGAGACGCCAGCTGTTTTGGAAGCAGCGGGCGTCTTGGGGGGCACGGCAATGGTCACCCCGGGCGCCGAGGTGCCTACCCCCTCCTTGTCAGGGCGGATGACGATGCCCCGGGTGAGCCTCTTGAGCTTCTGGCCCTCGGTGGGCTCCAGCCTCTTCCTCTTTGGTCCAGCTCGGGCAAGCAGGGCCTCCTCTTTCTCCTTCAGCGCCGCTGCGTCCTTGGGAGCCATTGCTGCAAAACAACCGGAAAGATATTAGGCCGCAAAGAAAGATGCAAGATATCAGGCCGCAAAGAAAGTTGTAAGAGGAAACAGGGGAATAAATAGAACGCTGACCGGGAACAGTAGGAGAGGAAGCAGGGACTTCTGAGGGCTCCTCGGGGGAATAAGACACCACTATGTCTCCCGTCGGGGACAGAACGTTCCGAATGTTGGTGGGCAACTGTGCTAAGCCCCAAATCCTGGCCTGGGACGCCTCGGAGATCTCAGGAATGTCTGCCGACCCAGCTGCAAGTAGAAGCATAAAACCGGTTAACAGGTCAATAAATCCATAAAACTGAAAGAGACAAACAAAAGAAAGACAGGTAGCCTTACCCCTCAGCTCCTTCACCCAGGATGTCCTCGGCCGGGTCCCCGCGGCCTCGTCACAAAGGAGAAGGGTGGACACTTGGAAGAACTTGCTCTTCCACCCCTTGTTGTTACTGGGGCACTTGTCGATAATCTTTCTGCCCGGCCGGGCGGAAAAAGAAAAGAACCCCAGTTCCCCGTGTACGGCAAACGGCCGATGGGCCCATAGAAACTCCTCGAGGGTCACCTCACACCCGAACGCCTGGGGCCACAGAGATATACAACCCATCAGGAATCTCCACCCGTTGGGGGCCAGTTGCCCGGGAGCAATCCCAAGGTGAATCAGGATGGCCCTGGCTACTGGGTGGAGCGGAAGGCGGAGACCTGCCATCATTGCATCCTCGAAAAGAGTCGTGAAGCCCGGATAGTAAAGGTGCGCTCCCCCGGAATTCACCGCCAAAGAGCAACTACCCGGGAAGGAGTATTTCTTCCTAATCCGGATAAGGTCCTCGGAACGCAAAATCGAGAATACTGACTCACAAGCAAACCCAACGCCGGGATCGGACTCCCCGGGCGCCTCGTCGCCCAAACCCCTAGAGACGGAGGCAACGGGGGCCCCCTCGGCGGATTCGTCATCAAATTGACGGGCTGGGATCAAGCCCTCACTCTGGTGGTCAGAAGGAGGGTCCAAAACCGGGTCGGAGCCATCCGACCGGAACATCTCGCTAATCGAACGAGACGCAGAATTGAAGCCGGAATGCTCCATCTCAGATGCCCCTGGGGAAGGAAGAGGGAGTAGATCGCGACCTAAATACGGATCGGAAACCCCGAGCCTGAGGTACAGGGAAGGCAATGTCACTAACCTAAAAGGCAGAAAGTAGATGGCCCTAAACGTCAGAAGGCACTCTCTCAGTGAAACTACGGAGACACCGGTCCGGCTCAAATGGCCTGAGTCTCCACCCGACCGGAAAAACGAGCAGAATCTAAGGAAGAAAAAATCCCACTCCCGCTCGAACCCTACCGGACTCACTCTCTCCAGTCTCGCTACGAAAAGAAGAGAAGATGGGGAAAGGGAAGAAGGGAGCAACAGACGAAAGTTCGGAAGGAAGAGGACTTACAAAGCTTGCGCAGAAAAGAGAACTCGAGAATCTTGCTCGGACTAGCCTCTGCTCTCAGGACGTTCGGCGATCTCTCTGCAGTAAAGGGCCAGAGAAGTGGGCAAGCATTCATTTTATAGAAACCGGGAACGGCCCAGATCAAAACGTATCCAACGGTCCGTGTGATCCCCCGCCCGAAATTGCTGACAGTTGTCTCCTCGGGCGCATGAAACGTTGCCTAGAAAGGCGTGCGCATTAAAGGCCTGACATGACTGTTCGGTTGGCGCGCAAGTGGCTTGGTTGCGTCCGCGCTAGCGTAGTTCGAACCTAACCAGGTCAACGACCAGCGAACACGTGGCAGCAGCGACTCCCGAACCAACGGATCGCCCGCTCGGGGAATGCCCCGACCGACGTCTTCCTCCGGCCCCGCCCGAAGGACAACATCCCGGTCTACTACCGAACGGTTCCCAGGGAAAATTTCAGTTTTCAACCCTCATCAGACGGAGCGTCCAATCAGCTTTGAAAATGGGGGGCAGGAGGTACGTGCATGAGAATCTCGGCGAAACCACACAGCAAGTCCACGAGGTCTATTGGACGCTGAAGGTTTGGACGCTGGTTGGAATTTTGGAACTCCAACCGAACAAACCACTGTCAAAATAGAAATCGGAAATACAATTAACGCGAAAGGGATGCCACAACAAAGTACAATTAACGCGAAAGGGATGGCCTCAAGGACCTTGTTCATTGATTAAAAAAAAAAAACTGTACAAGTTCGGGGGGCAGTTGTAGTAGCCTCCCCCAAAAAAAAAAAAAAAAAAAAAAAAAAAAAACAAACAAAAAAGAGAAGGACGGCAGACTTCAAGTGCCCTTATCCTTCAAAGCCTTGATCTCCTCCTCCAAGGCCGCCACCTTTGCCACCAGCCCCTCAACGGCGATCTCCAGAGCGTGGACGTCCACCCCCCGCAGGGCGGAGTCCATCTGCAGTTCATCACCCGCCTTCTCCACCGCCTGCAAGCGTTCTTCCATGTGCGCGAGAGAGACGTCCGACCATGAGCCCGGCATGCGGGGACTGGTGAATGTTTCCGTCCGGCTCCTCTTCGGTGGGGGCTGAGAATTTTCTTCGGTCTGCTTCTCCTTGCCCTTCCTGGACGGGCCCGGTGGCGGGCTTGCATCCTCAGATGAGGAGGAGTCACTGCTGGTGGACAAGGTGACCGGCCCCTCGGGCTGGCCCGTCCGGCTAGCAGGGCGCGCCCCGGTCGCCATGGATCGGGTATAGCGCCGCGACCCAGAAGCTGCAGCGGCAGGGGTCACAGAAGAGGGACCGGCAACCGCGTTCTCCGCAGGTCTCCCTTTCAAGTAGGAAAACGACATGCCGGCCTCAATGGCTTGATTAAACGCCTCCAGGTCATCCTCGGAAGGAACGACTCCACGAAGGTCGGTGAAAGCCTGTCTGCAGCGGTCGGGATTATAATCCGCAGGAGGGGAGAGACCGTCATTCTCCAGCCAGTTACCAGCAACCAGGACCCAAGGGTACCGTTGCCAGTTCTTGTTTGGGAAATCTAGACCTCGGACAAAATCTTTTCCCTCAGTCTTAGGGCGGAAGTAGGGGCCTCCGTTGTCAATGCCCATTATGTAACACCTCGCAACGTCGGCGGCCCGGAGAAATAACCCCAGTCGCTCGTTCAGCGCTGCAATCCCCCACAAGAGGCGGGCAACGTTTGGTCGGCATTTGTGTAGTGGGATATGCAATCCCTGAAGAAGGTCGCAGAATGAGACCGGCAGAGGAAAGCGTAATCCCACAATCAGCAGCAGATAGCTGCTGATGAGGAAGAAAGGATGGGCTACTTCTTCTCCCTCAATGTGTGGACGAACTACCACGTCGTCCGGAATTTGGCAGTCCTCTCGGAAGGCTCGGAGCCCTTCGTCAGACGACAGGTCGATGTTGGAAGCCATTGGGAGGAAGATTGAATTAGTATGAACAGAGGAAAAGGGGTCGGGAGTGCTTTGCTCTGAAAACCCGCTCGGTGATTATTGATCTTCAAACAGTGGTGAGTATGTAGAATGAACTGACGCTCCTTTTATAAAGACAAAGGACGGCTCAGATTGAATCAGATCGGACGGTCAGGACGTTTTCCCGCTCTTAGCGACTGACGGCTGTCACATCGGGCATACCATACGCCGCCTCAAAAGGCGCATGCATTAAATGCGCGACGTGACGGTTTGGTCCCAACGCAAACGGTTTGGTTACCTCCACGATGGCCCCGTCGCATCCCAACCAGGCCTGCAAGCAGCTGACACGTGGCCCTGGGCAATACCGGACCCTCCAGTCTCCCGCTCGATCCTTTCTCGGAAAGACAACCCTGGGTCAGCTTTACCTCGGGGAAGGCCTCGGCCTCTTCCCGAGCGGTTTCTCGTGAATAGCTCTGATTTCCAAACCTCATCAGATATGACATCCAATTAGCTCTGGAAATGGGGGGCAGCTGATATGCTCAGAATTATCCGGCACGGGCCCAACGACCACGTCAGCATCAAAGACCAAGCAGAACCCTGGGGTCCACACCCAGGGCTTGCCAGCGTAACCACTCGGGGTGCCAGCACAGCCCGGGCGTGACCTTCGGCGGCTTTCCCGGACGCACGGCTCAACTCCAGCAGTTTCCTTATGCGGCCAGAGTCCTATTAGGAATAAAACTCGATAGATTCCTAACCTGATAAGGATCTTCCCTTAACTTATGCACATCGAATTGTGATTGATATAGGCTTCCTAATGTATCTAAGTTTCCATGTATAGGTGGACTCTTGCATCTATAAAAGAGCCCACCCATACCCTTCTAAAGGGGGAACGATCTGGAGAAACCTAATAACTAGATCATACACTGAAACGCATATACCCGAACGGTATTACTGGTAGTGCCGCCCACCATTGTTGGCTCACCAGGCCGCCGGTGATCTGCTAGTATAACGCCTAGATTCACACGTGGACGTAGGTCACCTCATTAACGGGGCCGAACCACTTACAACTCCTTGGTGTCTCTTTGTCTCTCTCTGAATCCTCTCTTACCAATTCTAGGCATCATCAAAATATATTCCCATTAGAGCATCCATAATGGGACAGAGCATACAACAAACTTAAGCATTGTTTGTTGTGGGACGCTTGCAATGGGTAGTGTGTACAACAGTGTACAACAATTAAACTTAGTGAAACTTAAGTTTAGTGTATAGCTAAGTTTCGTTAATGTACGAGGGTGACGGCACTGAGTGTGCTATGAGAGTGTACACGGCGCACACACAAAGCCGTGCCACTCCTAAACGGCAATCTCCCAAACGGCACACACTATGCCGTGCCGCTTGCAAACGGCATAGTGTGTGCCGTTTTGACCTTTTTTTTTGTTTTCTTATGGTGCAAGCACTCACACACTTTTGAGTGTGTTGTGTGAATTTTGAACGGCATTGTTTGTGCCGTGTGAGTTTTATGCGGCATTGTGTGTGCCGTGTGACTCTGTACGGCATTGTGTGTGCGGTTTGGACAATTTACCCATTATTAGTGTATTAGATCTGTACACTAAACTTACAAAATACACTCCATAAATTTACTATACCCATTATAGATGCTCCTACAAATATCTGTGCTCATATCTATATCTTAGTGCATGAATGTCCTTCTCATGCTTTTAAATTCAAATTCATCTGTTCAGAAGGAAACTCATCATGAAGCTGCTACCTATGATGACCGTAGTTCTAGAGGATGTACTGAAAATAGTAGTACCTTAATTAATCAAAAATGATAGACGAACAACGATTTTCACAATGGTTTGTACAACGGGGGCAGCTAAGCAAATAAACAAAAATTGTGGGACCCACTTTTCAATTAAAACTGACTGCTCTCTCTCTCTCTCTCTTGATAAGATAAATGACGCCAATTCTTCAAATTCTCAGCATAAGGCCTCCATCGAAAATTCTCTTCTAATCTAAGAGCTGATCCAACAAGGGGCAAATTGATTTTCGAATTCAACTTGTGCCACCGTGCCACTCTAGGCTCACCTGGTTGGTTGAAGCAAATTAGGCGAATTCGGTGCCAAAAGCGGGAAATGTTAGACTTTAATTGATAAAACTATTATGCGGAAATAATATAATTGCCAAGATCTTGAATAAAACACACCTTAAGAAATCAAATATAAAATTACATACCATTATTCGCCATTGAAATTGATAGAGAAGGAATTGGAACCCCTTAGATTGTACTTTACTTTAGGCTTTTTCTTCTTCTCTCTGTCTCTCAGTTATGTACACCCTTATTTCTGTAATTGATTGAGGTTAACTTTCAAGGGGTAGGGTGTACCTTTTATAAAGGAGAGAAGAGGGCCTATTAATGACTGTGATAAAGACGATCTTGGAATACGTAATGACTTTCATAAATATTTCCTTGAAATATGAAAAGTCCCTTATTTAATAACTGTTGAAAGATGAACCATTCAATCATCGGTTCTCTCAACAATTAATAACGTATATCTTTTATATATATATATACATATATATATATATATTAATTGGGGCAATCTTCTATTGGCTAAATAGTTAGTGGAGTTCAACTAACATAGAAGGCTAGTGGGCCACATTTAATAGGACATAGGAATTTACATTCTCCCACTTGGTCCACTAGACCGATTATGATACTTGATTTAGTTGGATTCCACATATAAAACTTTAATGTGATCACAAATTTCCATAATTAGCCAATACACCCAAATTGTCATTTACTGTTATACTAAGATTAGCATAGACTATCAATGTGAGTCATAGCGGTTGTACAACATTTGTGTTGTATTCCCTTCCATGCACCACGCCATTAATAACCTGTACTAACCTTAGTCTATTATTCTGTAATGCCCATGTAATGTGTCTTGTTAAGACATTTCCTGTTTATCAAACAATAAAACATAAATTGTGCATACATAATTGAAAACAGGAAATAAACAGAAACAAGCTTTAATTGCGCATAAGTGTCAATTACACTACAACTGAAATATCCATCATTTACATCATTGATTACTCAAAAGACCCATCCTTACAACATGTTCCTTATATGTCTTTGGAGGTAATCCCTTAGTCAATGGATCAGCAATCATAAGAGTAGTGCTCAAATTTTCAATTGACACTTGCTGTTTCTGGACTCTTTCTCTAACAACCAAGTACTTAAGTTCCATGTGCTTGGAACCACTAGAATACTTTCCATTCTTAGAGAAGAAAACTGCTGCGGTATTGTCACAATAAATTTTCAGCGGCTTGGCAATAGAGTCAACAACACCAAGTCCTGAAATGTAATTCCGCAACCATAAAGCATGACTCGTAGCCTCAAAACATGCCACAAACTCGGCCTCCATCGTGGATGAAGCAATAATGGACTGCTTCACACTTTTCAACCAGATTGCTCCACCAACTAGCAGAAACACAAAGCTTGATGTGGACTTTCTGCTATCTAAGCAACCACCAAAATCCGAGTCTGAGTACCCGATCACTTCTAACTGATCTGATCTCCTATATGTAAGCATATAATCCTTTGTCCCTTGAAGATATCGCATAACTTTCTTTGCTGCTTTCCAGTGTTCCATTCCTGGATTACTTTGATATCTACCTAACATTCCAACTGCAAAGCTAATATCCGGTCTGGTACAAGTCTGAGCATACATTAAGCTCCCCACAGCTGATGCATATGGAACTTTCTTCATTTGTTCCTTTTCTAAGTCATTCCTAGGGCACTGACTTTCATTTAACTTGTCACCTTTCATGATTGGTGCATCACTGACTGAACATAGCTGCATATTAAATCTTTCTAAGACTCGATTGATATAACCTTTCTGAGACAGTCCTAGAAATCCTTGAGATCGATCCCTAAAGATCTCTATACCAATGACATAGGATGCCTCACCCATATCAACCATCTTAAAGCACTTAGAAAGATACTCCTTGGTTTCGTGTAACAAACCAAGATCACTACTGGCTAACAAAATATCATCCACATATAAGACCAAAAAGATAAACTTGCTCCCACTGATCTTTAGATAAATACACTGATCAACAGTGTTTTCCTTAAATCCAAAATCAGTAATGGTATCATTAAACTTTATATACCATTGCCTGGAAGCTTGTTTAAGACCGTAAATGGATTTCTTTAATTTGCAAGCCAAATGTTCTTTTTCTTTCTTTGTGAACCCTTCAGGTTGTTCCATGTAGATATCCTCATCCAAATTTCCATTTAAAAAAGCAGTTTTCACATCCATCTGATGTAACTCTAGATCATAATGAGCTACAAGTGCCATGATAATTCTAAATGAGTCCTTCTTAGATACCGGAGAGAAGGTCTCTCTATAATCAATGCCTTCTTTCTGAGTGAAACCTTTAGCCACAAGTCTGGCCTTATATCTCTCGATATTGCCTTTAGCGTCGCGCTTGGTCTTAAAGACCCATTTACAGCCGACTTTCTTACAATTATTAGGCAATTCAACGAGATCCCAAACACTATTCTGGTCCATCGATTTCAACTCTTCATTCATAGCATCGATCCATTTACTAGAATTATCACTTTCCATGGCTTGTGAAAATGAAACCGGATCCTTATTAATCCCAATATCAAAATCAGATTCTTGTAGATACACCACATAATCATCTGAAATGGCAGGTTTTCTTTCCCTCTGAGATTTCCTCAGAACTGCCGGTTGTGGTGATACTACATTATTTTCAATGGCAACATCCTCATGAAGTGGTGAATCATTTCCATTATGTTGTTCATTTCCCTCAACTGATTGAATATCTTGAGGAACAACAATTTCTCGAGGAGGAAAGGGTGGTGGGATATCCACTCTTAGTTCCTCAAGATTAACTTTTCTTGATTCATCACTCCCACTAACTTCGCCATTCTCTAAGAATCTGGCATTACCGGTTTCTACAATTCTCGTACTATGGTTAGGACAATAAAATTTGTACCCTTTGGACTTATCTGGATAACCAATGAAATATCCAGATATGGTCCTTGAATCTAACTTTTTCTCATGTGGGTTGAAGATCCTTGCTTCTGCTGGACAACCCCAAACATGTAAATGTCTCAAACTGGGCTTCCTACCAGTCCACAACTCGAAAGGAGTTGTTGGGACAGCCTTACTAGGAACCCTATTCAAGATATACATTGCAGTCTTTAATGCTTCACCCCACAATGAATCAGGTACAGTTGAAAAACTCATCATACTCCTAACCATATCCAAAAGTGTACGATTACGCCTTTCAGCAACTCCATTCTGCTGTGGCATACCTGGCATTGTGTATTGAGCACAAATGCCATGCTTTTCAAGAAATTTGGCAAATGGGCCAGAATTTTGACCTGTCTCATCATATCTACCATAGAACTCACCACCTCGATCAGATCTCACTATTTTAACCTTTCTATCTAACTGCCTCTCGACCTCAGTAATGAACACCTCAAGGATGTCAACGGCCTGAGACTTTTCATGTATTAGATATACATAACCATAGCGAGAAAAATCATCTATAAAGGTGATAAAGTATCTTTCTCCAGCAAAACATGGAATGGACAGTGGTCCACAAATATCTGTATGAATTATCTCAAGAAGCTTAGTACTTCTTGTGGCACCTTTCTTAGTGTGTTTGGTCTGCTTTCCCTTAATGCATTCCACACACACTTGAAAATCAGTGAAGTCTAGGTTATCCAAAATCCCAGTCTTCACCAATCTCTCAATTCTATCCCTGGAGATATGCCCCAGTCTTTTATGCCACAAGATTGAAGAGTTTTCATTAATTAGGCCACGTTTTGAACCAACATTCGAATGCAAGGCTATTAAAGATTGTGCAAACTCATGATTCAAGGAAATTTTATAAAGACCATCATATAAAATACCAGAACCAACCATAATAGAGTTATACATTAAACTAAGTTTCGCACAACCAAATAAAACAGAATATCCAGCAACATCTAATCTGGATAGAGAAACCAAATTCCTAGAAATCGAAGGTACATAAAAAGTGTCCATAAGATCCATCTGATGACCCGTCTCCAAGAGTAGGCGGTAGGTTCCAACAAATACCACTTTTGCTTTGAGACGGTTCCCCATATAGATGAATCGTTCACTTTCCTTCGGGTTTCGGGTTGTAAGGAATCCCTGCATTGAATTTGTTATGTGAGTTGAGGCCCCAGAGTCAATCCACCAAGTATTAGAAGGAACTTCAGCAAGATTTGATTCATAACATACAAAAGAAAGATTGGTACCTCTCTTTTCGAACCAAGCCTTACGCTTGCTGCAGTTCTTCTTCACATGACCTTTCTTGCCACAAAAATAACAAGTGACAATAAACTTTCCATGGCCCTGGGTACTTTTCCCAGGTCCATCTCCTTTCTTTGGTGGAATTCTCTTTTCTTTCACAAACTTTCCTTTCTTTTTAGCTTCATGAGTTACAACTAGCACAGAGTGGGGTCCTTCTTGCCTTAATCTCACTTCCTCTTGAATACACATACTAGTCAGCTCATTCAAATTCCACTTGTCTTTATGAGTATTATAATGAATTTTGAATGGGCCGAACTGAGAAGGAAGTGAGTTGAGAATAAACTGTACTAAGAAGGATTCATCCACTTGCATTCCTAGTGCTCCTAATTTTGCAGCTTTGTCAGTCATATAGAGGATATGATCCTGAACCCCTCTATTACCATCATATTTGACAGTAGTTAATTCTGCCATAAGTGTGCCTGCTAGTGACTTATCTGCTGATTTAAAACGTTCTTTGACAGCAGTCAACAGTTCCAATGCGCTATTAGTTTGAGGAAGAGAAGTCTTAATATTATTAGCTATGGTCATCCTCAGAAACATAAGACTAAGTCTGTTCGATCTTTCCCAGGCTTTCAAAATGTCAACCTGTACTGCAGTACTGTCAGCAGTAACTTCCTCAGGTTTGTCAACCAAAAGTGCCATGTCAAGATCTAACACACCTAGTGTGAATTGGACTTGTTCATACCATTTCGAAAAATTTGACCCATTAAGAGTTGGAATGCTAGATGCATGAGAGTGCAACGAAGTGGGAACAGTCACTGAAATAGGACAATGCTCACGTTAAGGCCTTGAGTCTATCTTTAATATAGAATTATAAATTCTAAACAGATGAACTATTGACATCACTACAGTTTCTCCTTTGGGTGAAACCGTAGCATATCTAGTGTCCACTCTATAGGTGCAAAATATTATCACCTATATAGGTCTAATGTAATTTATGTCACCTAATAGTTAGTCATGTTATCTTTGGGTATCCAATTCTAAACTACTCAGTAACACAAATTACATTACCCTATTCAGTTCATAGTTAGTTGAAAGTGACTTTCCTTTGGGCTAGTCCCAATCTCCCAACTGTGACTGCCATTGAGAATATTATTATATTTCATGGCACCCTTATTTGACTAATCTTTAATGTAGTTTTATATTCATAAGGCTCACTAACCTAGGTCACTTTGGTAACTACTAAGTTAATAAACTGTCGCACCGCGACGGGAAAAAATAGGTTTTTTAAATATATATAAAAGAGTGTTTTTTTTAAAAAAAAAAAAAACTGGACAAAGAGGAAGGTGGGAGAAGTATTTTTTTTTTAAAAATAGGCCAAGTAGATTTTTTCAGAGTCGCCACCTAACTTTGTACGGGTGTTAGGATCCCGATAAAGATACGGAAATATATCTTTATATTTTTTAAAGTTTGGGAAAGTGGGCCTATGTTTTTGATAAGTAAACCAGAGATTTAGAAAGGGGTTCGGGGACTCGGTTATGTCGAGGGAAGGTATTAAGCACCCTCGAACATCCATGACGAAGCATGGTTGCCAAATTGGCGATTTTCATGATAACGGGGCATAAAGACAAAAGAATGAGAAAAAAAAAGATAAAAAGATGAAAAGTTATGGCCGCACCCTTTTGGGGTTGCATACGTATCTCGGGTTGAGAATCAGGCCAAACGTAGCTCTGACTTGTTATTTATTTTTTTGAAATTTTTGGTCGCGTTTGACCGTGCTCGTGTGTTATAGTGTTTTTGGAAAGTCGGTGTAGCTAGGACGTCGATCACCGTAATCAAGTCCTAGACTTTAACCTTGATTATGTGCCGGAAGTAAGGGTCGGTGCCCATTTGAGTCTCGAACTTTCAAGTCGTTAACGTTATTGAACAACGTAACTAATCGAAATGTTCGGTTTTGAAAAGGTTGCCGGAAGTAAGGGTCGGTGCCCGTTTGAGTCTCGAACTTTCAAGTCGTTAACGTTATTGAACAACGTAACTAATCGAAATGTTCGGTTTTAGAAAGGATTTGAATACCGGAAGTAAGGGTCGGTGCCCGTTTTGAATTTGAACATTCATATTACCGACGTTATTGAACAACGGGATAATTTGAAGTGTTCATTTTGAAAAAAAGGTTTTTGAAAGTTACCGGAAGTAAAGGTCGGCGCCCGTTTTGAATTAGGATTTTGCAATGATTTATGTAAGTGTTAAGTGAGCAAGAAAAAATTGAGAGAGGACAAATTATGAATGTACAAGAGTTAAAAATATCCGGCCTACCGGAAAGATCAAGTGAACTAGGATCTAGCCAGTTCACAATGGTGAGGGTCAAGTATTCGACGGCGAGGCCGGTCGTTATTTCAAGTATTCGACGGCGAGGCCAGTCGTTATTTTCAAGTATTCGACGGCGAGGCCGATCGTTATTTTCAAGTATTCGACGGCGAGGCCGATCGTTATTTCAAGTATTCGACGGCGAGGCCGGTCGTAGAAAAGAAGAAAAGAAAGTAAAAGGAATAAAATAAAAGAGTCTTTCTTCGTCCTTTACTTATTTATTACATTTACATTGGATTCGGTGTCAAGAAAGTAAGAGAAAACGGCCCTTTACCTTGAGAAAACGGCTTGGAAATAGCTAAACGGGGCCCAAGTTGAATTTCGGCTTGAAACGGGCCCAAACGGAGGTCACCGGTGAGTCTGGAACGGCCGAAAACCCCGAAAGTGGTATAAACCGGAGCAAAATCGGTTCGGGCAGATTTCGGGCGGGACCGGCCGGCGCCAAACTGGCCGGTTTGAGCAGAAATGAGCTTGAAAATGGAGAAACTGCTTCAAATGATGGAATTTTGCAATTTTGAGCACACGGGTGCGTCCGGAATGGCCAAATTAGCTAGGAACAAGTGTCGGAACGTCAAAAAACGGGTCTGGGAGCCTCGAAAATGGCGAAAAAGTCAAAGTGGGGCCCACTGCCACGTGGCAGCCACGTCAGCGAACCGCGTCAGCGCTGACGCAGCAGTCAACGCCGCGTGGCGCGCTGCGATTGGTCAGTCAGACGCTGACGCGGCGCTGACTGGGCGCGCTGCGCGCGGCGACGGCAGAGGCGCATGGCGCGCGTGCGGCTTCTGGAGGCGGCGGATCGGTGATTGGTCGGTACGGACGGGATCGTCCGGCCCAGACGAAGGGGTTGGTGGTGGTTTCCGGCGTCGGAGATGAACAAGGACGGCGGCGGAGGCGCCGGAGTGGTGCGGCGGCGCGTGGAAGGTTGCGGCGGCGCGTGTGGCTTCTCTGGACCTCCTTTGGTGGTTCTGAAAACACAGGTCGATTGGTTTTTTCGATACGAAGCCAATGGTATGGGTGGTGAGACACAGAAATGCAGTTTAGGGCTCCGTTTGGGTGTTTTTCAGAATCTGCAATTCCGGTGACCGGTTGGGTGGTTCGGCGCTGATTTCTGGTATTTGGGGGGCTCCTTAGGATCTGAAACTTTGGGTATTTGTGGGTAAATGATTTACAGAGGTGGTGGTGGTGTTAGTTTTGGGCTTGGAGTGGTGGTGGAGATGGTGGTGGTGATTTTGGGTTTTTGGAAGCTTTGGGGAAGATAACAATGGTGGAGAGATAGAGAGAGCTTCTTTTGAGCTTGGAGAGCTTCCTCCTTTTTAAATGCAGCACCCAAGGGTCCTATTTATAGAGGATTTTGGGTTGGGGAGGATCCGGTGCGAACGGGACGCATTTCGGATCCCTACAACCCCCGATCTTGGCCGTTCGGTCTTCCGAAGCTCGCTTTTTTTCCATCCGGCCGTCCGATTTGAGCGATTCGAAAATATTTAGTCTTCATTTAGCTTTACCGACAAATCCCCACGGTCGGATCGGCGATCTCTACTCCCGGGTTCAAAATTGACCGTTTTGCCCCTCCCTATGCTGATCCTGGACTGCAAAATTAGGGTTACTGATATCTCGTGATCCGACCGTCGGATCTGACTGGTTTGAAGTTCTTTATTCTTGTATCGATATTACCTTCAGCCCCGTATAGTCGGATCGATGATCTCTATGCCCGGGCCCAAAAGATGACCATTTTGCCCCTCCCTATGCTGATCCTGGATTGTGGAATTAGGGTTACCCATATCTCTTGATCCGACCGTCGGATTTGACCGATTCAAAGTTCTTTGTGCTTGTATTGAGATTACCTTCAACTCCATACAGTCAGATCGATGATCTCTGCTCCCGGGCTCGGAATTGACCGTTTTGCCCCTCTCTATATTGTCTCTGGACTGTACGAACCAGCAGGCCACCGCTTCTTCCTCTGATTGCCCGTCTGGACCCATTTTCCTTTCCTAGAAGTCATTTCCATGCTTTCTTTGACTTACGGCCGCTTTGACCTGCCTTCGGTTGCCCCGGTCTTGATTCTGACTCATTTTCTGACCTCCCGGTTAGCCGATTCGGGACCCGCGCTGAGCGACGACCGCTGTTTTGAACTTCCGTGTGATTGATGACTCTGAATGACCTAGAATGGCCATTAAAACCCTTGTTGGCATCCCTGATGGATTTTTCGTCTTTTCCTCGATTTGCGTGCCCGGTGGGCCCCCTGCACGAGTCAGTTCTCTTTTTCTTTTTATTTTTTATTTTCTTCTTTTTTGTATATATATATATTTTTTTTGAAGGACGGTAAAAATGGGGTGTCTACATAAACCATATGAAAATAAAACTAACCAATAATATTCTCTAACCTTTTATATATTAGAGTTATTTATTTAATTGCTAAAGTCATCATTTATTAATTCAATTACTAATTTAATGAAAATAACAGTAATTTCTAATCTTCCTTTTATGTAACTGAATTTTCTGTTCAATGATTACTTTAAGCAATAACTCTAAAACTGTACATTCTCTATCACTGTTATTAGAGTTATTATTTAATTGTTAAAATTGTCATTTATTTACTTAATCACTTCCTTAAAAAATAATAAATTTTATTTTTCTTTTATGTGATTAAAGCTTTCAATGACAAAAATAACAATAACTCTTAATTATCAAAACAACTAAAATAATAAACTTTAATTATTTTCTAGCTAGCATATAACAAACTCTTAGACACAGTAGCCAAAAGTCGATTCTATAGGAAACATTATAAGAATCTGAAAACAAGATGTTAATTTTGCATGTGATTCGAGAAACACTTGTACTTGTAGAAGACTCTAATCAAATTGTCTTCATGTATTCATATGAGATGCCTGAGCACAGTCACTTTCATGGTGTATATCATTGGCTTTGACCAAACAATGCTTGATGCTCAACACCGGCAGAGAGTTGTATAATATATATACATACTGCCATACACCGATATTCATATATATATATATACAAACTTTTATACGATTATATGAAATCTCATTGATACCTACTGAATTGTGGCAATAAGAGGCATGGATTGGTATGTATATTGACTATCAATTATATATCTCATGACCATATCAGAGAAGTTATATGACTGATATGAATCGAGATAATTTAATACAAAATTAACACGTTCATTCTAAGATGCATATATTCAAAACAATGGCTCTGATACCAACTGTTAGACTTTAATTGATAAAACTATTATGCGGAAATAATATAATTGTCAAGATCTTGAATAAAGCACACCTTAAGAAATCAAATATAAAATTACATACCATTATTCGCCATTGAAATTGATAGAGAAAGAATTGGAACCCCTTAGATTGTACTTTACTTTAGGCTTTTTCTTCTTCTCTCTGTCTCTCAGTTATGTACACCCTTATTTCTGTAATTGATTGAGGTTAACTTTCAAGGAGTAGGGTGTACCTTTTATAGAGGAGAGAAGAGGGCCTATTAATGACTGTCATAAAGACGGTCTTGGAATACGTAATGACTTTCATAAATATTTCCTTGAAATATGAAAAGTCTCTTATTTAATAACTGTTGAAAGATGAACCATTCAATCATCGGTTCTCTCAACAATTAATAACGTATATCTTTTATATATATATATATACATATATATATATATATATATTAATTGGGGCAATCTTCTATTGGCTATATAGTTAGTGGAGTTCAACTAACATAGAAGGCTAGTGGGTCACATTTAATAGGACATAGGAATTTACAGGAAATGCTCAAATGCCCAAAGCTGCACCAACTGAAATAGACCTGAAACAACAATGGAGTCTGAAGATGTAACAGCTTTTTCTTTCAATATTCTCAGATTCTGATAAAGACTAGCTAGAACAGCTTGTGCAAGTCCGAATTTAACCCCTTGTGATAACTAGGCAGCAATTGGAAAAACATGTTCTCCAATAGTTTCGTCAGGAATAGAAGGAAAAAGTTAAAAACATATCTAGATAACCATAGAGATAAAATAAGCTTCATGTTCAAACTCATTTTGTTCTTCCTCCATGAACTGCTTGAGCCAAACTGAGTGCCAGCCTTTTTCGCCTTAGTTTTAGTCATTTGTTTTCTTTGATTGTTCATCTCTTCAACAATTTTCTGAGATTGGCCCATTAAATTACTCTCAATTGGGTTTCAAATCACTGAATACCCACCAAGAATCATCACATCTTCAAGTGTAATTGTAGCCTCACCCCATGGAAACACAAATGTGTTAGTTTCTGAACTCCAAAACTCACATAACCCTAGTACCAAATTTCGATTACATTTAACCTCGTACACAGAACTCATTATTGAATCACATATACCTGTTTGGTTGCAGATTGAACCGTATTTCTCAGCTAATCGATCAACCCATTCTTTCCATTTTCTCTGGGGTTGATTAAACCCTCTGAAGATGACCTTTGATGGCCATTGTTGAAGATTGTGAGAGAAAATCTCGAACAACAATGGGGTTTTTGGAATTCCATGTGCTTCATTTACATGATTCGAAAAGGGTTTTAGAAATCTTGTGATTCTTAGTGTGGAATCACCATTTTTTGGAGAAATCATTTTGGTTTCTCTTGTTGTTCATTTTCCTCTGCCATGATTGAAACTCCAGAACACAGAAGAAGGAAGTAGACTCTGTTTTTTTTTTTTTGTTGTTGATCAATCAAGAGAGAGAGAGAGCAGTCAGTTTTACTTGAAAAGTGGGTTCCACAAGTTTTGTTTATTTGCTTAGCTACCCCGTTGTACAAATCGTTGTGAAAATCGTTGTTCGTCTATCATTTTTGTTAATTATATCACTTCAAATTTTCTAATTTTAGGCAAAGATAGAAGGCAAAAAAGAAAGTTGTGTTGTTGTGGGACCCTTATGCTTAAATCTTTGCTCTTATTAATGACCAAGTTATCAAATTCAGATTTTCCTATTCAAGTATTTAATTCTCTTGCTTTTAAACGTTCAAATCTGCATTCTAGATTGGTATTGCACGCGTGTATATATATATATATATATATATATATGTGGTAATAAGTTCCTAAGGACATCAGTTGTTTTTGTTACTTTGTAGTTGTTGGTTAATTTAATGCATGTTATGGTTGCGATTAGGTCGAACTTGTTGCAACGAGCTAAGCTGAGCCCAGCTCATGCGAGACTGAAACTTTGAGCCTGGGCAAATTCTTTTAAATTGCAAGATAGGATTGTGCTCAAAATACACACGTCTTAATTTTGAGTTGGGTTCACAGGCCCTGCCCTGACTATAGGTAAAGTAGGCAATTGCTTAGGGTCTCCAAAAAATGGTGTTAATTATGGCCTCCAAATCCCAAACACTACTATACTAGTAGTACTAGTTTTAAGCCCAAACCAAGTTTCAAGCACACCCTAAACTAGCCCGAAGTAATAAAATACTACACTAGGTCCAAACCAACACACCCAAGCTCAATATCGACATATGAGACTTCTAATTTCTCCATTTTTGGAATGTTTTCTTTAAATGTCTCTAATTTGTTTTAGTAGTGGGCATTTTGCTACTAAAAATTGTGCTAATTTGTAAAAATTTATGCATCAGTTTGAAATTTTCCTATATTGTTAATCGTGATTTCCCTTTAAAAAAAAAATATTGCATTTGTATGTGAGCCCCATTTTCGAATTTCTCCTAAGACCCCCCCAAACCTCAGTCCTGGCCTTGATACTGGGCAGAGTGAGCCTGTATCCGAACCAACATCATGACATTGTAGATATAAGTGAGATGAATTTATGTTAGATTGGGCTTGAGGTGAATTGATTGTCCTGGAAGTCCAGATTGGGCCAACTCAATTTAAACTTGGGCTGAGCCCGAAAAGACATAACAACAAGCCATGCCCGCCCAAATTACTGCCCTACCTCAATTTATCTCATTTGCTTGAAGAATGTGAAAATTTATTGAGTACCATTTGTTTGTTGCTTTACCATTTTGCTTTATGAATACTATGACTAGTTTTGATGATCTTAATGTGTGATTGAAATTGTTTATGGATAGGGAAAGTTAATTACCTATAAGGCAAAGCATGATTCAAGCCAAAACAAATTGGAGAGACCCTCCCCTCTTAGCAAATATATATATATATATATGGGTAATGCTACACCCACACTCAAATCTTACATCCATTTATCCATGCCCTGATGTGGACTAATGGAGAGAGGAGAGAGATTGTAAAGTGGTGTGGACTCTAGTAGACCCCACAGTCTCTCTCTTCTCTCCATTGTTCTACGTCAGGGTGTGAATAGATGGATGTGAGATTTGGGTGTTAGTCTAGCATTATTACTCTATATATATATATATTTGTTTTCACTGAATATATTCACTCTATCCGATTCACCAATTTTGAGATGCAAAATTGGGAAACACAACATACTAACACTCATTTGAATTTTTTATTGTTATACAGTTTGAGAAAAACATTGTTATATGACTGTCAAAATGTGCAAATCAGACAAAATTGAGTCATACCTAAACAAATTGTAATGTTGAACGTGCAAGTAGAACAAAAGAAGAAAGAAACTTAAGCCACTCGTTCAACCTTAGGACTCCAGAGAAGGGATAAGAGGATGGGAAGATGTGAGGACCTGGGTATTAGATTAAACCTTCCATTTTCCGCGATGCCTTTTCACAAAGGCGATTGGTTGCCAACTTGCCATGATAAAACTGTTATACTTTGTTGTTCGTCTAGAATTTCAAATTACAGTTTGACATGAGAGGAAAGTGATGGGCAGTTATTTGGAGAGGGAAGTTTATGATAGGATTAGTGTAGTATGTTAAATGACAAATTAGTACATCAAAATATTTTTGTGTGCGTGAAGTGAATGAGTATAATAATTTTTCAGTAAATATGGATAATTGAGAAAAGTGGGTGGGTATTTTTAAATTTGGCTTTCTATAGTAGTATAGATATATGCAAGCATATATTTGCAAACTATTATTTTTAACTATCATAACTAGCCAAAAGTTAAAAGAAATAGGGTAAATATCACTTACCTCCTTCGAGGTTTAGCCTAATAACATTTACCTCCCTCCACGTTTTAAAGGTAACACTTACCTCCCCTCTCAGTAGACGTCGTTAATAGAGGTGGTCTTTTTACTATTTTGCCCTTACACTTTGCTCAAATAAAAAAAAATCAAAATTAAATCCCGGCCCATTTTCTCTTCTTCTTCATTCTCTTCTCCCCTGTTTTCTATGTATTTTCTATGTGTGTGTATTTGATTTCATCTCTCTCACTATTAGTTTCGTCCACAAACAAATGAACAATCCACAATCTATCATCCATATACCAGATTGCAAACCCAAAAGACCACCACAAATTCACTGATGCCGCCATGAAAGAAGACGACGATGAGTAACTTGAGGGATTTGATTTCGCAACATTCAAAACCAGCATTTTCTCTGGGTTGTTCAATTTTATTGTTCTGGTTTATCACTATTGCTTCGTTTTCTTTTGCCACTCTTTGCCAAGTTTGGCTCCAAACTCAACTCTTCTCAGAAAATCTTCAAGCTCCATTGTCCTTTGCATAGCTTTTTCTATTTCTTCATCTTTCTGTTTCATTAAAAAGTGTGTTTTTGCTTCGTATTTTCTCAAAAGCATTGCTACTTGTTGTTTTCTCTGCTCTTCCAAAGCCAACATCAATTTCTGATTCTGTTTCCAGAAAACAATATCCATGAAAATAAGAACATTGGTCAATAAAAAATAAATTTCCATTAATAAAATCCAATTAAGTTGAAATATCATAGAATTGTTTTCTAAGCATCTTGATTTGATTATTGAAGCAAAACCCATATCAAAATTCTCACATGTAAAATGATAAACCGATCAATCTCTTGCCTTTGCTTCTTAAATTGGGATGAAAGCGCCATTGATGATTGATAACAGTTTTTATTATTTTTCGAAAGCAAAACACTATTCTACGGCAGATTCATAAATTGTTGCGGTTGTTGCGTGATTTGTTGTTTTTGGGGAAGATTCAAATAGAAATCATTAAACCCATAGGTATTCTCTATCCAATTGGGTTTACTTTTTAGAGAGAGAGAAATGGGTAAGAAGGATGATTAGAGGTAAGAGAAAGAAGATGAACAGTAATGGAGGGTAATTTTGGTATTTCAGAATATTATTAAGTGATGTGATCATCATTCCGTTAATTTTCTAGCGGTTTGTTAACGGATGGGAGGTAAGTGTTACTGAAATTCAAAAATAAAAGAGGTAAGTGTTACATTTGAAACGTGGAGGGAGGCAAGTGTTATTAGGCTAAACTTCGAAGAAAGTAAGTGATATTTACCCAAAGAAATATAAAATAAATTAACTAGTACGGAGTATCTTTTTATTTAGTCAACTAACTGTTCACTGAGGGAGGGGAGGTAATTGTTATCTATTACTATTTACAAAGAGAAACAGAGGGGTATCACTTGTATTTTTCCTTTATCCTATATTTATAATTAAATTAAGTAAATTTTATTAAAAAAAAATATAAATAAAAAGGTACTAATTTGTCATACAAATTATCAAAACAAAACCAATTAAAAACTGTCAAAATTTGCTCCTAAAAAAATCCCCCTAAATTTCTTTCTTCTTTCTATTTTTTTTCTCTCCACTCACAATGAGGTCTCTTAGAAAGCTGTATTGTGCAGTTTTTAAAAATAGTAGAGAGATTCGTGTATTTAAGCATAACTGAGGGGAGGTTAGTGTATTTTATCCAACATGATAAGGCTGACAAATAGAAGGAAGAATCCACAACTCTCTAGAATTTGATCCCCGCCCACACCTTTTACTTTATTCAAAATAATCTCCAACTGGAAACTTCTCGAACTTCCATTTTCATCATCTATTTCTCTCTATAAATAACACAAACCAGTTTCGTTTAACTTCATCAAAACCAAAACCAAAACCAAAACAAATCAAAACCAGACACAAGTTCAAAAAAAAAATCTTCAAAACTTTTCTTCATACTTAAATCGTTTTTCAGAGAGAAGAACAGCAATGGCCGATTCGTTCTTGAGAAGCAATTGGAATCAACATACACGCCCTCGCTACTATTCTCCGAGCTTCAGATCATCGTCTCCGAAGGTTGTTTCGATTCCGGTTCACTTCATCGGATCGGAGACTGCTCGATCGGTGTCGGCATTGAAGATCCAGAAAGTTTTCAGGGGCTTCCGAGTGAGGAAGAGCGTGAGGAGGATCGTATCGATCAAAAGCGAAGTGGATGAGATCGAACGGAGGATTTCGCGGAGCGAGACGATTGATTTGATTCGGAGCAATGTGAAGGAGCGATTGAGAGTGAACGAGACGCTCATGGCTCTGCTATTCAAGTTGGATTCGGTTCGTGGAGTTGATTCCGGGGTTAGGGATTGTCGGAAGGCCGTTATCAAGAAAGCGATTGCGTTGCAGGAGAGAGTGGACGCCATTGTTGCTGGCGATCAACAAACCCTAGGCGATGGTTCTGATTCTGACTCTGACTCTGACTCTGACTCTCTTGCGGAAGCTGTGGACCAAACTCTTGAAATTAAGGATTCAACTGAAAATTTGGCTGATTCTGAAAGCTCCAAGGATCAGACCCTGGAAATTGAAGGTAAAGCATCTGAAGATATTGATCTTGATATTGTTTCAATTGAGAATCACACTCCAATAATCCAAAAATCAGCCAATAATTCTGATAATGATGTGCATGAAACCCTAGAAATAGAAGGTGAAGCATCAGTTGGTAATAATGCGCTTGATAATGATAATGATCGTGAAAAATTAGCCAATAATTCAGCTAATTCTGATGATAATGATTGTGCGGAAAATGGTGTTGATGATGCACAAGGGATTAATTTGGGTGAATCTGAAGCAATGTCCGAAGCTGAGAACTGTGAGCAGATGGATATCACTGAAGTTGTGGTGGATTCCGAGGTGAAGGCGAATGAAGAAACTTGTGTGGTGAAGCAAATTGTTGAAAACCACACAACTCTGTCTCAAAGTGGTTGTGTAGAAGAAGAAAGCGTGGAAACGAGTTCGACTGGAGAGTACTCGATGGATCCAAAGATTTTCGTAGAAGGAGGTGATGAAGAGAATAATACATCAGAGAGACAAGAAAGCAAGATGGTTGAGCTGAGAGAAGGGGACATGAAAGACTGTTTAGGTGTTGGAGGGAGAGACGATAATAAGCGTAACAGAGAGCTTTTGGAGAAGATGATGGAGGATAATGAGAAAATGATGGGTTTAATGACTCAACTCTGTAAGAGAAATGAGATGCAAACTAGGATGCTTAGCTCACTGACACACAGGGTTGAGCAGCTTGAGAGGGCTTTCATTTGTGACAAGTTGAGAAGGAAGAAGAAAAGGCATACAGCTTGAAGGTTTGAGTTTATAGCAAAATATTTCTAGGGTGAATTTGTCGTGCTATTATTGATTCTGGCTGATTGTTTAAGAATTTGTTTTGCTGTTAAGGTAGCGACTGAAGTAGAGAACAAACCCTTGGTCATTGTAGCTGCATTTGTAATTTTCTATCCTTGAGTAGCTAATACAAATGATTCTACTTTCTTGATGGTTTTAATTCGGAGTTCCTTTTGTGGTTAGCAATAGTAAAGAAAATTTATCTTGTTTTGATGTAAGGTATGGCCCGTATTGGTAAAAGTAGATGTGTTGATTTCTGTAGATACAGCGGTCCTGCATGATGCATTGTGTATTTTTCTATCTTGGGCTGCTAATACATATAATTCTGATTTCCTTGATGTTTTGGCAATATCCCTGAATTTTCATTGGGGATTGGTTATGATAATATGTGTTGTTCCTTTCATTTGAGGCCAAATGATGAATTAGACTTATTAGTTGATTAATTGCAATGCTTGCAGTCTAGGATTACATTTGTTGTGTCAAGTATTCAGAGTAGTAATAGAAATTTTTCCTATTTTTGTTTGCATTTGATTTGTTGTCATTGTGAACTAGATGTTATCTTCTCACTGTCCGAGTCTATTTGACCTGTATTTGTTATAATGAACTTCTACCAGAAATTTTGAACTGTAGACATCTCCTACCATTATTTCTGTGATTCGTTTCAGGCGCAACTGCCAGTGGAAATTACGAGAAATGATGTTTAATTCCACAATTCTTTCAAGTGCAATGTAGTTACCGTCCTAATTTCCTTCCGCACCTTTAAAAATCAACTAGACTTTTTTTTTTGTTTGTTTCAATTAGACTATTCTTTTGTTGGAAGTTTTGGAATTCAATTCTAGTGGTGAATTTGAGCTTGATAGTTTGATAGCATTTCTGCCGTATCCTTGCTTAGTTGCTTAATTGTTAATACTTACTCTGCTAGTGAGGAACTCTGAGTCTGTTGGAATCCTCAGCCGATGTATGTGAAGGGGAGGGTAGGTTCAGGGGTTGTGGTCTTTTGCACACTCCATCGTTAGAGTCTGCGATACTTCGGTGAAATCTCGCCCTCGATACGTTACTTCCCCTTTTCTCTTTGCACTTGTGTTTTCAATATTGGGTGGCTACTGCATATGATTCTGATTTCCTTGATGTTTTGTGCTGACTGCTGAGCATCAGATGCCAGGGGTGCCATATTCCTGAAAATTCGTTGGGAATTTATTAGGATAATATGTGTCCTTCGTTTCATTTAAGGCCAGATCATGGATTAGTAAATGCATCTAATTAATTTCCTCAAAAAAAAAACCCAATTGTTTCGAACCTTTCATTTTCAAAAAGGGCACTGTCATATTGGTTATTGGTTATAAACTTATTAGTTAAATAGTTGCAATGCTTGAAATCTGGGAACACATTTGTTGTGCCAACTGCCAAGTATTGAGAGTAATAGAATTCTTACTAGTTTGGTTTGGATTTGATTTGTTGTCATTGTTCCATCAAAAAAAAAAAAAAAATTAGATTTGTTGTCATTGTGACTAGATGTTTATTATTCTCATTGGCTAGTCTATTTGACGTTGATTTTTCTCTTTTATTTTGCTTTAGCTATTTGACCTTGATTTGTTATGATGAACTTCTACCAGAATTTTCAAACTGTATAAAATTTTATCCCATTAGTATTGCTGTAGACATTTGTTGTTGAAGTCACGAGAAATGGTATCTGACCCAGTTGTGTTGTAGCCTGTAGGTACTATGGTGATGATAATTCCACAGTTATTCCAATTTCACTATGGCTATACCTTACTGCTTCCCTGATCTTCCTTTGAAAATCAACTACTGTTTTCTATTTATTTTTTTTTCGCGTGTATACACGGGAACTTCAAGTACCACTTTTTATCTCAACCCACCACAGTTGGGGTTTGAACCCACAACACTCGGCTACAAGAGTTGGTGGGGGAATCGACTAGGCATGGGGCCGGTTTGATAAAATTAAAGATTAAATGTTAAAAATTCATACTTCATTTTAAGTGTTGAAATTTTGACTTCAGAATGCGATAGTCAACAAGTAGATAATTTTCACTAGAAAAGCATATTGCATTCGGTGTTTTTTTAAAAATATTTAAGTACCCAAAAATTTAAATTTTCAGCACTTGGTTTGGTTATAAAACACAAGCTATAATTAACCCAACACACACTCACCTTCTTTTTCTTTTTGTTTTAATCACAAATAGCATAGAGCATTTCATATCATCAGAACAAAACAAATTCCAAGTGGAGCAAGTACAAACATCAGATAAAATAAAAATACATGAGTAAACAACAAAAACAAAACCCCAAACAAAATAAACACAGAAAAGCATGTGAAGCCGTACTATAATCTCTCATCTCCAAAGATATCTCGGACTGTGGTACCACTAGAAAACTAGGGCTGAGGAGAAGCTGTCAAACAACACTATACAAAAGATTACCTCAAAAGAACATTAGATCTGACCAAAAAAATATTAAATCTAGAAGAAAGAAAGCCGGATCTAGGCACAGGAGTTGTGAAATCAAAAGATCTACAGGAGAAAACAACGAAAAAATAAAAGAACACAAGAAAACAAACCCCCATAAAGAGGGGACAAAACCCTTACAAAAAGGGACAAACCCTTACAAAGAAGGACAAAGCCCCCACAAGGGGAGACAAACTCTCCCCAAAAGAGAGTGAGAGAGTAAAAAGGAAAAATCAGGCTCTCCCATGATAGATTCATACAATTTTGTGTGTTTTATTATTCAACTTTGGGGGTGAAAACCACTTCCCTTGTGGCCGGATGACAAGGCCTCTGGGTGTTATACCCAGAGGTCTCAAGTTCGAATCTTAAGGGGGTGGCCACAGGTGATTCACCCGGACGCCCTGGCCTCGTGGTATTAGTCGAGGTGCGCGCAAGCTGGCCCGGACATCCACGGTTACCAAAAAAAAAAACTTTGGTGGCGAATTGAGCTTGATAGTTTGATAGCCTCTGCCATATCCTTGCGAGCCATGGGCATGGAGCAGGATTCTATGAGTCTGTTGGAAGACCCTCCTCAACTGATGTTTTTTTTTTTTTTTTAGGGTGGTCTACTGCAATACTTGACGAAATCTCGCCCTCCATTACTTCCCCCTTTCTCTTTGATCTGCCTTCTAGTTTAGGTTTCCTCATGCTTCCTAAACTTTCTCTGTGTTATGGAATTTGGATATATTACTACTAATTTTGGAGACGGACAAATATTCCTTGTCCTGTCTTTCCATACAATGACATTTACGCTCCATTTGTTTTGATGTAAAATATATTTTGGAAAATGATTTCACCTTATCCGGATAAAATAAAGAAAGAGAAACAAATTGTAAATAACTTTGTATATTCAACTTTTTGAGGTTGCTTGACAAGTAGAACATATTTGCATAAATGGGTTTATTGAAACTTGACATATTGTCATGAACTGGAGGAAACTGGAGAAAAAGGACGGTGTCGTTTTGTATGAAAAATTAAGGAAAACAGATCAGCCACGTGTTGCCTAGTGATTGGTTGATTAATGGTAAGTTTTGCAGATTTGTTGAGTCGGTTTTGCAAGTGTATTTAGCTGGACATTTGTTCTGTTTTGGGTATGCAATTTGTTAATGAAAATCTGTTTTTTCTCTCTCTAGTTCTCTGCCTTCTCTCTCTCTAATTTCATCTTCTTCCCCAATTCTTCTCTCTGAATCTGTTCTTCTATCTTCTATTCCCTTAATCCTCTCAGTTTCTCTCTTCTGTATCTCTTAATTCTTTCATAAGCTTGTTGTGTGTATGGATTAGTAAGAATTTCAGTCTCAATTAACTGAAATCTTTACATATATATTGTTGGGTCCTTCACTAATGACTTAAGTTTTTGGAGTAATTAGGACCATAACAGGATTTTGGTCACATAAAACTGGTGATTGGAAAACAAAAAAAGACAGATCATATGTATCTGCTTGAAGCGCATGCTTCATTCCAAAGATTATGACAATTTCCTATTAAGCACATTGCATTGAACATCCCTTTTTTTTCTTTCTTTTTTTTTTTTCTTTTTTTGTGAAAAAGAATGAACTATTGATGCTTGCAAAAGGAGTAGCAGATAGTGCATTTGACAGGGAATGTATTAGATATACGAAATTTCGAGGAATTTGGGAAACTGAAACTCGAATATATAAATCTACTTTACATACTGCCACTCTTTACATTGTGCTTTAGAGGGTGAAATCTTGTTGTAGGTGATTTTAATTTTCTCTCTCTTTAATTTTTTGTTATAGAGATCTGCTAGTTGATTGTTGCATTTTCAATCTGTAGAGTGTGATTGTATTATTTGACAGTTGCTGGCTTATTATGCGTATATTGCATTTTCAATTCTCTCTTGGACTGTGACAGATCCAGAAATTTACACTCAGAGGGGCCAATATTGAATGGTTGTGCATTTAGTGGCAGAGCTATATTGGGTTGGAGAGCAACACCCCCGAGACCAAAAAAAAATCTCGGCTATCTGTACGTATTTTTGGATAAGATTTTATGTATCACATTTTTTCGATGATAAGGGTTGGTAGACTGTTGCAATTTGTAAAACTTACTTATGATAAAATAAGGGAATTGCTATGCGTATTCTAAGGATGAACCAATGCAATCTATGGAATGCATTCAGGGGCGGACCGTAAGAGGGACCGAGGGAGGCCACGGCCCCCACAAAATTTTTTAAAATTATGATTTAGACTACAAAATTTTTAAAAATTATAGATATTAAATAAGTTGGCCACTACAAAATTTTGAAAACATCAAATATGTATATACAATTGTCCAAAATTAAAATAAATTTACATATTGGCTCCTTTAAATTTTACTACTTTTGTTACTTATACATGTGCACCAATAATTGTAATCAAACACATGTCAAACTATTAGATAATTCATGATATCTAAAAAAAAGAAGTTGAAATACATTACCGCAATTGTAATCAATCAGACCTTAAATATTTGGATAAAAATATTTTCTTTTCAATTCTAAGTTTAGCCCAACCCAAATTGTTTTACCATCAACCCAATATTTACAAATTAACATCAACGATCACTTATTATTGAATAAAAAAGTGATAATATGCACGTAGGGGTGTAATTATGAAAGAGTCGAGAGACAGGGAGATCAAAACCATTCACATTATAAGAATTGCAAAGCACAAACCCTCCCAACTCTCGAAACGGCAAGAAAATGTCACACAACAAAAGTTAATTTTTTTGATATAAAAATATGTATAAATAAACCCCCAAAAAAAATTCCTCGGGGGCACTGCCCCTAAACCCCGGAATGAATCTATTTCTCGATGGACCCAAGCCAATAAAATTTGGCCCCCCCAAATGTGCATTCGTGGGTACACCACTGAATGCATTGACTACATAATACTGTATGGTGTGTCACTAGTTTCATGGAGTACATTAATTCAATTTTGTAATGGGAAAAACAATTCCCTACAAAAATTTGGGTTAGGCTAAATTGTAAGATCACATATACATTTGAAGTTGCAAAATTTTCATAAAGTTGTATAAAATTTTGTAGGGACCACGAGCTTAAATTTTCATGAATATCTATACGTATAAAAAATATTCAATAAATTTTGTAAGAGCCAAGGCTCCCTCCCAAATTAGGTCTATTCTGTCTGGAAATACCTCTTCCTTTCACTTTCTCATTCATTCTTATCAGGTACAGTATCAATACAATATTAGTTAAATAGTTGCAAATACAATATTAGTTAAATATTAGTTAAATAGTTGCTATCAACACATTTATTGTGTCAATTGGCAAGCATTGAGAGTAGTAATTTGGTTTGGATTTGATTTGTTGTCATTGTTCCATAAAATAAAAATAAAAAAAAAATTGCTGTCATTGTGACTAGATGTTTATTATTCTCACTGGCTAGTCTATTTGACCTTGACTCTTCTTTTTTATTTTCTTTTATATTTTGCTTTAGCTATTTGTCCTTGATTTGTTATGATGAACTTCTACCAGAATTTTCGAAATTATATTTTTATCCCATTAGTATTTCTGTAGACATTTGGATTTGTTGAAGTCACGAGAAATGGTACTTGACCCAGTTGTGTTGTAGGTATTATGGTGATGATAATTCCACAGTTCTTCCAATTTCAATATGGCTACCTTACTGCTTCCCTGATCTACTTTCGAAAATCAACTACTATTTTCTATGATTTTTTTTTTTTTTTTTTCGTGTGTATACATAGGAACTTCAAGTACCAGTTTTTATCTAAATCCACCACAGTTGGGGTTTGAGCCCACAACGCTCGGCTACAAGAGTTGGTGGGGGAATCGACTAGGCTTGGCCCCGTTTGATAAAACAAAAGATTAAGGGTAAATATCATTTATTTTTTTTAGATTTGGTCTAATAACACTTACCTCCCTCGAGGTTTCAACTGTAACACTTGCCTCCCTTTTTTTTTTATGATCGAAAACATGGAAATTTCATTACGTAAAAATGGAATCAAGCATTACAAACTAAGCAATTTGGGAAGAGTACTCCTCAAGCCAGACTCTTAAACATTTGAAAACTTTAGCATGTTTAGCAAGTTCATGGGCAACCATATTTTCTTTCACGCCTAACATATAGAAATTTAATATCAACAAACCCAGTGAAAAATCGTACAGTGCCCTCAATGATGTGACCGTACGGGGCAAAAGTGTAGTCATCCTAGTTAAGATGATTAACAATGGTTAACAAGTCCGACTCCACACTGAAATCATGAAAAACCTCCTCGGTCGCAATAATTGTAGCTCTCTGAAAAACTAAGCACTCGACTATTATAGTGTCCACCAAGCCAGGGAGGAATTCTGAAAAGGCAAAGAGTACACTTCCATCCTCCTCACAGAGAACACCACCCAACACCACACCATTAAGCTCTTGGAATACATCTCCATCCACATTCAACTTCAAAGTACCACTGTTTGGGGGCCTCCAGCTACCATGTGATGGGGCATGAAAACCACGATGAACAGGAGGAGCATTCGATAAACTTTGATCCAAGGCACTATTAACTTCAGCCAAATAAGAACTCACCCAATCAGCCGCCACCTCAGCCTCTCAGCGCACTCCCTCCATAACCCACTTATTTCGATCATTCCAAATAACCCAAGCACAAATAAGAAATTTTTGAGCTACTGACTAATCCCCCAACCCAAGGATAAAACCAAGCCAATCATTAAACCAATAGCACAGCTCGCGGGTGTGGAATTCAGGCCTAAAAACACGGCATCACAAATCTTTTGTTCTTCGACAACTCACCAAAACATGATTAATAGATTCAACCTCAGCTCCACAAATCAAGCATCTCCCCATGTCATTCACACGTCTCCATTTTAGGATCTCCCCACACGGTAAAAATTCGTGCATAGCATGCCATGCAAAGTGTTTCACCTTGCTCGGGACCCTAATCTCCCAAAGCTTACGCCACGGGAAGGATTGAGATGATGAAAATGATGATTCTCCATGCCCCGGCTTTTTTCGTTAGTAAAAATACCCCAGGGGTGCCAATGCCAAATGAGATGATTCGAGCACCCCCACCAGCAAAGGGTATATTTAAAATTTCCTCGGCATCCTCAGCCAAAAAAACGAACGAATCCACTCTACATCCCAAGACCCCGACAAAGGATCAATGAGGTCACTCACCCAACTATCACGAATGTGAGATTGAAGCGGAGTAAATGGCTTGAAAGTGGAGGAACGAGGCAGCCAAGGGTCCATAGTGATTCGAACATTTCTGCCTTTACCCACTCTCTACCGAAGACCCATACGAAGTAGCTTTATAGAGCCCCAAATACTGCGCCAACAAAAGACAGATAATGACCCAATGGGGTTTCCAAAAAATTCCTTTAAGGAAAGTATTTTGCTTTATAAACTCTATGCACAAGAGCATCTGGATTATTTAAGAGCCTCCAAGCTTGTTTAGAGAGCATTGCATCATTAAAAGCATCAAAGTTAGGAAACCCGAGACCACCAATATTCTTGGGTCTACATAGTCGCTCCCATTTTGCCTAATAAATTTTGCGTTTATCACCTCGCTTTTCCCACCAAAAACTAGCCACCGATCGAGAAATATCCATATACAGTGAGGTTGGAAACTTAAAGCATGACATGGCATAAGTCAGAATAGCTTGAGCAATAGCCTTAATGAGTACCTCTCTCCCGCTACGAGACAAGACCTTCTCCTTCCAACCATGAACCTTCTTATCAATTCGGGTCTTAATCGTCTGAAAAATAAATCTCTTGTTCTGTCACGACCCATCCCGCTACACGCATGAATAGGACACGTGACACGCCATCAAGGCTTATCCCGTTCCTTTAAAGTAGAATAGCAGCGGAAAACATAAGTAAACTCCATTAAAATCAGAGTTATAAAAAGTTTTGCCCAATTGAAAACACTTCCAAAAGAATACATTTTGAAGAACAGAGGTTCAGTCGACTGGGTAGGGACTCAGTCGACTGAAGACCTAAGCAGTAAGGTTTCAAAGAATCCACAGCCCGTCCAGTCAACTGTGATGGGGTCCAGTCTACTGGGGCCTTCATTTCTCAATTGACTGACTTTTCCCAGTAGACTGTGCCTCTAGCAGAATCAAAATCAACATTTCTCTTCAGTTCTCTAGTCGACTGTGCCTCTAGCAGAATCAAAATCAACATTTCTCTTCAGTTCTCCAGTCGACTGAAACATGGCCCAGTCAACTGGTTTTGTCACATTTAAAAGCAGTAGCCAAAAACGCACAGTGTCCAGTCGACTGACACATGGACCAATCGACTGATCCCTTGGCAGTTCACAAGTTATGTAGTTCAACAACCCAAGGTTTTCCAAACTAACACCAATACAATTACAATGATATGACAACGTTTTAAAACATTATTACAGGTGTTTGGAAACAAAGTTACAGTACTATGAACTACCCTAAAGTTCTATACCACATATTACACTTCCCAATTCTTTATACAAGTTTAGGAAAGAAACAAAAATATAAACAAGGTAATTTCCCCGGCGTTCCTTGACCTCACTCCTCACGCTTCTTCCTGCCTTTCTTCTTATCACTTGCAATGGAGGAAGTCTCCATTGCTCAGCTATATACTGAGTGTACAATTCTAAACAAATGCATATGGGCAATTCATGCTTTAAACATCTAAATCACATAATTTAGTCTCTGGGGAGAGAGATACACATTCACCCAGTATATTGGCAAGTCTTAAATCTTAAACCGCGATGCCAATGGTTATCCAAGAATCACTCAACCATTGCATCCAACTGCTCTGGTTGGTCACTTCCCACACCAAGCATGTAGTCGTCACTACTATAAACTCTCAAACATTGAGAGGCGTGCACCGGTGTAAAATTATACCAAACTCCCCTTTGACCCATATAGACATTTAGTATACTCACATAACCATATCACCATGCTTTACAATACGTACTCACTAAAATTAACATGCCTAATTTAACACAAGAATTTTGCCTGGATCACAATTCATATAAAATATCTAAAACATCCAAAATTGTCTATATTACAAAGGCTCGGAATTCATACCTTAAGCTATAACTCTCAAATTTCAGGAGAAGTACTAGGAGACCAAATAAACGTCGGATCTCGGATCTCAAGTGATTCCTACAAGTATACAGGTGTTTTTTCCAAATTCTTAAAATTAGCTTTTCGGAAGAGAAAAAAAAACTTTACCAAACGAGGCCTAAGAGGTATCAAAATGAAGCTCTTACCTCGGGGAGTCCAAATATGAAATCTGGTGAAAAACTGATAGACGAACGGTCCCCGTTTGTCGTCGACAAGGTCGTGGCAATAAATCTCCCTTTTCTCTTGTCACGCCCCGACGTAACATAAATAAGGAAAGCGTTTAATTTCCTTTATGGACCCGTAGGTCGCGACAGTTTGAAGGATCGATTCCGTCCCAAACGTCGAACAACAAAAACATAAAAATCAGAGAAGAGCAATCAAGGCTTACAAAATTTTTCTAACTTAAACAATATTACAGCACGGGTTATCTAAAGGCACAGACCGCCTTGAAACAAAACAATAGCATAATGTCTATTACAGTCATCCTTATAACACAGACAGTTTAAAACTTAAAAACATGAAATAACTAAGCAGTTTCTTCGTTCCGAAAGCAGCCATTCTTAATTAGCATAGTCGTATGATTCCTCCTGGTTATAACCTGAAAAGCCTGAACACGAATGTCCAGGACGCATCAACGTCGTCAGCTTCAAGAAGCTGGTGAGTATTAAAAACATAACTTTGAATATAAAACATACCCAATTACCTTTTTCCATTTTTCAGTTTGTATAAATCAATAGATAAACCGCAGAAAGAACTCATTTTATAAAACAAGAAGGAATGCATTAAAAGCCGTTCATTCATAAGGACAGATACTCGTGTATGAGACAATGCACCACACTCATCTTGCCGACTCTTTTCTCTCGACAGCCACAACAACCCACTATCCTACTCCTGGTATCTTTGAAACACTCAGATAGCCACACTTTAGCAACGGGGCGCCAGGGAGTGTCCAGTTTGCCTCACACTTTGGTCCGGGGTACCAGGGAGTGTCCAATGCCTCACACTTTGAATACCCTAACCGCCATGCAAATACCGGGGCAACCCCTCACGCAGTATCCAGACTCGAGTTATCAGGGAGTGTCCGTAGGCCACACTTTAGCACTACCATGGATGCCAGGGAATGTCCGAGTTCGGCGTCACACACTTTAACGCTTCCATGGGCGTCAGGGAGTGTCCATATTTGCCACCGTCGCATTTCAAAGATACCCTCTCCACAATCTCAGCCACAACTACAACCACAACCACAACCACAACTCAACCACGACCATAACTCAAAATTCGTACTCTTTCCACACTACCATTACTCTTTTCCACACAGACTGACGCCCACATGCATGTACCACTGACCCCACATGAATGATATGCACTTGAAACTAAGCAAAATACTGAATTAAAGAACAATCACGCGTACGGGGATTGATAAGTCATACTGCAATGTTTTAATCGTTCAAATGTAACCAAAAAGGGTTCTGATTAACTAGATTTCCCAAACAGGACCTTAACAGTACTTAAAAGTTGAACCAAACAGTCCTTAAACACAAGACAGACAAAACCACAAACTGCCAGAACTCGCGCGCGCGGGCCGCTCGCGCGATATGCCCACTTTTCATTTTATAATTAAACTTTTCTATCTGCCTGAAACAGCCAAGGTCGTGCGCGCGGATCGCTGGCGCGAAAAGTGTCTCGCGCGACCCTCGCTCGCGCGACCAGCCCAATTTTCCTTTATATATATAAAACTCTTCTGTCTGCCTGTGGAAACGAGGATCGCGCGCGCGGGCCACTCGCGCGAAAGATCGCTCGCGCGGGCCGCTCGCGCGATTCTCGCGCGCGCGATCGTGGCGCGAGATGAAGCAGAGGCTTCATCTTCTCCGCAGGAACTGCTCTGTTTCAGCAAAACAGGGGTCTTTTTGACCCATTTCAATTCTGTTAGTATATACATCATGTTATATATGGATCTCTTCCTTTTTTAACAAGAATTAAGAATCTATGATTAATTTAACATGAATCAAACTACAACTCTTGGATTTTATGAAAGATTAAAAGAGGACAAAACTAATTTTCTAATATACTTTCTCATTGGGACAAATTGAGGTCTAATACTTTGGGTACAACCGATATGACATGTAATCTATCATATTTATCTACAAAAACAGATTTTGGTTAACTTTGAAAAATTATGATCTTGAAGTTCAAGCTTCCATGGACAAGTTTAGCAATGGAGGATCATTAATTCCTACACAAATTCAGTAACTAAGCATACATTTACATTCTAGAGTGAGTTTAGAATACTCACTGAGATTAAAGCAAAGAGATTGTTGAGAAAAGAAACCAAATGAAGAAGTTCAAACCCAAGCTTTGGCTATGGGGATTAAGAGTTCTTCTCTCTCTATATAATTTCAGAAATCAAACTCTCAAGCTCTCTCTTTTCTCTCTGTGTTTCTGATTGTAATGAGCAGAATGAATGTGTAGTGTGAGAGTGTAGGGGATATACATATAGAAGTCTCAAAGAGCAACTTGGTGGCCAAGCAAAATTAAGAACTCACTTAGCAATCTCTAATTGAGTTAACAAAACCTTAATCCTTCTAAAATAACAGCATATATACATACGTATATATATGTACACCTCCACAGATTTAGTAAGAGCCATGTATAGACTAGTAGGGGACAACATAAGGTGTTTGGAAAATGATGCTTTTGGTCACAATTTAACACACACTAGATGCACTCATCCAAACAAGACATAGCAAATGATTACTTGCTATTAATGGAAATAAAGCACAAGTCATGTCCAACTTTACATCACTTCCAAAATCTGTGGAAGTTCACACAGCGTGGACAGTTTTGGACATAAACTGGTATTTTCGGGGCGCGGTGGTCACCACAAAAATACGGGAATTTCATTTTAACTTAAGAATTGATTTTCTGGTTTTATAAAAATACTGATTGAGTCCATAGAAGTTATTTTCACCGTTTTTGAAATACAGATTTTGAAATCCACACAGGTATTACTTATTTTGTAAAATTGCAGTTTGGCCCTAATAAAATTTTAATAGTGACTAAATCAAGTTTCAAAATGTGAGAATTACTTTAAAAGCAAACAATATCACATGTATTTAATTATGACAATGCAATTACAAATTAAATATGAAAATGTAATTTAAAATTAAATGGAAAATGTAGGTTGTTACATCCTTCCTCCCTTAAACAGGATTTCGCCCCCGAAATCAAGACTGACTAGTCATGAAACAACTCCGGGTACTTCTTCCTCATATCTGCTTCAACTTCCCACGAGGCTTCATTCTCGTCATGGTGATTCCACTGAACCTTCACCAATGGGATATCCTTATTTCTCAGCTTCTTGATACTCTGATCCAAAATCTTCACAGGTCTCTCCTTGTAAGACACGTTATGACTCGTCTCAATATCGTCATAACTAACCACGTGCGAGGGGTCGCGTATATACTTTCGCAGCATACTCACATGGAATACATTGTGAACCCCAGACATCTTCGGTGGTAGTGCCAGTCGATAGGCTACTTTCCCGACACGTTCCAAAATCTCGAACGGTCCAATGAAACGCGGAGCTAACTTTCCTCTCTTGAGACCAAAGCGTACTACTCCTCGGGTTGGTGAAACCTTGAGAAGCACGTGATCTCCAACACTAAACTCTAAATCCTTCCGGCGTCGATCAGCATAACTCTTATACCGTCTCTGAGCCATCCTCATCCTTTCCTTAACCAAAGAAATCTTTTCGTTGGTTTCTCTAACCAAATCTGGTCCCAACAATTCTGTGTCCCCAACTTCTGCCCAACACAACGGAGAACGGCATGGTCGTCCGTACAATGCTTCGAACGGAGCCATACCGATACTCGTGTGGTAACTGTTGTTATAGGCAAATTCAACCAACGGCAAGTGTGTCTCCCAAGATTCTTCAAAATCGATCACACAAGCCCTAAGCATATCCTCCATGATCTGGTTAATACGCTCAGTTTGTCCATCTGTCTGAGGGTGAAAAGCAGTGCTCATCTTGAGCGAAGTTCCCATAGCTTCTTGTAGACTCTCCCAAAATCCAGAGGTAAAACGTGCATCACGGTCTGACACTATTGTCACAGGTGCACCGTGAAGTCGTACAACTTGTTGTATGTACATCCGACTCATCTTTTCCACCGGGTATGTCATACTATAAGCAATGAAATGAGCTGACTTCGTCAATCGATCCACGATTACCCAAATAGCGTCATGATTCTGCTGCGACCGGGGCAATCCCACTACAAAATCCATCGTAATGTGCTCCCACTTCCAACCAGGGATAGGTAGCGGTTGCAACAATCCTGACGGTCTTTGATGTTTGGCCTTGACTTGTTGACACGTCAAACACTTGGATACAAATTCGGCCACGTCCTTCTTCATACCTTCCCACCAGAAATTTCTCTTCAAATCTTTGTACATCTTCGTCCCTCCTGGGTGAACTGTATACCTTGATTTATGTGCTTCTTCCAGGATATCCTTCCTTAACTCTTCATCACCTGGCACACACAATCTATTCCTGCACCGATATCCTCCATCGACTCCCACTTTCCATTCTGTCGGGTCTTTTTCTGACATCTTCACGAACCATGTCTGAAACTTCTCGTCTTCTCTCTGAGCTCCAATAATGCGGTCGATAAGGACAGGCTGTAGGATAAGACATCCGAACAATTGTCCTTCTCCTTCTTCAGCATTCTGTAAATCGAACTCCGCCAAGGTCTCCAAAGCCTGCCACTCTCTAATCATTAAGGAGGCGATCGTCTCACGAGTCTGTCGACTCAGGGCATCAGCAACCACATTGGCTTTACCTGGGTGGTATTCTAATGTGAAGTCGTAATCTTTGATCAACTCCATCCATCTGCGCTGCCTCATGTTCAACTCTTTCTGTGTGAACAAGTATTTTAGGCTCTTGTGATCGGAGAATAAATCAAACTTCTCACCGTAGAGATAGTGTCTCCAAATCTTGAGTGCAAATACTACTGCCGCCAACTCCAAATCATGAATAGGATAGTTCAACTCATTCGGCTTCAGCTGTCTGGACCCATAGGCTATAACTCTGCCATCTTGCATAAGTACACACCCCAATCCTTGATATGATGCGTCACTAAAGATAGTGAACTTCTCATCAGGCGTGGGTATTGCTAATACTGGCGCGGTAGTGAGTCTCTCTTTCAACTCTAGAAAGGCGCGCTCATGCTTCTTTGTCCAGTCGAACTTCAAATTCTTCTTTGTCAATCCGGTCAATGGTGCGGCTATTTTAGAGAATCCCTCAACAAATCTTCTGTAATAGCCTGCGAGTCCAAGAAAACTTCTAACCTCCGTAGGGTTGCTCGGCCTAACCCAGTTTGATACAGCATCGGTCTTGGACGAATCCACTGAAATTCCTTGAGATGACACCTTGTGTCCTAAAAATTTTACTACTTGCAACCAGAACTCACACTTACTAAACTTGGCATACAAGTGGTGGTCCTTGAGCGTCTGCATCGCAATCCGTAGATATTGCTCGTGTTCTTCTCCTGACTTGGAATAGATCAAAATATCATCTATAAAGACGATGACAAACTGATCCAAATAAGGCTTGAACACTCTGTTCATCATATCCATGAACACTGCCGGGGCATTCGTCATTCCAAACGGCATCACCAGAAATTCATAATGACCATATCGGGTTCTGAAAGCAGTCTTGGGTATGTCTTCTTTCCGTACCCTCAACTGATGATATCCCGACCTTAGGTCAATCTTGGAAAATGTCGTAGCTCCTTGTAGTTGATCAAACAAATCGTCAATTCGAGGCAAGGGATACTTGTTCTTGATGGTCACTCGGTTCAATTCTCTGTAGTCGATACACAGCCTGAGCGTCCCGTCCTTCTTCTTCACAAATAACACCGGTGCTCCCCAAGGCGATGTACTTGGACGTACAAAACCTAGGTTCTCGAGCTCTTGAACTTGTTCCTTCAACTCCAATAGTTCTGTGGGGGCCATTCTGTAGGGAACCTTGGTGATCGGTACGGTACCCGGTATAAGTTCAATACAGAACTATATACTTCTCTCGGGCGGCAAACCAGAAATGTCTTGAAATACTTCTTCGAAGTCCTTGACTACAGGTATAGATGACGCTGTCACCTCTGTACTGACGACTTCGATGTTGGCTAAACATCTTGTGAGGAACATATCTCCCGAAGGGTTACATTGAAAATCAAAGGGTTGATTCTCATTGTCGGGGAATGTTATTCTCTTCCTTGCACAATCCAACTTCACTTGATTCTGAGAGAGCCAATCCATTCCTAGGATAATGTCGAACTCCTTCATCGATAAGACAATCAATCTCGCAGGGATTTCTCGGTCTCCTAACCGTAAGGGACAACCCTTGCACACGTGTCCTAATCTGACTGCAGCTCCTAGTGGCGAAGTAGCCTTCAAAGCTTTCTCTAAGCGATGAGGTAAGATACCCAATCTCCGAATTGTATTAACAGATATGAACGAAAGAGCAGCACCCGTATCAAATAACACTTTAACATGGGAGTTAAACAGAGTTAATGTACCTTCTACTGCTTGCTGATCAGGTTGAGCTTCTCCATAATTTCCTTCTTCGTACGTAGTTCCATCATATCCAGCGGCATCAGGAATAACAGCATTTAAGCGAGTCTGTCCCTATTGACCATAAGTCACCTGTTTAAGAGCAGTCCAGAACCTGCTGATGTGACCTGGTTCACCACAGTTGAAGCAGACTATCCCTTGCTGAGTAGCACGCCTTGGTGCCTTGCAATCACGAGCCAGATGTCCAGGGTTGCCACAGTTGAAGCACTTTCCACTACTACTTCCTTCTCCTACTCGAGGTTGAGTCGGATAGGTAATAGCCTGAGTCTTCTTGCTTCCGTCGAAATTCCTCTTCTGCCCTTGGGTACGATTCATTGGTGGTCTATTCCCAAAATTACCCCTTTGAGGCGGTCGGAACTCGAATTGTTTTCGGCTCACTCGAGCATCCTCTTCCAGATCAGTAGCCAAACCAACAAGTCCTTCAAACAATTTATCTAAGTGGCCGAGAGTCAGGCGACGAATCTGCGGTGTCAGTCCTTGGTTATACTTACGGATCTTTTTATCTTCAGTATCAACCAGGTGTGGGGCAAACCGAGACAGTCTTTCAAACTGTGTGGTGTACTCTTGCACCGACTTGGTTCCTTGCGTCAGATCCATGAATTCCTTCTATCTTCTATGCCTCTCCGTAGCCGGGAAATACTTCTCCAAAAATCTCCCCTTGAACGCAGTCCACGTCATTCCCATTGCAGCTCCATTCCCGATAGTGGCTATGACCGAATCCCACCAATCTGCGGTAGCATCGGTCAGCTAAAACGTAGCCAATCTCCTCTTGTCCATCTCGTTGCATTGGACAGCCTCGAACATACGGTCCATCTGCCTTAACCATTGTTCGGCCTTCCAGGGTTCTGCTGTACCCACAAACTGCTCGGGCCTTAGTGCACGGAATCTTTCCAGCAATTTGTCTCCAGTCTGGCGGTCTCGTCGGTTTTCATTCTGATTACTAACCCTTTCGAGACGTCTAATGAAAGCTTCAAATATTCCTGTGGGATCAGCAGCCTCAGGTGCTCCTTCGATTAGATTTTTGTTCCTCCTTACTCCTCCAGCCATTCTATGCATGATAGTGATAGTAGAATGAGAAACATGCATGCAACAGTGTTTTATGAAGCAATTTAAATGACAACAACATTCAAAAGAGTATATTTTATATATATCACTTCTGTCAAGTAGGTACAAAAAGCATGTATGGTCAGATTAATGCCTACCCTATCTGGATGGGTTAGGACGCATGCAAGAGTTAATGTTACAAAAATGGGGTCATTGCCCTACACTCTAATGCATGTAATTACAGTTGCAAAAAGAGACAGAGCTAATAGTCAAAAGCAGTTAATATGTACAAAGCCATATCTAGAAAGTCAATCATCTCCATAAGCGGTTATCAGGAGATCTAGCGAATCGACAGGGCGAAATCGCTGAACAACGAACGGTCCAACCCCGTCATAGCTGTGAGAGGTGGACGATGAAGCAGGTACAGGGGCATCTGCCTCACCTACCATCTCCTCAGGTAAGGCTAGCTCCAGTGCTAGCTCAGCCTCGAGCTCAGCGGCAAGATCATCTAGACCTATGCCGTCCTCTATAATCTCCCCTCCTACAGGGACCACATGAACAACCTCAGCATCATCCTCAGCAATGGGAACCACCGGCGGAGGCATCTCTAACTGAGCCAGATGGGCATGCACAATCTGGATCTCGAGGGGGAGGTAGAAAGCATCGCTATCGACCAACCTCAAAATCTCGACCAAAACTAAGCGCTGAGCCTCTGTAAAGTATCGAAGCTCTAGGCGGATGCGAGACAAGTCAACTAAACCTATCACGTGAACCTGGTGCCATACATCCGATATTATAGTCGCTGTGGCCAACTGCTCAATGGCCGCATGATATAAGTCGAGAAAGGCTGGGATCACTGCCCCAGGTGTCACAAAGTGTCCTCCAAATCTGTCTGGTACATATAGCGGATGAGCTGGATCCATACCTGATAAGAAGGTACTACCTAAGTCAGAACAAAGATAATCTTAGGCGTTTGGGTTCTGAGTCTATCCTCCCTGTCGTATTATCGGGTGTGTAACACTTAATGGAATGTGGAATCGGGTCTATACTGGTAAACCCTAACCTGGCTAAACTATCTTGAGATAAATAATAACCTGGCTCTGATACCACTAAATCCTGTCACGCCCCGACGTAGCATAAATAAGGAAAGCGTTTAATTTCCTTTATGGACCCGTAGGTCGCGACAGTTTGAAGGATCGATTCCGTCCCAAACGTCGAACAACAAAAACATAAAAATCAGAGAAGAGCAATCAAGGCTTACAAAATTTTTCTAACTTAAACAATATTACAGCACGGGTTATCTAAAGGCACAGACCGCCTTGAAACAAAACAATAGCTTAATGTCTATTACAGTCATCCTTATAACACAGACAGTTTAAAACTTAAAAACATGAAATAACTAAGCAGTTTCTTCGTTCCGAAAGCAGCCATTCTTAATTAGCATAGTCGTATGATTCCTCCTGGTTATAACCTGAAAAGCCTGAACACGAATGTCCAGGACGCATCAACGTCGTCAGCTTCAAGAAGCTGGTGAGTATTAAAAACATAACTTTGAATATAAAACATACCCAATTACCTTTTTCCATTTTTCAGTTTGTATAAATCAATAGATAAACCGCAGAAAGAATTCATTTTATAAAACAACAAGGAATGCATTAAAAGTCGTTCATTCATAAGGACAGATACTCGTGTATGAGACAATGCACCACACTCATCTTGCCGACTCTTTTCTCTCGACAGCCACAACAACCCACTATCCTACTCCTGGTATCTTTGAAACACTCAGATAGCCACACTTTAGCAACGGGGCGCCAGGGAGTGTCCAGTTTGCCTCACACTTTGGTCCGGGGTACCAGGGAGTGTCCAATGCCTCACACTTTGAATACCCTAACCGCCATGCAAATACCGGGGCAACCCCTCACGCAGTATCCAGACTCGAGTTATCAGGGAGTGTCCGTAGGCCACACTTTAGCACTACCATGGATGCCAGGGAATGTCTGAGTTCGGCGTCACACACTTTAACGCTTCCATGGGCGTCAGGGAGTGTCCATATTTGCCACCGTCGCATTTCAAAGATACCCTCTCCACAATCTCAGCCACAACCACAACCACAACCACAACCACAACTCAACCACGACCACAACTCAAAACTCGTACTCTTTCCACACTACCATTACTCTTTTCCACACAGACTGACGCCCACATGCATGTACCACTGACCCCACATGAATGATATGCACTTGAAACTAAGCAAAATACTGAATTAAAGAACAATCACGCGTACGGGGATTGATAAGTCATACTGCAATGTTTTAATCGTTCAAATGTAACCAAAAAGGGTTCTGATTAACTAGATTTCCCAAACAGGACCTTAACAGTTCTTAAAAGTTGAACCAAACAGTCCTTAAACACAAGACAGACAAAACCACAAACTGCCAGAACTCGCGCGCGCGGGCCGCTCGCGCGAAAGGTCGCTCGCGCGGGCCGCTCGCGCGATATGCCCACTTTTCATTTTATAATTAAACTTTTCTATCTGCCTGAAACAGCCAAGGTCGCGCGCGCGGATCGCTCGCGCGAAAAGTGTCTCGCGCGACCAGCCCAATTTTCCTTTATATATATAAAACTCTTCTGTCTGCCTGTGGAAACGAGGATAGCGCGCGCGGGCCGCTCGCGCGATTCTCGTGCGCGCGATCGTGGCGCGAGATGAAGCAGAGGCTTCATCTTCTCCGCAGGAACTGCTCTGTTTCAGCAAAACAGGGGTCTTTTTGACCCATTTCAATTCTGTTAGTATATACATCATGTTATATATGGATCTCTTCCTTTTTTAACAAGGATTAAGAATCTATGATTAATTTAACATGAATCAAACTACAACTCTTGGATTTTATGAAAGATTAAAAGAGGACAAAACTAATTTTCTAATATACTTTCTCATTGGGACAAATTGAGGTCTAATACTTTGGGTACAACCTATATGACATGTAATCTATCATATTTATCTACAAAAACAGATTTTGGTTAACTTTGAAAAATTATGATCTTGAAGTTCAAGCTTCCATGGACAAGTTTAGCAATGGAGGATCATTAATTCCTACACAAATTCAGTAACTAAGCATACATTTACATTCTAGAGTGAGTTTAGAATACTCACTGAGATTAAAGCAAAGAGATTGTTGAGAAAGGAAACCAAATGAAGAAGTTCAAACCCAAGCTTTGGCTATGGGGATTAAGAGTTCTTCTCTCTCTATATAATTTCAGAAATCAAACTCTCAAGCTCTCTCTTTTCTCTCTGTGTTTCTGATTGTAATGAGCAGAATGAATGTGTAGTGTGAGAGTGTAGGGGATATACATATAGAAGTCTCAAAGAGCAACTTGGTGGCCAAGCAAAATTAAGAACTCACTTAGCAATCTCTAATTGAGTTAACAAAACCTTAATCCTTCTAAAATAACAGCATATATACATACGTATATATATGTACACCTCCACAGATTTAGTAAGAGCCATGTATAGACTAGTAAGGGACAACATAAGGTGTTTGGAAAATGATGCTTTTGGTCACAATTTAACACACACTAGATGCACTCATCCAAACAAGACATAGCAAATGATTACTTGCTATTAATGGAAATAAAGCACAAGTCATGTCCAACTTTACACCATTTCCAAAATCTGTGGAAGTTCACACAGCGTGGACAGTTTTGGACATAAAATGGTATTTTCGGGGCGCGGTGGTCACCACAAAAATACGGGAATTTCATTTTAACTTAAGAATTGATTTTCTGGTTTTATAAAAATACTGATTGAGTCCATAGAAGTTATTTTCTCCGTTTTTGAAATACAGATTTTGAAATCCACACAGGTATTACTTATTTTGTAAAATTGCAGTTTGGCCCCAATAAAATTTTAATAGTGACTAAATCAAGTTTCAAAATGTGAGAATTACTTTAAAAGCAAACAATATCACATGTATTTAATTATGACAATGCAATTACAAATTAAATATGAAAATGTAATTTAAAATTAAATGGAAAATGTAGGTTGTTACATCTCTCTTCTCCTCTAGATATTTTGAAGTTGTGGATAATAATGAAAATCTCATCCACCACTATATGTAAGCACGACTCTTGGGAATTACGTTTACCTCCCCACGAGTTCTCAAAACTTCTAATTAACTCCTGAAATGTCGCACACGTCCATTTTATTACTTCACGAGTTAAAACTAAAATTTATAAAAGTTTTCATCTAGGTTCCTTTTGGGTCCAAAAATCACGTTCTGAAACTAATTTCGTGGAATCATTAAACTATTTACTTTTTAAGCAACGTATCACTCACGTTCTCACCACAGTGTTCAAAATAATCTAAGGCTAGATCAAGCTACGAGAAATTATACTACACAGGTATAATTACTATTCATGAAAATCAGGTAAAGTCAAATAACATTTAAAATCATATAAATGTCATTTATTCATGTCAATGCATTATGACTTCACTGATTACTGTGTCCTCAACTGACACACCACTGTTGACCACGTCAACTCCATTCACAATTATCAATTAACATTGACAATTTTTGAAATTCAATTATGTATTTTAAAACAATGATTTTCTGGGATGGGCGTGACAACTCACCCCTCCAAAAAGGAAGTTTGTCCCCAAACTTATACCTCATACGATGAACAGGTGCGGATACTCAATCCTCATCTCTTCCTCATTCTCCCACATAACTTCCTCAACCGTTTAACTACGCCACAACACCTTCATCATCGAAAATCGCATTCGTTCTCAACACTTGTTCCTTTTGATCCAATATCTCTACATGATGCTCTATATAGGTCAAGTCCTCTTGGATTTGGAGTGGTTCAAGTACTATGATCTTACTCGCATCTGACATATACCATCGCAACATCGACACGTGAAATACATTGTGCACAAACACTAACTCAGATGATAAAGCCAATCGGTAAGCCACTGGTCCTACCCTTTCTAGGATCTCAAATGGTCCTACAACTCTCGGGTTACGTTTTCCCCTCTTCCCGAATTATACAATGCGTTTCGAAGGCGATACTCGCAAGTATGCAAAGTCTCCTACTTCAAATGTCATCGGTTGTCGCTTAGAGTCGGCATAACTCTTATAACGACTCTGAGCCACCTTAAGTCATTTCTCGATTAACTTCACATTCTCTGTAGTCAACTGTATTATTTCTGGCCCTATCAAACTTCTTTCTCCAATTTCGGTCCAACAAATCGACGATCGACACTTATGTGCATACAACGCTTCATACGGTGCCATTCCGATACTTGACTGAAATCGTTATTATAGACAAATTCAATCAACGGTGAATGTTTCTCCCAGTCATTCCCAAAATCTTGAACACAAAGTCGAAGCATATCCTCTAACGTCTGAATTGTTCGTTCTGACTGCCCGTCGGTCTGAGAATGAAATGCGGTACTGAAACTCAACTTCGTACCCATAGCTTCATGTAAACTTTCCCAAAACCTCGATGTAAAACTACTATCACGATCTGATACAATCACTACTGGAACTCCATGTAGTCTTACAATCTCTTTCACATACAACTCTGCTAACTTGGACAGTTTGTTCGTCTTGATTGGTAGAAAATGAACTGACTTTGTTAATCGATCAACTATAACCCAAATCTTATCATTCTTGCTAGGCGATCATGAAAATCCCGAAACAAAATCTATAGTGATCTCATCCTGTCACGACCCATCCCACTACGCGTGGAAATAGGACACGTGGCACGCCACCAAGGCTCATCCAAACATCATATAACTATACGCAGCGGAAAAATATTTCTTTAAAACAACCCTGGTAGTTTAAAACTTAGGAAACATTCCCCTCTGAGTTTATAAAATCCATTGAAAACGGAGTTACAAAAAGTTTTGTTCAATCAAAAGTGTTCACAAGATTCTATTTCAAAATACAGAGGTTCAGTCGACTGCCCAGTCGACTGTACTAGGGTCCAGTCGACTGTGCCTGGCAGAAACTAAAATCCTAAATCTTCAACAGAGATCCAGTCGACTGCCCAGTCGACTGGGTTAAGCAGAACCCAAAATGCAACTTACTCAAAAGGGGTCCAGTCGACTGATATGGGGACCCAGTCGACTGCTTTTCCATTAATAGAAGCAGTAGCCAAATTCAACAGTGGTTCAGTCGACTGATCAGGGATCCAGTCGACTGCTTCTCTTACTATTCACTTTCAGTGTCTCAAACCCACGAGATCCAGTCGACTGACCCTGGGTCCAGTCGACTGCTCCCCTGCTGGCAGCCCTGTGTTGGAAATACTAACAACCCATGCTTCTTAATTCCAACACCAAATCAACCACAACTGATTCTCAACATACTAAACATAATTACAGACGTTCAATTACAAGATTACAATACTGTAAAACTAATCCATGTTTATATTACATCATATTACAAAATTCAAATCCTTACTCAAGTTTTGGGATTTAAAACAAAAACATATACAAGTGTAATTTCCCCGGCGTTCATCGGCCTCACTCCTCGCGCTTCTTCTTGTCTTTCTTCTTACCTGCAATGGAGTACATCTCCACAGCTCAGCTATATGCTGAGCGTACAATTCTAAATGTATGCATATATGACAGTTCATGGTTTAAGCATCTAAAACACATAGAAATAGTCTCTAGGGTGAGTGGTACGCATTCATCCGGTCGATGCCGTAGGAGGCCCACCTCTCCTACGCATCTCGTACACTGGTTGGGCCTTCCTCCATACCAGGTACCGTGTACTGGTTGGGCCCACCTCCAATCCAGACACAACCACAATTCCAATTCCATTTCAATCACAATCACAATCCTCAAGGTTCGAGGAGCTTACCCCGGATGAATTTGCACCAAACTCCCCTTTGACCCAAGTAGACACATAACATGCTCACATAAACAGTTATACGTGCTTTTATCATAATTTCACGTGCATAATTAACGGGCCTAACTAACACATGAATTTCGCCCGGATCCAAGAATATCAAAAGTGATGTCCAAAACATGAAAATCCATATATTTCATAGATCTAGAATTCATACCTCGTGCGAATCTCTTCAAACTTTGAAGGATCGTCTAGGGGACTAAATAATCGTCGGATTTCAAATTATACGCGATTCCTACGAGTTTTACCTGATTTTTCCCAAAAGTCTAGAATTAATATTTTTTACAAAACTTGGCCAAACACGGCCTAAGTAGAATCAAAACGTAGATCTTACCTCCACGAGTTCAAATCTGAAATTTGGAGAAAATCTGACGGACGAACGGTCGTCGTATGTCGCCGGCAAGCTCGTGGCAACCAAATCTCCTTTCTCTCTCCTCTCTCTAGATATTTGTGAGTGTTTGGATGAGAATGGATCTCATCCTCATCTATATATATAGGCAAACTTTCTGGGAATTACGTTTACCTCCCCGCAAGTTTCTCAAACTTCTCATTAACCCATGAAACGTCGCACACGTCCATTTTTTAACTTTACGAGTGAAAATTATAAATTTCAAAAGTTTTCGACTAGGTTTTGTTTGGGTCTAAAATAACGTCCGAAAACTATATTCTGTGGAATCTCTACACAACCTACCTTTTTCATTTAACGTATCACTCACGTTCTCACCACAGTTCTCAAAATGATATACTAAAGTATCCAAATACCAGAATTATACTACACAGGTATAATTACTATTCACAAAAATACCAGATAAAGTCAAATAACATTTAAATCATATAAGTGCCATTTACTCATGCTCATGAAATGTGAACTGCCATGTTCCCGTGTCCTCACTGACACCTTACCGTTGACTCACAGTCAACCCCAACTCAAATTATTAATAACATTAATAAATTTCAAAAATCTCAAATGATGCATTTTTCAAAATCATAAATTTCTGGAACGGGTGTGACACATCCTACTTCCATTCTGACACTGGTAATGGTTGTAGTAACCCTGCAGGTACTTGTCTTTCTGCCTTGACTTGCTGACATATTGAACATTCTGAAACATACTTGGCAACTTCCCGCTTCACACCTCTCCACCAAAAGTTCTCGCATAAGTTCTGGTACATCTTATTGCTTCCTGGATGAACTGAGTATTTAGTGCTATAAGCCTTCTCTAACAGTCGCTCTTTCAATTCTTTCACAATTGGTACACATAACCGATTCCCAAACTTCAGAGTTCCTTATTCTAATATGAAACCGGATTACTTCCCCAAAGGAACCTCGTCTCTCATTTTATACAAGTAATGATCATTGAATTGTTCCACCTTGATCTCCTTAATAATGTTTGGGTAAGCTATGATTGCCATCATCAAACCACAATTCGTCTCTGGAATCACATCTAGTTCCAAACGTTCCATTTCTTGGACTAATTCTTTTTGTTGTGTTAACTTGTCGGCTAAGTTCCTTGTCATCTTCCGGCTTAACGCATCGGCTACTACATTAGCCTTCCCCAGATGATACTCTATCGAAAGATCGTAATCCTTCATTAACTCTAACCATCTTCTCTGTCTCATGTTCAAGTCCCGTTGGGTGAATAGGTACTTTAAACTCTTGTGGTCTGTGAAGATCTCACATTTTTCCCTATACAAGTAATGTCTCCAAATTTTTAAGGCATAGATTACTGCGGCCAATTCCAAGTTGTGAGTCGGATAATTAACCTTGTGTGTCTTCAACTATCTTGAAGCGTACGTAATTACTTTACCACCTTACATCAGTACACACCCCAAGCCTTGATGCGATGCATCACTATAGATTACGAATCCTTCGGTTCCGGATGGCATTGTCAAAATAGGTGCTCTTGTCAATCGCGACTTCAACTCTTGAAAACTGTCTTCACACTCTTGACTCCATTCAAACGTAATACCCTTACTCATCAACATTGTCATAGGTAGCAAAATCTTTGAGAACTTCTCGATAAAACGGCGGCAGTATCCCGCTAAACCTAAGAAACTTCAAATTTCAGATACGGATGTCGGTCTTTTCCAATTAGACACTGCTTCTATTTTGTGAGGATCTACTGAAACTCCGTTCTTTTCAATCACGTGGCCAAGAAAAGTAATGAGGTAACCAAAATTCATATTTCTTAAATTTCCCAAACAATTGCTTCTCCCGCAATCTCTGAAGTATCAATCTCAAATGATTCTCGTGCTCCATCTCACTCGCCGAATAAATAAGGATATCATCGATAAACACTATCACAAAATTGTCTAAGTAGTCTTTGAAGACTCGGTTCATAAGATCTATGAATGCGGCTGGTACATTTGTAACTCCAAATGGCATAATTAGGAGCTCATAGTGTCCATAACGCGTTCTGAAAGTTGTCTTCTCTACATCTTCCACTTTCAGTTTCAACTGATGATAACCCGATCTCAAATCTATTTTTGAAAATACTTGTGCCCCACAAAGTTGATCAAATAGATCGTCAATTATAGGCAATAGATACTTATTCTTAATTGTCAACTTGTTTAGTTCTCGATAATCCACACACATTTTCATTAAACCATCCTTCTTCTTTACGAACAATACTGGAGCTCCCCACGGTGATATGCTAGGTCGGATAAAACCTTTGTTGAGTACTCTTGTAGCTGAACCTTCAGTTCTTTCAACTCCACAGGTACCATTCTATACGGTGCTTTCGATACTGGTCTTGAGTCTGGCATTATCTTAATAGTGAACTTAATCTCCCTCTCGATAAGAACATCTGGTAGGTCATTAGGAAGCATATCTGGGTATTCTCGTACCACTGGAATATCCTCTACTTTCAATTCAGTCATCAATATATCAGTTACTAAACATAGAAATCCTTGACATCCCTTTTTCAACAATCTACCCGCTCAGATAGTCGAAATCAAATACGGTGACGGTGCAACCCCACTCCCTTGAAAACAAAAGCTTCCGTGTACCGGTGATTGAAAATTAACTTTTTTTTTCGTTTACAATCTATTGTGGCTTGGTTAAGGGCTAACCAATCCATCCCTAGTATGACATCGAAGTGGTTCATCACAATCGGTATAAGATCTACAGTCATCCGCTTCTCACCTAGTTCGATCTCACAGCTCTTATACACCGCATACGTCAGTTGTGGCTTAATATGGGGTACAGCAACAGATAATTCATATCCTAATGGTGCTGATCTAATATTCAAATGTTCAACAAAATCATGCAATATAAATGAATATGTAGATCCCGAGTCAACAAGTATGCATGCTAAGTGCGAACATACAGGCATCATACCTGAGACCACTATCTCTGAAGCAGCTATATCTCCTGGGTTCTTCTAAAATGACCTTCTTTGACGTTGCTCCGTCCTTTGTCCCCCATCGTTGGTCTGTCTTGGCTTCAAACCACTAGAAGCCATAGACTAGTTCCTTGCTGAGGATGTTTCCTTGGGCACTCCTTGGATTGATGCCCAAACATTCCGCAATCGTAGCACTTATCCCTCATATTAGGTGTAGCACTTGTATTGTTAGCTCCTTGAGTTTTGTTCAGGAAATTTTTCATAAAACATCGGCCAGTGTGTGGTCTGTTGCAGAGTAGACATAACAGTATATTACTTGTCGGTTTCCTGAACCCACAGAAACTCAAATTTGAGCCCCTTGCAAACGGCAGCTTGAAAGACCCACTATTGCTCTGGTCATTTCCCTCGTGATTTCTCTTCCCTTGTTGGCCTTGCTGATTTTGCCTTGATCTCTCCATACCACTTTCGGCAACAAGTGTCGTTTGTTGTACCGCGGTGACAGACGAATGTTCATAGGTCTCCACCCTCGGGCGGATATTATCTCCTAACCCATCCTTGTACTTTCTTGCTTTGTCTTCTTCTGTCAACACAGAGCCCTTTCCAAATCTTAACAAAACGTTGTACTTTGAAGTATACTCCGTCACAGTCATATCCCCTGGTCGAAGATTATCAAATTCTCTCTTCTTCTCATTAAGAACATCCCTCAGAAAGAGTCGGTGATTAAACTCTGCTTTAAATCCTTCCCAAGTTATCGGTACTCCCTGATCTAGACATTCACCCACCAATTCTGGGCCTCACCCCTGAGTATATCACTACCATTGTCAATCTTCTCCCTATCAGTAATCGAAATAGATCGAAATATTCTTTCCATATCCATAATCTAATGTTCTGCGAGTGTCGTGTCCAATGTCCCATAAAACTCTATCAGTTTCTTCCTAGCAAATTGTTCAGACACTGATCTCATACCCCTATTCTCAGGCGCTGGTACCATGGCTATCGGTGCTGGCTCAAATGGAGGTGTTGGAGGCAATCGCTCCGCGATATTCCATATCATATCTCCCATATTCCCAATCATTTCATTCATTCGTCGAGTATGCTGTGATAATTCTCGGTCACCCATGATTGTAACTCTTGTAAGTCTTGATGCATAAATACTATGCATACACAACGATATCTATAACATGTATGTACGACAATATACATATGCACGAAACATCTCTACCATGTATGGACGCATTCTAGAACATGCGACAATTCACTTAACACTCCACTCATCGTCGAACATTCCCAAAGTTTTGTTACCTCTAGCTCTAATACAAATAAATGTCATGACCCATCCCGCTACTCACAGGAATAGGACACGTGGCATGCCACCAAGACTTATCCAGTTCCTTTAAAATAGAATAGCAACGGAAAACATAAGTAAAATCCATTAAAATCAGAGTTATAAAAAGTTTTGCCCAATTGAAAAACACTTCCAAAAGAATATATTTTGAAGAACAGAGGTCCAGTCGACTGGGTAGAGACTTAGTCGACTGAAAACCTAAGCAGTAAGGTTCTCAAAGAATTCATAGCCCGTCCAGTCGACTGGGGCCTTTATTTCTCAGTCGACTGACTCCTCCCAGTCGACTATGCCTCTAGCAGAATCGAAATAAACATTTCTCGTCAGTTCTCCAGTCGACTAAAACATGGGCTAGTCGACTGGTTTTGCCACATTTAAAAGCAGTAGCCAAAAACGCACAGTGTCTAGTCGATTGACACATGGACCAGTCGACTGATCCCCTGGCAGTTCACAAGTTGTGTAGTTCAACAACCCAAGGCTTTCCAAACTAACACCAATACAATTACAACGATATGACTACGTTTTAAAACATGATTATAGGTGTTTGGAAACAAAGTTATAGTACTATGAAACTACTCTAAAGTTTTATACCACATAGTACACTTCCCAATTCCTTATACAAGTTTAGGCAAGAAACAAAAATATAAACAAGGTGATTTCCCCGGTGTTCCTTGACCTCACTCCTTACGCTTCTTCTTGCCGTTCTTCTTATCACCTGCAATGGAGGAAGTCTCCATTGCACACCTATATACTAAGTGTACAATTCTAAACAAGTGCATATGGGCAATTCATGCTTTAAACATCTAAATCACATAATATAGTCTCTGGGGAGAGAGATACACATTCACCCAGTATATTGGCAAGTTTTAAATCTTAAACCGTGATGCCAATTCTTAGCCAAGAATCATTCAACCAATGCATCCAACTGCTTTAGTTGGCCACATCCCACACCAAGCAAGTGGTCATCACTACTATAAACTCTCAATCATCGAGAGGCATGCACCGACGTAAAATTATACCAAACCCTCCTGATTCGAGGTGAAAAGTGCATATTTATAGCGTAATACATGGTCCTTTATGCATACTTTTATCCCCAAAGTCCCTACAGTTAGGTGCATTCTAATAACAATGTTCTTTTTATTGTGTTAATGCTAAAACATATGTTTTTGCATTGTTTTATAGGTATTAGAATGTAAATCAATGAAGTGGAGCTAAAGAAAGTGATTCTGGAGAAGAGAACAATAGAAACAGCTGAGAAAATGTCAATTTTGACAATGAAGACTTCAGATTTAGAAGATTTTGCCAGAATATGAAATGTAGATCTTTGAGTTACAATCGCGTGACCATAAACGGGAGGTCAATCCAAGGTCCGAGTGAAAAGTTATGTCCATTCTCCCATCGGTGCGCAGAGTTGTCAAAATTAGAGAGTTCAAGCTCTTGAAAAGAGTTCAAGCCCTTGAGACTTCGATCGATCGAGCTAAGCTCGATCGCTTGAGCTTTATTTTCTACCAAAAGTTGCGTAAACTCTGCAGAAACCCTATAAATAAGTCGTTTTGATACCAGACGCAGGGAGGACGCTCCAGAACGCAAAAAAAAATCAGTTTAGGGTAGTTTTAGGGTTAGATTAGGAGTAGATTAGGTTAGATTCTTGTTTTTCTTCCACTTTTCCTTTGTTATTTTCAAGATTATTGAAGATTCAAGTTTATTACAAGTTATAATCTGATTATTTCTAGGTTTTTCTTCTCCTTTTCTTTGTTTCATTGTTTATTGCTTTAGATGTAAATGATTACTCTAGTTTACTATTCCTGCATTAGTTTTATTATGTTCCTGTAGTTTAGACATTGGAAATATGTAATGAAATATTGATTCTTAGCCTCTGCCATGTATGATATAAAAAAATTGGGCTCGATCGATCGAAGGTATTTCGATCAATCGAACCAGAGCCATAGCCAAGTGATCGAAGACATTTCGGTCGATTGAAGGATGATGTTGTCAGATTGATCGAGAGCGCTTCGATCGATCAAACATGTTAATTCCTGAGATGATTTTTTTAAGTATTCCATGACTTTCTGTTTTAGAAATCTGTCATCAAATTGTCCCTATAAGCTCAGTTTGTCACAACAGTTTTTAGAACTTGAATCCTTAAGGCTATTTTCTTCAATGACTTTTGAAAACCACTTTGAATGCTAATACCATTTAGAGTGCAAGTAATAACCATTGTTTTAAACCGTCTTCTAAGTATTTTAAATCAACTATGATGATGTAGTCCCGGTCATGAAAGGGCTATTGATTCTATATCTTTAGTAAAATACGGAATACTGAAGAGGAATGAACTCCATAGAACATTAATGAGTATGCATGGTAGATGGTTAGGATCAATGTGGATTCTCGTATTTCCAACACCTTTAAATAATTTGTTTCATTAGTTATGTTTCTATAAGCTTTAGTTTATTATTTAGTTTAATTTAATTAATTAGGATTTGTTAGAACATCCACCCGTCATCTTTTTCCTTTTCTTTAGGTTATAACTTAGTAGACATTCTCCCTATTCCTTTCCTGTGGGATCGACCTGGACTTATCCAGTATTACTTGCACGATCACCTACACTTGGGTGTTGCACAAGAGCACACATATTTTTAGCCGTGTCAAGTTTTTGGCACCGTTGCCGGGGAAGGCAACTAGGTTAGGATTTCACTAAGTTATTTCTAAGTTATTTTTTTTATTTTGCAAAAAAAAAATTTAATTAAAAAAATAAAAAATTAAAACCTTTGGACTTTTTCTCTCACAATTACAAAAAAAAAAATAAAGAAATAAAAATTTTATTGTTTAAAAGTTTTGGATAAACATGTCTTATCCATATTACCCTCCATACAACACAAGCACCAATAATAGGTACAAACTTGAAAATCAAAATAGTTATTCTCCAAGTTGGCAAGCACCCACTTATGACGCGCATTATCAACCCGAGTGCTACCAACCACCACAATGGGAAAATGATAGTGGTAGTCCCCCGTATTATCCAACGTATCAAGAACCTCCATATGGAGAGTTCCATCAACCGCAATGGGGATATAACCAATATAATAATGTAGGATATAGTAGTAGTTCTCATGATTACCAAATGCACCAAAACTTTCCTTCTGGGGAGTCTTGTCCACAAACACAATGGGATGGGAATTACTACCAACAACAATGGGGCAAAATTTCATATAGTAATAATGAGGAGAATAACCAAGTTGAGGATAATGGTATATTAAAATTACTACTTAGTGAAATGAAAATGCTAGATAGTGCACTAGATAAATTAGAAACTAGATATCAACAAGCATATGCTAGCCAACCTTTAGAAGACTATACCAGTCCTTCAACACTACAACCTAAATTTCAAGACACTAACAATGGAATGGAATTAGAGGACAATGACAGGTTTATACCGAATGAGGTTAACAACTCACTTGAGAAAGTGATAACCCAACAAGAACTCCAAAACCAAACCATTAAGCATGAAGTTGTAGAACCATATTCTCCTCAATATACAACCCCAGACATCAACTCCTTCACTGCCTGGATAAAGTTGCACAATTCCTTTGTCCAGAGCACCTCAATAGATAACATATATAGTGAGGAGAGTTACACAGATGAAAATGAGGTTTTTACCTATAATGAGAGTTTAGGTGACTGCGCGCAATTAGGAAAGGATGAGTCCCCTGTTGACTCTACCCCTACCTTTGATAGTGACCCTAGGGAGGACATAATTGAAAAATCTAAATCCTGTTTAGATTCATGTGATATTCATGAACCCTCACCTCTTTCGGCCAAAGAGGTGGTGTCACCAAGTTGCCCATCACCTATCCTCTCTATTAATCAAAGCTCTCATCCCGAGTGTGAAAGTCATGTGTACCTCAATATTGAACAAAATGAATGTGTTGTAGAAAAGGATGGTAAGGATTCTAGAACATGTTCTTCACAGAATTTTAACTTTCAAAATTCTTTGAGAGAATATTTAGAAAATATTGGTGGCACATTAGATGATTTTAAACTTCAACAAGAAGCTAGTAATCCTCTAGACTGCTTAACCTTCTTGAGTAATAATGACATTGAGGCTCAAATAGATGGCTTTATCCAAGTCCAGTCCAAAACTAGTTGAGTAGAACATAAATTAAATTCCTATGATTATATATCCATAGATTTTGTTCTAGAACAAGAGGAGAGTATTAAAGCTAAATTAGAATATTACTTAGACCCTACTCCTTTTATCGAACCGTGGCCACCTACTTGTATTAAAATAGAGGCCGTTATAGAAAATACCAACACCAACGATCATTTTCTGAATGTAATTCCTAAAAAGTGGGGTATACCTCTTATAACTGTCCCCAACAAATTTGGAGGCCATAGGTTTTGCATCATCTCCTCTGACCTTGAGCCTGACATTAGTTGGCGGGGAGTTGCAATTTTATGAGGATCTTTACATTCTTTTCACTGTTAAATTATTTCATTGGGAAGATCTTCAAAAATTTCGATTATTAATTTATGATAAAAATCTTCATTAACCGAATTTATTCACTGAGTAATTGAATTTCATTATCTATTTTTCATTGTTGCTACTAATGTTTTTGCAGGTAACTTAACAAAGAAAAATTTTATATATATATACACAAAAAAAAATCTGGATATTAACGCCTCGAGGTAACATCCTTCCTTCTCTCGCTTTACTTTATTTGTCCATGTGCTTAGTTTAGAACATTGAGAACAATGTTTAGTTTTAGTTGGGGGGAGTGAGTTATTGCATGTCTCGCTTCATTCTTTTTATACTTTAATGTCAATACACCTGCTTAGCAACATGACTCAGTAAATTAAAATTGTCAAAAATTATAAAATTTTTATTTGATTTTTTTTTAAGATAATAAATTGATTCTCGCATTTCTCTCTTAGTTAATGTAGTTAGTTATGATGCATTCGTGTTATTTTCTATATGTTACTAGTATGTGATACACTAGAGTAGTTTCTTTACTATCTTAGTTATAGCATGTTTTGTGCCTTTTAATCTTCAAACAACTTGAGCACCTTGTGACAACCTTGTACTTAGCTAAAACGAATGAGTAAGCATAACTAAGGTGTCTTGAGGGACTGTAGTGGAGACTAATAACCTGAGTGGGTTTTTGAGCCATTCTTTGTTTTTGAGGGTTTTAGAAAATTACTCTTAATTTTTTAAAAGCGTATTCATTCGTTAAAAGTCTCATTTTCTTCTTCATTTTGACTGATCACTAGAAGAGAACGTTCAGGATTTACCAAAATCTAGAGCTCTTGAATTTACTAAAATAAATTATCCTATTAACTTAGAAGATGATTTAGGCCATCTTTTGACCTTACACGCATAATAAAACATTGGCCTACTTCTATGATATTCCTTTACGTCACCCTTTGAGCCTTACCATATTTTCCTTGTCTTCACAATCCTAAAGTCTATACCTAACTCCAAATTAGGAGTTCAAGCCTCAGTTCTTTATTTAGGAGTGATTGGGATGTGTGCATTGACAAGAAGTTTGGTTGTGTGAATAAGGAAAAGTTGGCAAAAAAAATTGATGAAAAAAAAAGAAAGAAAGAAATAAAGGAAGAAAAGTATGAAAAGAAAAAGAAAAATATATATATATATATATATGCCAATGGTGGTTACAAAAGAAAAAGAAAAAATAGTAATAATAATAATAAAAAGAAGAGTGTGAAAAAGGAAATATAGATATATATATATATATATATATATTAAAAGAGAAGAGAGAGCTTGGAGATGTGGGGGAAGTTTGAAAATTTGTAGTATACATTCTGATGATGCCAAAAATTAGTGAGAGCAATTTAAGAAGAAAACAAGGTCACAGAGAGTTCGTATGTGGTTCGGTCCCGTTAATGAGGTGACCTACGTCCACGATTGCGTCTGTGCGCGTTCACTAGCAGATCACCGGCAGGCCTGGTGAGTCAACAAAATAAGGCGGCACTACCAGTAATACCGGCCGGGTGTATGCGTGTGTGATGGAGAGCTCTCTAGTCTCTGATTATGTGTCTCGAGAATTGATATTCCGATCCCTTTTATGAGGGTTGGTGGGCTCTTTTATAGGTGTAAGAGTCCACCTTTACATGGTAAGCTTCACTCGATTAGGAACCCTAAATCTAATCACAATAAATTTGTACAATGTTTGGGGAGTTTCCTAAGTGATTTAGGGAACTATTGATTCTCTTGATAGAGTCATGATTGCACAGGGATGGAAAGAAACGTGATTCATGCCGCAACTCCTGGAGCCCTACCATGCCTGGTACCCGAGCTGCAGGTATCTCGGATAAGCACAGCCGGACGCCCCGGGACTGCGGGCCCTATACTCCTAATCCGAATCCCCCGGGCTATTGGATGACCACGTGGCGGTTGATCCGCTATAGAATATTTCTGGACATATCAGCTGCCCCCCATTTTCAAAGTTGAGATGACGCCTTGTCAGATGAAATTTGAAAATTGAGAATGTTGCTTTAGACCCTGTCCGGGAAAGGACCGAGACCCCCGTTGAAACAGGGCGGGCTCGGAATGGTTCGGCGGTATATCGACCGAGCGATGACTCTGCAGGCCCGGGATCCCCATTACCACGTGTCTGCTGGTTATTGGTATAGTTCGGACTCAAAGCAACCAGCCCAAGAAGTAACCGAATCGTCCAGCTGGCAACTAAAGCATCACGTCGCGCATTTAATGTTCACGCTTTCTGAGGCGACGCCCCACGTGCCCGAAATGACAGTTTTGGCGGGAGAGTACGTGAACCATCCGATCAAATTGGATCCCAACCGTTCGTGCTGCTTATATAAGGAGCACTCATTCAACATGGTTTCTTCACTACGCAGTATCAACTGAGTCACCTGAGCAAACACTCCGAGCCCCCCGTTTCTCCGTCGTTTTCGCTCTAAAAGAAAAACTTCCATTCCCAGCAAATGGCTTCGCATATCGATCTATCGTCTGATGAAGGGCTAAGATCGTTCCGGGAGGACTGCCAAATTCCGGATGATGTGGTGGTCCGTCCATTCATTGAAGGAGAGGAGATTGCCTTCCCCTTTGTGCTTATTAGCAGCTATTTGCTGCTCATCGTTGGATTGCGCTTCCCTCTGCCGGTCTCCTTTTGCGACTTGCTTGAGGGGTTACGCATTCCACTACACAAGTGCCGCCCGAACGTTGCCCGCCTCCTCTGGGGGATATCGGCGCTGAACAAGCGGTTGGGATTGCTGCTCCGGCCTGCCGACGTCACGAGGTGCTACATACTGGGCATCGACAACGGAGGCCCTTACTTTCGCCCCAAGACCGAGGGAAAAGACCTTGTCCGAAGCCTAGACTTTCCGAACAAAAACTGGCAACGGTATCCTTGGGTTGTGGTTGCCGGCAACTGGCTGGAGGATGTCGTTCTCTGCCCCCCTGCGGCTTATAGTCCTGATCACTGCAAGCAGGCTTTCGCCGCCCTCCGTGGAGTTGTTCCTTCTACTGATGACACGGAGGCTCTCGACCAAGCCATTGAGGCCGGTATGTCGTTCTCTTATTTGGCAGGGAGACCTGCGGAGAACGTGGTTGCCGGACCTTCTTCTGCTGCTCCTGCCACTGCGGCTTCTGGATCGCGCCGCTATACCCGGTCCATGGCGACCGGGGCGCGCCCCGCCGGCAGGTCGGGCCCGACTGAGGGGCCGGTCACCTTGTCCACCAGCAGCGATTCCACCTCTTCTGAGGACGCAAGTCCCCCACCGGGCCCCTCCAAGAAAGGCAAGGAAAAAGAGATGGAGGAAGAGTCTCAACCCCCACCGAAAAGGAGCCGGCCAGAGATGTCCGCCGGTTTGCCCAGATCATGGTCGGACCTCTCTCTTGCAAACATGGAAAAACGTTTGCAGGTGGTGGAGAAGATGGGCGACGAACTACAAATGGACTCCGCCCTGCGGGGGGTGGACGTCCATGCCTTGGAGCTCGCTGTTGAGGGGCTGGTGGCAAAGGTGGCGGCCTTGGAAGAGGAGGTCAAGGCTTTGAAGGGCCAAGGACCTTGAGGGCACTTTTTGTTTGTATATATTTTTTTCCTTTTTTCTTTTAACCCGGGTAGGCTATTATAATTGCCCCCGTTTTCTGTATAGTTCTTCCTTCACAGCAATAAAAAGGTCCTTGAGGCCAACTTTTTCCTTCAACAAGCTCTTTGAACTGCATATCAATTCTGCATGAGTGGTTAATACCCGACCGGCTCGCAAATGCGCCCGGGCTATGATTGCTCGGGCCTGGACCGCTGCTATCCCGTGTCAACCAATCATTGGTCAGGTTAGATCCCAACAAGTGGAGACGTGGTCGTAACCAAACCGTTCGCAAACCAACGGAACCGTCTTTTCGTGTGTTTAATGCGCGCGCCTTTTGAGGCGACTCCTCACGTGATCGAAGCGACGGTTTGGGCAGGAAAACTTCTGGACCGCTGGATCTGTTCTGATCTGGGCCGTTCAGAGTCCTTATATAAGGAGCACTCGCCCCCTCTCCTGCGCACCTTCCTGATTCTCTTCTTTCTGATCTTTCTTTCCTCTTTCCCCTATTTCCTTCTTTCTTTCGAAGCGAGGCTAGAGAGAACGAACCTTGTGAGGTTTGAGCGGGAGTGGGATTTCTTCCTTCTTAGATTCGGTGCGTTTTTTGAGTCCGGTGGAACCCTAACTCACCTGAACCGAGCGGGCGTTCCTCACGCTGTTCTGAGAGAGTGTTACCTGGTGCTGTGGAGCATTTATTCATTACCATTCAGGTCAGTAACTTTACCCCCCCCTGTATATCAGGTTTGGGGTTTTCGATCCCTTCGCTAGTCGTCGTTTGTGTCAGTTCCTTCCCGCCGGAGGGCCAGAGATGGAACACTCCGGCTTTAATTCAGCGTCGAGATCGGAGAGTGAGCAGTATTGGTCAGGGTCCCCTGGCGCCAGCCTAGGCCAGCTCCCCGAGTCCCTGTCCGACCACCAAAGTGGGGCTAGGATCCCCATTCGTCTGTCTAGTAGTGAGTCTTCTGAGGAGGCCCCCGTCGCCTCCGTTTCGAGGGGGTTGGGCGACGAGTTGCCTGAGGGAACCGACCGCATGGTCTTCGCTTGTGAGTCTACTTCTTCTGTCCTACGCTCTGGAGATCTTCTCCGGATCAGGGAGAGATACTTCCTCCCTGATGGCTGCGCCCTAGCCGTAAATACCGACGGCGCACATCTATATCAGTCGGGGTTCGTTACCCTGTTTGAAGACGCTATGATGGCGGGCCTCCGACTTCCGCTTCACCTTGTAGCTCGAGACATGTTGATCTTTCTCGACATCGCTCCCGGTCAGTTGGCTCCCAACGGGTGGAGGTTCTTGATGGGGTGTATATCGTTGTGGCCCCAAGCGTTCGGGTATGAGCTTACCCTACAGGAGTTCCTCTGGGCCCACCGACCATTCCCCGTGCATAATGAATTGGGGTTTTTCTCATTTTCGACCCGTCCGGGCAGGAAAATCATTGACAACTGCCCCAGCAATAACAAAGGGTGGAAGGGCAAATTTTTTTAGGTGTCTACCCTTCGCCTCTGTGACATGGCTCCGGGGATCCAGTTGAGGACATCCTGGGCCAGGGAGTTGAGGGGTAAGACCGCCCTTCCGACCTTGTCTGCTACTTTGGCCTATTCGGAACATAGTGGATTACTAATTATTTTTCTTTCTTGTTTGCAGCAGGATCAACTAAACCCCCAGAGATTCCTGAGGTGTGTCAGGCCAGGATCCTGAAGCTAGCAAGGCTGCCCATCAGCATCTGGAACGTGCTGTCCCGGTCAGGAGAGTTCATCGTTACCTATTCCCCTGAGCCGCCTGTTCCTGCCCCCATTTTCATGCCATCATCCCGGGTGAGTATTACGCGTTAAACATGTACTTGCATTATTTCTGCCCCTTGCTCCTCTGACCGTACGATCTTTGTTTCTACAGAAATGGCTCCCAAACGTAACTTGGACCAGCTGCGGGAGAGATAGGATGCCGCCGCCGCCACTACTGCCGCTCGGGTGGCAATTGCCCAAGGAAAAAGACCGGCCACCGAGGTTCCAGGCGGCGATCGCCCGCTCAGGCGCATTCGCCATGGGACGACTACCCGTCCAAGTCCCGTAGGGACATCGGCTCCCCCCAGGCCGGCTGTTGAAGAGCCCGTGCCCAGGGCTGATGTTCCATCGGGGTTGCCCCCGGGCGGGCATGACAAGGCCCGAGAGAGGCTAAGGCCCTGCCTCGCACCAAGCCAGGTGACTGCGTGTGCCGAGCTATCTCCCCAAGGGATCCAAGGATGGCTATATAGCGTCTCCCACCTGGTGAGTGTTCTGCTGTTTTTTTTTTTTTTTTTTTAACGTGGACTTGCCCTGCACTTATTACTTGTTTAACCGATGTGCATTCTCCTGCTGTAGGTTGGCTGCATAGCCGCGGGATCTGAATCCGTCCATTCATCCCTGGCCGAGAAGGTGGGCGCCGCTGAAGCCGCCCTTTCGAAGGAGCGGAAAGAGCTGCAAGTAGCGAAAGCTGCCCTGGCCGTGGAGACAGCAAGACGAAGTCGCTGGCATTGAGCTTAGGGGCGGCTCAGTCAAACCTGGCAGCGGCTTTGGCCGAGCTGGAGGCTTCCCGAGCCCTTATCGCGGCAGCCGAAGCCCAGGCTAAAGCGGTGACCGAGACACCTTCCGCGGAGGCCTTGGAGAGAGCTTTTGACGATGGCTTCTTCCAAGGGTATGATGATCTGAAGCGGCGGGTAGCCCGGGATCACCCCGAATGGGTCCTTTCAGTCTATATGGGGATTGACTCGGATTACTGGGACATTGGGGAGGATCCTGGAACCGGTGAAGCTCCTGCTGCTGGTGAGGATCCGGCGGCCGCTGGAGATCCTATGGTCATCGCCGAGGCCACTGAGCTTGCCCCGGAGGGGGTTTTAGCGGAGGAAAGGCTTGCCGCTCCTGGGGAGCAGACCGGGGAGACCGATATTGCGGTCAATGTGGAGAACTGACTCCCCGGTCCCTCTTTCCTGCTATCTGTTTGTAGTTTTTTTTTTATTTCTCGGGGAGGCTACTACAACTGCCCCCCATGCTCTGTACATTTATTAAATTTAATGCAAAGGCCCCTGGGGTCACCCTTCCATTAATTTTGTTGTACTGCGCTTTAACTTTTACTGGTATCCGTGTGGCTTTGGCCAACCTAACATCTGTCTTAGCAAATGCTTTAGGACCGTAACCCACAGAACATCTAATTTTTGCTAGTATCCGTGTGGCTTTGGCCAACCTAACATCTGCCTTAGCAAATGCTTTAGGACCGTAACCCACAGAACATCTAGTCAGTTGTAATTCCCTGTATTAGGCCTTAGTATTTTCCTCTATCCCCTGCCCCCCAAGCGTTTTGCTAAGGCGGGTGTGCGGGTGTTTGGGAAAACTTGGCCGTAAGGAACCGACCTGGAACATGGGTGGTTGCAGGAGCGTTTGAAGCTTGCCATCGCTGGCCACCTAGGGGTTTGGCCCCATCGTCGGCTGGACCTAAGCAAAGCTTTAGTTAATTTCTTGTTTAGGTATAGATCCCTCTTGCCCCTAGGGCTCCTGTTAAGGAGGGGGCGTGCTGGGGATCGACCATAGGAAACCGACCTGGAACATGGGTGGTTGCAGGGTCCTTTGGTGCCTGGGTTCGGAGCCCGAGGTCTTTTGGTGCCTCGGGGTTAGGCCCGAGGTCTTTTGGTGCCTCGGGGTTAGGCCCTAGGTCTTTTGGTGCCTCGGGGTTAGACCCGAGGTCTTTTTGAGTATTGTCCGATGTACCGAAGGGAATAATGTTTCAAAGCAAACTTTTCCATTTTATTTAAAAGATAACAATCTGTAACAATTGTCCTATCAAGGCTACGTAAAAAGAATTTTCCTCATAACACTTGACTTCCGTAGCTATGTGCTACTGATAGTACTTGCGGAGATGTTGTATGTTCCAGGGGTGACTGAGGTCATGCCCGTCCATGCTTTGTAGCCAGTAAGTTCCTGGTCGGTTGACCCGAGTGACTATGTACGGTCCTTCCCAGTTTGCTCCCAACTTCCCATGGCTTGGAACTCGGGTGGACTGGTTCACTGCCTTAAGAACAAGGTCCCCAACCTGGAAACTACGATGCTTTACCTTACTGTTGTAGTACCGCGAGACCCTTTGCTTGTAAGCTGCCACCTTGAGATAGGCCTGGTCCCTTTTCTCTTCCACCAAGTCTAGTTCAGTCCTGAGGGCTCCTCCGTTGGCTAAGTTATTGAAGGTAGCCACCCGATGTGTGGGCAGCCCGAGCTCTGTGGGAACTACTGCCTCGAAACCATAAGTCAAGGAAAATGGGGTTTCACCCGTCGCTGCCCGAGGTGTGGTGCGGTAGGCCCACAGGAGGGCTGGTAGTTCATCGGCCCACAGGCCCTTGGCTCCTTCCAGCCTTGTTTTAATCGACTGCAAGATTGTGCGGTTAGTCACCTCAGCCTGACCATTAGCTTGTGGATGCTCGGGAGAAGAATAATGGTTCAGTATTTCATAGTCTGAGCAGAATTGTCTAAAGACAGGTGTATCGAATTGTCTCCCGTTGTCGCTGATCAGGACTCGTGGAATGCCGAACCTGCTAAGGATATTTCTCTCTACAAAATGTTCCATCTTTTGCTCGGTTATCGTTGCCAGGGGCTCAGCTTCCGCCCACTTGGTGAAGTAGTCGACGGCTATTACAGCAAACTTAACCTGCCCTTTCCCTGTTGGTAAGGGACCAACGATGTCGATCCCCCATTGGGCGAATGGCCGGGGGCTAAGGACCGGGGTCTGAAGTTCTCCCGGTTGGTTTATCATAGGAGAGTACCATTGGCACTTGTCACATCTCCGAACGTACTCTTGTGAGTCTCGGGCCATTGTTGGCCAGTAATAGCCTTACAATAGGGCCTTTCTAGAAAGTGTCCGGCCTCCTACGTGGTTCCCGCACACGCCTTCATGGATTTCAAACAATATTGCTTGGACCTGCGTAGGATGGACACAGCGAAGGTACGGGAGGGTGAACCCCCTTTTATAAAGGACGCCGTCGAGGACATGATATCTTGCCGCTCGGTACCTGACCCGCCTTGCCTCCTCTTTCTCGTCCGGTAGCTTTCCTGTCGTCAGGAAAGTCATGATTGGATCCATCCAACTAGGTCCCGGGGTAACCGGGTCAACCTCTATGCCCTCTAAGTTGATCACACTCGGCTCGGGTAGGAATTGTATCCTTATCCCGGGCAAGTCTGACTCAGCCGACGATGCGAGGTGGGCGAGCCGGTCAGCCCTGGTGTTTTCTTCTCTGGGTATTCGAGTGATGGAAAATCCTCGGAGTTGTTTGAATGCTGCTCGGACGAGTGCTAAGTAGGCCATCATGCTATCTTCCCGTGCTTCGTATTCTTGGTTTACCTGATTGACCACGAGCTGGGAGTCGCTGTAGCTTTCGACCTGTTGCGCACTCATCGAAACGGCTAATTGTAGCCCGACCAGGAGGGCTTCGTACTCGGCCTCGTTGTTGGAGGCACGAAACCCGAATCTCAAAGCATATTCAAGCTGGATGCCATCGGGGGTGGTCAGGATAATTCCGGCTCCGCTGCCCTGCCGGTTGGAAGAGCCATCTACATGTAGTATCCAAGTGGGGATGCCGGCGAGCAATCCGGGCGGTAAGGCCAGAGGCTCGAGTTCTTCGATCGGGTCTTCAGGATACGTGAACTCGACCAGAAAATCTGCGACGGTTTGTCCCTTGATGGCCGTCCGTGGTCTGTAAGTTACTTCAAACTCCTCCAGTTCCAAAGCCCATTTGACGAGCCTTCCGGATGTATCCGGTCGAGAGAGAATTTTGCGGAGAGGTTGATCGGTCAGTACTACAATGGCGTGGGCCTGGAAGTACGGTCGGAGCCTTCGGGCTGAAGTGACGAGGGCAAAAGCCAATTTCTCGATGCGGGAGTATCGGCTTTCCGCACCTTGTAGAGCCCGGCTGGTGTAGTAGACCGGGAACTGTATCCCGTGGTCCTCCCGAATGAGGGCTGAGCTAACCGCCGACGGTGACACTGCCAGGTATAAGAACAGCTCTTCTCCGGCGGTGGGCGTCGACAATAGGGGAGGAGAGGCCAGGTATTTCTTAAGTTCCTGGAATGCCTCCTCGCACTCCTCCGACCATTGAAAAGCTTTACGGAGGATTTTAAAGAAAGGGAGGCACCGGTCAGTAGCTCGGGAAACGAATCTGTTTAGTGCGGCCACCCGTCCGGCTAGGCTTTGAACTTCCTTCGTTGATTTGGGAGACCGCATGTTGATGATTGCCTGGATTTTGTCGGGGTTTGCCTCGATTCCCCGTCTACTGACTAAATGTCCAAGGAACTTCCCAGATGAGACCCCGAAGGTGCATTTGGCCGGGTTCAACCTCATCCTGAATTTTCTCAAAATGCTGAAGGCCCCGGCCAGGTGCTCCAGATGATCAGGTTCTTCCCGGCTTTTGACCAGGAGATCGCCCACATATACTTCCATGGACTTTCCGATGAGGTCTCTGAACATCAGATTAACCAGGCGTTGATATGTAGCCCCGGTATTCTTGAGGCCGAAGGGCATAACTCTGTAACAGTACGTACCTTGGTCGGTGATGAACGCCGTCTTCTCTTCGTCCCCGGGATACATGCTGATCTGATTGTATCCCGAGTAGGCATCCATGAACGAAAGGAGTGAGTGGCCTGCCGTTGAATCGACAAGGAGGTTTATCCTAGGCAGCGGATAGCAGTCCTTGGGGCATGCCTTGTTGAGGTCGGTGAAGTCCACACACATCCTCTATTTGCCATTGCTCTTTTTGACCAGGACAACGTTGGCCAACCAGTCGGGGTAGTGGACCTCCCGAATGGAGTTAGCTTTCTGGAGCTTCTCGACCTCCTCACTTACAACCCTTTGTCTTTCGGGGGCCATGCCCCTTCGCTTCTGCTTTACCGGACGGCAGTCTGGGCTGACATGGAGACGATGGGACATTACCCGGGGATCGATTCCGGGCATGTCCTCATGACTCCAAGCGAAAACATCCTGGTTTTGCTCCAGGAACTGGATCAACTTGCCTTTCAATGCGGGTTCCAGTAACGCACCTACATTGATCGTGCGGTCTGGGTGCTCCGGACTTAGCACAACTTGCTCCAATTCCTCCACAGGCCCCATCACGTCCCTCGGGTCCCGGGGGTCCATTTCTTGGACATTCAGAGTCTCAGTGATTGCCCCCCGTCGCAACGAGCTAACATAACAATTCCGAGCCGTGGTCTGGTCTCCCCGCAAGCATCCCGGTCCCTGAGGAGTTGGGAATTTTACGGTTAGGCTGTATGTGGAGACAACTGCTCGTGCTCTATTGAGGGTCGGCCTCCCAAGGATAACGTTGTAGGCCGATGGGGCATCCACTATCACGAAATTGGTGAGCAGGGAAACCTGTTGTGGATAGGTCCCCATGAGTACTGGGAGCTCGATCGTGCCGAGCGGTTGAGTGCTAGAGCCGTTGAATCCGACCAGGGGAGTAGCAACTGGCCGGAGCCGATCTCGATCGATCCCGAGTTGGTCGAATGCCGCTGCGAACATTATATCGGACGAGCTGCCCGTGTCAACTAGTACCCTTTGGACCATGTAGTTTGCTATAGACAGCGTCACCACCAGCGGGTCGTCGTGGGGGCAGTGGAGGCCCTGTACATCATCGGATGAGAACGTCAGAACGTCAGTTGGTGAGGGGCCGGTGGATTGGACCTGCCATACATCCGCTCGGGATGCTCGGGCGTGCCTCTTCCGTGCCGACTGTGAATCACCTCCGCCAGATGTTCCTCCGGAGATCACGTTGATGTGGCCGAGCGGTGGAGGGGGCTGACCGGGAGCTCGGGCATCCTGTCGGGGTCGTCTGTCTGCTGTGACAAACTCGGCAAGATGGCCCTGCTCTATCAGCTTTTCGATTGCTATTTTCAACTTGAAGCAATCCTCCGTTTCATGGCCGTGATCCTTGTGATAACGGCAGAACTTCTCCCGATTCCTCTTGCCGGGAGGGGCTCTGAGCTTGGTAGGCTGCGGAAGCAGCCTCTGCGCCTCTGCAGCGGCCATCACCTCATGTATGGGTCGGGAAAGAGGTGTGAAAGTTGTCGGGGGCTGGCCCCTAGCCTCTCTTTGATCTTGCTTTGGCTTCTTTCCCGGACCCTTCTCAAATCCCTCGCGTTTGCGCTTTGCTTTCGGGGATTCGTCTCCTGTCTGGCTAGCGCGCTTTGCCTTCAGGAACTCTTCGGTGTCTATGTACTTCCCCACTCTTTCCGAGAGTTCCACCAGGGTTGCCGGTCGATTGCGATGAAAAGACGTGGCCACCTTGGTGTGCTGAACTCCTGAGCAGAAAGCCATGATAGCGGCGGTCTCATTGAGGTTGCGAATCAAAAGCCTCTGCTGGTTGAAACGATCTACGTATTCCCTTAAAGATTCCCCCCTTTGCTGCTTGACAGCTAGCAGCTGGGTGTCTGGCTGCGACCGGTCCAGCATCCCGACAAACTGACTGATGAAGAGTTTGCCGAGGGTCTTGAAATCGTCAACCGTCCGCGGCTTCAGAGCATGGAACCATTGCGCGGCTGATCCCTTTAAAGTACTGGGGAATGCTAGGCATAGCAACTCGTCCGTGGTAGTGACCAGTGCCATCTGCGCCTTATAGGTGCGGATGTGGTCCACTGGACTCCCCTTGCCGTCGTATGAGCTGAGATGAGGGGGCTTGAACTTCCGCGGGATTGGGAACTGTGTCACTCGGGCAGTATAGGGCGACTCCGTTTCTGTATTAGTGAGGTCGTGACCGGACTTGCGGTTCAGCCTCTCAATCTGCTGTTGCAGCTCCTCGACCTGGGCCTTGACATCAGTACGCCCGGTCCTTCTCTCTGCATCTGAATAGTAAGTGGGGTCGGACGATGATGCCTCGTCCTCGAAGCGCGTCGATCTTGGGGATAGCACTCGGCTGCGGGTTCGGGATAGCCGGTGCCTAAGATCATCCCGGCTTAAGGCGGGCGGATCGTCGACCGGTTCCCTGACCTTTCGTCCGGATGCTTCTCCCCTTGCAGCTCGCCGCCGTTCGATGAGGATCCGGGCATCCTCTACTCGTCGCGCTCGGCGAGGGACATACCGAGGTCCTTCCTGTGGGCGCTTGGTAGGCTGGCTACGTTCTCCCTCTGCCCGGCTTTCCCGGTTTAGTTGGGACCCTGGAGCGGACCTAGTCTTTCCGCGCGTCCGGGCAGGCCTCTTACTGGGAGCGCTCTTTTCGGGCCTCTGACTGGGAGTGCTCTTTTCAGGCCGCTTCTCCGACGAAGGGCTTTTCTCGTGGTCCTCGACCACTTTTTCATTCTGGGCTATGAGCGCATCTATTTGCTGTTGTGTTCGGAGCTGGCCTTCCAAGAGCCGCTCCAGCGCTACTGCGACCTGGTCGGAGGTCATGGAGGTCGCCCGCGTCTCGATCTGTAGGTCCTCCTGACCGGTTGAATCGGCGGTCTTCTTGCCCTTCTTCTTCGGCATGTTGATCAGTCAAAGATTTTTGTTAACAAGGAAATCGTGTCGTTTCCCACAGACGGCGCCAAACTGATGATGCCGAAAATTGGTAAGGCAATTAGGAAAGGAAATAAGATCACAGAATGTTTGTATGTGGTTCGGTCCCGTTAATGAGGTGACCTACGTCCACGATTGCGTCTGTGCGCGTTCACTAGCAGATCACCGGCAGGCCTGGTGAGTCAACAAAATAAGGCGGCACTACCAGTAATACCGGCCGGGTGTATGCGTGTGTGATGGAGAGCTCTCTAGTCTCTGATTATGTGTCTCGAGAATTGATATTCCGATCCCTTTTATGAGGGTTGGTGGGCTCTTTTATAGGTGCAAGAGTCCACCTTTACATGGTAAGCTTCACTCGATTAGGAACCCTAAATCTAATCACAATAAATTTGTACAATGTTTGGGGAGTTTCCTAAGTGATTTAGGGAACTATTGATTATCTTGATAGAGTCATGATTGCACAGGGATGGAAAGAAACGTGATTCATGCCGCAACTCCTGGAGCCCTACCATGCCTGGTACCCGAGCTGCAGGTATCTCGGATAAGCACAGCCGGACGCCCTGGGACTGCGGGCCCTATGCTCCTAATCCGAATCCCCCGGGCTATTGGATGACCACGTGGCGGTTGATCCGCTATAGAATATTTCTGGACATATCACATTCCAATCACATCCTTTGACCCAACTGAATATTACGAACCTCTTTCTTCTTAATCGAACACCTCTTTTTCAAAGTCCTGATGATTTTAAGTAAATTGGATTTGAAGTTAAGGTAATGAGAGAGTTCTCCACGGTATCTCGCTCTTCTAGTGAAAAGTATCCATTCATGAGACTTTGTGCACTAAAATGTCCGTTTTTCTATTTAGATATGAGAAGCATTAGATTCCATTTACATTTACTATTTATAGCTTCCATATCACGTGTGATAATTATTATACCTAATTCGGAGTGATTTCATCTTGAGAGTGTAATCCCGGTGAGAGTTGAGTCAAAATGAACGTCTTGATAGTGTCTTAGGTTATGCGAGCTTTGAAATTAAAGTTTTGTATTTTGGTTGTCCATTCACACACACACTTGAAGATTGATAGGTATGGAACATTCTAATGACTTTGATAGTAGATTAACTGTAATGTGTGTGTTGCATGGCTATGACATACTAGAGAGTTTCATAAGATTGTTGAGTTTAACCACATTGTTAATGAGAGGAAAATTTCTTGAAAACATTTAAATGAGAACATTACCATAAGCATGAAATTTGTGGGTAGATTCGCTGCAAATCCTCGTGAGACAACACTCGTCCACTAGGGGGAACCTAGGGGTTTAAAGGCTTGTTGCATACACTAAATGCAATCGCGATTCCTACGAAAGTGATTTAGGATTTTTACTTTCTTTTGTTTTCAATTCTTAGAGTTTAAATAAACATTGCTGTAGTTTGCTTCATTGCTAGGGACTAGCGACGAGCTAGTTGGGGGGTGTGATTCGAGGTGAAAAGTGCATATTTATAGCGTAATACATGGTCCTTTATGCATACTTTTATCCCCAAAGTCCCTACAGTTAGGTGCATTCTAATAACAATGTTCTTTCTATTGTGTTAATGCTAAAACATATATTTATGCGTTGTTTTATAGGTATTAGAATGCAAATCAATGAAGTGGAGCTAAAGAAAGTGATTCTGGTGAAGAGAACAACAGAAGCAGCTGAGAAAACACCAATTTTGACAATGAAGACTTCAGATTTGGAAGATTTTCCCAGAAATATGAAATGTAGAACTTTGAGTTACGATTGCGTGGTCGCAAATGCGAGGTCAATCCGAGGTCCGAGTGAAAAGTTATGTCCATTCTCCCATCAGTGCGCAGAGTTGTAAAAATCAGAGAGTTCAAGCCCTTGAAGAGAATTCAAGCCCTTGAGACTTCGATCGATCGAGCTAAGCTCGATCGCTTGAGCTTTATTTTCTCCCAAAAGTTGCGTAAACTTTGCAGGAACCCTATAAATAAGTTGTTTTGATACCAGACGAAGGGAGGATGCTCCAGAATGCAAAAAACAGCAGTTTAGGGTAGTTTTAGGGTTAGATTAGGAGTAGATTAGGTTAGATTCTTGTTTTTCTTCCACTTTTCCTTTGTTATACTCAAGATTATTGAAGATTCAAGTTTATTACAAGTTATAATCTGATTATTTCTAGGTTTTTCTTCTCCTTTTCGTTGTTTTATTGTTTATTGCTTTAGATGTAAATGATTACTCTAGTTTACTATTCCTGTATTAGTTTTATTATGTTCCTGTAGTTTAGACGTTGGAAATATGTGATGAAATATTGATTCTTAGCCTCTGCCATGTATGATCGATCGAACCAGAGCCATAGTCAAGCGATCGATCGAAATGTCTTCGATCGCTTGACTATGGGCTCGATCGATCGAACCAGAGCCATAGTCAAGCGATAGAAGACATTTCGATTGATTGAAGGATGATGCTGTCCGATCGATCGAGAGCGCTTCGATCGATCGAACATGTTAGTTCCTGAGATGATTCTTTTAAGCATTCCATGACTTTTTGTTTTAGAAATCTGTCCTCAAATTGTCCCTATAACCTCAGTTTGTCACAACAGTTTTTAGAACTTGAAGCCTTAAGGCTATTTTCTTCAATGACTTTTGAAAACCACTTTGAAAGCCTTTCACCATTTAGAGTGCAAGTAATAACCATTGTTTTAAACCGTCTTCCAAGTATTTTAAATCAACTATGATGATGTAGTCTCGGTCATGAAAGGGCTATTGATTCTATATCTTTAGTAAAATACGGAATACTGAAGAGGAATGAACTCCATAGAACATTAATGAGTATGCATGGTAGATGGTTAGGATCAATGTGGATTCTCGTATTTTCAACACCTTTAAATAATTTGTTTCATTAGTTATGTTTCTATAAGCTTTAGTTTATTATTTAATTTAATTTAATTAATTAGGATTCGTTAGAACCTTCACCGGTATATTCATCTTTTTCCTTTTCTTTAGGTTATAACTTAGTAGACATTTTCTCTATTCCTTCCATGTGGGATCGACCTGGACTTATCCAATATTACTTGCACGATCACCTACACTTAAGTGTTCCACAAGAGCGCACAACTTTTTAGTCGTGTCATCTCCTTTGACCCACATAGACATTTAGCATACTCACATAACCATATCACCATGCTTTATAATACGTACTCGCTAAAATTAACCGGCCTACTTTAACATAGGAATTTTGCCCGGGTCACAATTTATACAAAATATCTAAAACATCCAAAATTGTCTATATTACAAAGGCTCGGAATTCATACCTCAAGCTATAACTCTCAAATTTCAGGAGAAGTACTAGGAGACCAAATAAATGTCGAATCTCGGATCTCAAGTGATTCCTACAAGTATACAGGTGTTTTTCCCAAATTCTTAAAATTAGCTTTTCGGAAGAAAAAAAAACTTTTCCAAACGAGGCCTAAGAGGTATCAAAATGAAGCTCTTACCTCGGGGAGTCCAAATACGAAATCTGGTGAAAACTGACGGACGAACGGTCATCGTTTGTCGTCGACAAGGTCGTGACAATAAATCTCCCTTTTCTCTCTCCTCCTCTAGATATTTTGAAGTTGTGGATAATAATGAAAATCTCATCCACCACTATATATAAGCACGACTCTCGAAAATTATGTTTACCTCCCCGTGAGTTCTCAAAACTTCTAATTAACTCCTGAAACGTCACACACGTCCATTTTATGACTTCACGAGTTAAAACTAAAATTTATAAAAGTTTTCGTCTAGGTTTGTTTGGGTTCAAAATCACGTAAAACTAATTCCGTGGAATCTTTAGACTACTTACTTTTTAAGCAACGTATCACTCACGTTCTTACCATAGTGTTCTAAATGATCTAAGACTAGATAAAACTACCAAAAATTATACTACACTGGTATAATTACTATTCATGAAAATCAAGTAAAGTCAAATAACATTTAAAATCATATAAATTTCACTTATTCATGTCAATGCATAATGACTTCACTGATTACTGTGTCCTCAACTAACACACCAACGTTTACCACATCAACTCCATTCACAATTATCAATTAACATTGACAATTTTTGAAATTCAAAGATGTATTTTAAAATAATGATTTTCTGGGATGAGCGTGACATGTTCCATCTAACAAATGACGGGAGGCCTAAATACTTATTATAAGGGGACAAATTTTGGGCCCCAAGCAGCATGCGGATATCATTCACAGCAATAGGATCAGTGTTTGTGCTAAAAAAAGCACAAGACTTATTTAAATTAACTTGTTGTCCTGAAGCATTTTCATAGCCCTGAAGGATAGAAACCAAGTCTTCGCATTCACGCACAGTTGTTTTGCAAAAAAGGAAACTGTCATCCACAAAAAACAAGTGAGTGATTTCAAGACCTCTACGGCCCAAAATAACACCCCCTAAACAATTCTGGGATCGAGCTTGAGAAAGAGCTAGAGAGAGAACCTCAGCCACAATGATAAATAAATACGGCGACAATGGATCCCCCTGTCGCAAGCCTCGAGAGGGCTGGAACTTCTGAGAGGGTTGTCCATTAAACAACAACGAAAAATAAACTATCTCAACACACTCCATAATCAAAGAGACCCATCGAGCATGGAACTAATCACAGTAAAATGCATTTGAGAAAGATCCACTCTACCCTATTGTAAGCCTTACTCATGTAAAGCTTTAGAGCCATAAGTGTTGTTTTACCTCTAGTTCGGGACTTCAAGTGATGCATAGCCTCAAAAGCAACCAACACATTATCCGTGATTAACCTCCCAGGAATGAAAGCACTCTGTGAATCAAAGATTACATGGAGTAGATACCTTTAGACGATTTTCCAACACTTTTGAAATGATTTTATAAAGAACATTGCACAGGCTAATGGGTCTGAATTCAGAAATCTTATTCGGGTCCTTAACCTTTAGGATCAACACAAATGAGTAGTGTTAACTCCAACGGTCAGCGACCCTAGCTTAAAAAAATCTTGGACACAATACACAATATCAGGACCCACCACATCCCAGTAAGTTTGGAAAAACAACAGGGACATACCATCCAGTCCCGGGGCTTTATTCAGGTGCATCTGGAAAATCGCTTCCTTTACTTCCTCTGCCGTGACTGTAGATACCGGCATTTTGGGCCCACTTTTCAATTTTAAACAATTTCTTTCAAATACAAAGAGTCGCCACTTAATTTTTGAAAGGAAAATTAAGAAACCATTTTTAAAGCAAATCGATCTTTGGCGAAACCAAAGATTAACTAGGACCGGAGATTATGGAATGAGAGAGGAAGGAGTCCGACGGACTAAAACACCCTCTCTCATCCTATCTCGTGATAGGCCTTTACTCAACATCCTTTTAATCAACTATTAATCTAAGCATGCCCTCAACTAATACATAGATATAAATATACATTACACAAGCATGTTGAAATTGTGTAAAATTGCTAATGACAAAATATCATTCGAAACCATATAATTCACTTAGCAAGCAAGATGATATGCAACAGAGGACAAGAGAACTTATCTGGGATCCAACCGCGAATATTAAACGTGCAATGCATGCAAATAAATAAAACCTAGGAAAAGAGTCTCTAATCCATATATACAAGTAAAACAAGACCTATTTCTAAGGTGTCGTACATGGAGTCGAAAATCAATAAAAATTAAAGAAGCAAATTAAACTAGAGAAGGGTTGGGAAATTGTACCTCAAATGCGCTACAAAACAAATATTAGTACACACATTTTAAACAAAGCACATTATTGGATCCTAAGTAATAATTCCTAGCAAGAGACAAATTCTATTTTCAAGTATCAATCTACATGAATGAATGCACATGGATACATGGATATGAACAATATAAAGACCATAAACTAATCATTGATTTGGATCATTTAGCCTTTGGCTCCAAGCTTGAATAATCTTTATTAGAGTATGGTATAAGCCTTAGGTTAAGGAAAGATCATTAGAACCATTATTTACAAAGTTGGTAAAAACTGTGACAGGATTCTAAAAATTGGTGAGTGAAGATCAGAACTTCAAAGAAATAAAAGGCATGGTTCTTGGCGTTTGATCTTGATGATTTTTGGACACTAGATGCCTCTGTGAGTCTAGTTTTTAATCCAAAAAGAAAATCAAGGTTTCAACGGTTAGATATCTGGATATTGACTAAAAACTAGACGTCACTCAGAGACTTACAATTCTCTGTCCAGAGATTTTGTTTGTTTTTTTAAAAAAATAGTAAAAAAATGAGAAACACTTTATTCTTTTTAGGGTGTCTTCCTAACACATTGAACTACTTAGAAAATTTTATTTGAAGTCAAAGATGCTTGATTAATTCTCTGATTTATTGATTTCAAAAGAGTGTTACTGTTCTGGAATTTTGGACAGATTGTTGTTGTTTCACAAAACTCATGACCAAACAACTTTAACCATGAAATCTCATTGAAACAAAAATTACAACAGTAAAAATTTGTGTTATTGACACTTTCCAGTTGGTTTCATTCGATTCCAACGGTCCATTATTTAACTAAAAATCCTCGATCAAAAATAGTTTGTAAATTCACTATTTTTATATGTCAAGTTCAACTTTATTTCTTAACCCCAACTATTAAATCATGAGGTTGGGCTTAAACCAAACCATTCCTCCTACCATTTGATGGTCATTGGAGACTATGACATTTAACTTGTGGATCTTAAATGAAGTATGGAGAAACTTCATAAAAACCCCAAGACAATGAACCTAAACCATGGAGATAAGTTTAGACTCAAATTATTCCTCCTACCATTTGATGGTCATAGGAGACTAACAACATTTAAGCTTGTGGATTTTAATGAAGTATGAAAAAACTTCATAATATCCCAAGGTAATGAATTCAAACTATGGTAAAAGTTTGAACTTATTGACTCAATATATTAAAATCAACCTCAATCCCCTTCATAAATCATAAGTTCATAAGAATATTGAGGGACTCTAAACACAAGGATTCAAGTAGGACATTGATAGTCTTATGAATCTAAAAAATAGACATAGTCAAAAGGAAAAAGAAAACAAAACTTCAAACATCATCAACTCCAAGGTTTATTTATACTCTAAACCCAAGGCTATTTTGATCCAAACTAATGAAATGAGAGTTCAATCAAAATATATGTGGTGTGTGATGAAATGAGGTGGGAAGAGAGACTTTGAAAATGTGTAGAAGATTCTAAGTATCTATATATTGTGATTGAACTAGAGTAAGAAACTAAAACAATTTAGAGTTTACCTCTAATGATCCTCAACTCTTTGGTTGTTCTAAGACTTCCAAAGATTAAACTCTTCTTCTTGCTCTTTCTTCCAACCAACCCTCTTTATTACTCTTCTTAATTTAGAAAGTGTTTAAGGAGAATCAACCTAGGGATTCTAACATTCCAAAATTCCAACCTCCCTTAATGGGGATACACATCCTCTATATATAGGCAATCTTTAGAGGGTTATTTTGGAGAATTCGCAGCAAAAACCCTAATTACCGCCGTCTTTTGATGCGACCTATTTTTGGACAGGCTGTCATAAAAATACAGCACTCTCTGGAGATGGAAGCAGCACTCAGTCACTAATTGTCGATGCGGCAGTCACTGATTGTCGAAACGACATTCAGTGAATGCCGATGCCGCATTCAGGGAGTGCCGCGGACAACTTCACAGACTGCCGTTTTTTATGTAGAAATCCATTTTTTCGCGGCATTTAATGAAATTTGTGGCACTCACAGAATGCCATCCGGCACTCCATAGAGTGCCGCAGCGGCAATTCGAGACTATCGCAGATTCTATCATGTGTCGTTTTACTCTGTTTTCTTTTTCTTTTTCTCTCTTTTCCTTTTTGTTTTGAATTGAAAGAGCCTTCGAAAGAGCTTGAATCACCTTTGAAAGTCTTGGATTAGTCGGACGCTTGTCATCATTGGGCCTCAGAGGTAATACTCCCCTTAATTCGATGTGTGGTCAAAATTGGGGTGTCTACAGTGACAGCATGAAGTAACTGTCTATTCATCCCTTCAGAGACTTTTGGCAAACTAGTATTAAAAATTCATCCACACCATGAACATTTTGCGATTTGAAGATATCCTGAAATTATTTAAAAAAACATTCTGGCAATTCGCTTCCTGATCGCACTATTGACCATTTGAGTCTTCAATGCCCATAATACGGATTCGTTTCTGGCGTTGAGTAGCTTTACGGTGAAAAAAGGATGTATTCAAATCCCCTTCATGGAGAACCCTAGACCGTTGACACCACATGATCTCCTCATTCTCAAGCAAGCCATTAATCTCATTTTGGAGCTCCCTTTCTTTAATTCCCAATCTGTTGTTCGAACGAGAATTTTTAACGGCACTAAGCTCTTGCATCTCTTCCTTGATTTTACGTTGCACATTACCAAAGGTGTTATGATTCCATGAAGTAAGAGCGACCCCACATCTTGCTATCCTCTCCATTGCTCCAACTCCCATCTCTCGGCCACCCTCCCACGCAGTAGTCACAACATTGCCACAATCCTCATGATGAACCCATATGCCTCAAATCAAAACATTCGCACTCTGGGACTCCAGAATCTCAATGTATCTCGCTCAAGGACCATCCGAATAGGGTAGTGATCGGAGCTTGATGCAGTGAGATGAGACACCGAGGAGCCCGAGAACTTCTGCCTCCGTGAGCTCGAAGCCACAACTCTATCAAACCGCTCTTAAATTAAATTACCTAAGAAACGATTATCCTGCCACGTAAACTTACCACCACTGAACCCAAGATCTTCAAGACCACCGTAATCCAAAGTATCCCGAAACATCTCCATAAGATTCTGATCCCTAGACCTTCCACCCTCTTATTCCCAACCACCCAAATTCTCGTTAAAATCTCCACTGACTACCCATGGACATTGGGATGTCCCAGCCAAGTTCCTCAGCAAGTTCCACGTGCAAAGACTCTTTGATTGTTCAGGATGTCCATAAAATTCAACTTGTTGCCACTTGCCAAAACGGGAACCCCCGTCCACCTCAATGTCAATATGGTGTTGAGAGTAACTTAGCAAAGTAGCACCCATATCCCCCTTTCCAACACAAAGCTAAACCCCCACTTCGGCGCACACAACTAACCAAAATGCATCTAATATGCCTCCTTTCTTTTTGTTTGTTAACAAACACCATTAACAAAGGATATGAAATTACGTTTTTACCCTTACTAATTATTTAGTTAAACAAAAGTCCAAACACGTGTGTAATGGCTATAAAGAAACAAAACCCCTCCATTATTCACTGAATACTCCACCATCTCACTTAATTGCGTAGAACAAATCGAACCCAAATGTTTTGGAAATCATAGTACTGATCGTTCGCGCATCCAATATTCTTGAAGGATTCGACATTCCATCGATAAGGTGTTATCTACTTTGGGGTTTTGTGAGATTATTCAACTTTATCCTAGGGATTTGTTAGATTATTTTAACTCTATCCCCAAAACTCTAAGGATTTGTGAGATTATGCAACTGTATCTCCAAAATTCTAGGCTCTTGTAAGATTATGCAACTGTATCTCCAAAATTATAGGGTTTTGTGAAAATTCTAGGGTTTTTAGAAATGATCGTATTTAATATGCGATTTCTCTTATCACGGGACGATGGAGGAAACAAGACATGATCTATTGGTTCACTATCGTGGTGTGGTGAACACCATTCCAAAATGTGGACCCAGACAGGTATGGTTACCTCGATCTTTTAGGACATGTTTTTAAAGCATTCCTTCAGCAAGTTTCGAAAGATATAGGGGTGACGATGAGTGTAGAATACAACATTACTTGTTTAACCACAAGATTTTCAATAAAAAGTGATCAAGATGTGTTGCATATGTTTGAACTGCATAGTCGGAACAAATGTATTTACATCTACGTAGACACTACTCTAGTTGGTCCTTTGGATACAATGATAAAAATGGTTGATGTTGGTAGTCCAATTGGAAGGGGTAGTCCCATTGGGCGAGAAGTGGATGTCCAATAGGGAGGGGTAGTCCAATTGGGCGATGCAGTAGAAGTCCAATAAGGAGGGGTAGTCTAATTAGAAGGGCTAGTCCAATTAGAATTGGGAGAAGCAGTGGTAGTCCAATTGGGAGAGATAGCAGTAGTCCAATTGGGAGAGACATTGGTAGTCCAATTAGGAGAGAAAGTACAATTACAAGGGGTAGTCCAATTATGAGGGTCAGTGAAAGAGGAATTCAAAGTGGGAAGGGTAGTCCAATTAGGAGGGGCAATAGAAGGGGAAGTCAAAGTGGAAGGGGTATAAGAGGTCCAATTAGGAGGGATACAGGAAGGGGTACAAGAGCTCCAATTGGTGAAAGCGATGATGATGAAGAGTTCAGTATGAGTGAAGATGATGAGGAGTTTAACTATAATAGTGCTGATGAAGATGAGAGTGTTGAGAGTGAACTTTTTGATATTTTTGATGGGAGTGAATTTGAGGACTTAGGTGATAGTGATGGAGGTCTCTCAGCTTATGAATATGATGATAGTATTGGTAGATATTCAAGTGGTGAAGATGATGTGGACACAATTAATATGGACAAGATGATGAGAGGGAAGATGTTTTAGATGAAGAGAGGGCAGAAGGAAATCACAATACAAAAATGAATGTTGTTTGAAGATGTGGATCACTTCAGGAGTGTGTTGAAGAAGTATGTAATTGAACATGGTTTCAAGTTAGATAGAGACAAGAATGAAAATAGTAAGGTTACAGCTCACTGTCATAATAGAGGATGTCAATGGAGAATCCATGATTCACCACTGGCAGATAAGGTGACTTACAAGATTAAGACATTTAATCCTGTAAATACATGTATAAGAGAAACAAAGAACCCAAAAGCAAATTCAGTGTGGATTGGTCAAAAGCTAGTTGATTCTATAAAAGCTAATCCAGATATGAATGTTGAAGCTATGCATGCTTACATGGTTAATGAGTATGGAGTTGAATGTGGTAAAATACAATTATATAGGGGCAAAGTTATATACTTGTATGAAAGAGTCACGAACATGCAAAGTTGTGTTTTCTGGTGGGGATGAGTATAAGGTGCTTGATATGGGTAAGACATTTGTGGTGAATATAAGATAGAAAAGTTGCTATTGTAAGATATGGGATATCAGTGGTGTCTTGTAGGCATGTGGTAGCCTGTTGTTCTACTTGTAGGGTGAAGGTTGAAGACCTATGTGACCCATGTTATTCAAGAACTACATATGTTAAGGCCTATTATGAGATAATACATCCCATCCATGATGAGTCCATGTAGGATGTGGTTATAGGTGACCAAGTGCAACCTCCACCACTTAGGAGACATCCTGGTAGGCCAAGGGTTAGTAGGAAGAGAACAGCAGATGAACCACTTCCTGGAATGTCTAATTCAAGGAGGTCATGTACTGTAAGATGTGACATTTGTGAGGCAATCGGGCACAATAAGAGGATATGTGGAAGGGCTCCAGGATTGTCACACCCCAATCCACCCCTAGTGGATTAGGACACGTGTAATAGGACTATACGCACCCAAAATACACTAATAAGAAAGAAACCATGTTAATTATTAAGAAAAACATGATTTGAACCAACATAAAAGGGTTTGCTGTGACAAAATAGCCCCAAGGGAAAAATTGTCATTAATAAGGTATAACAAAATTTTACACCAAAAAAATAGATTTTTGAGTCTCGGTTCCAATGCAAAAAACGGCGCGCGAATCCGAATTTTCTAGAAAGAGTTATGTCCGTTTCCGTAAAAGCCGTTAGAAAATATTTTCAAAATCACAGTTTTGGACAGAGGGGCATTCGACCGGTCGAGAGGGTCAATTCGACCGGTCCAAGTACCCTCTGGACCATATTTTCTCCTATTTAACACCCTTAAAAGTCCCCAAACTCCCAAGGCATTTGGGGCTACTTCCCAACCATTTTAGAGCCACCAAAAAGTGCTCGAAAGCATCGCAAACTCATTAAAACACACAACCGTTGAAAGGTTTTACTCCTAATCACTTCAATAACCATTCAAGCATTGTAACTAGTTTTGAACTCATGTACAACATAATTGAAAGTGAAGGTGAAAGCGACTCCACGAGTCGATGTCAACATTACTAAGCTATTACATACAACTTAGTTACAACCAAAACACATTCAAAACATACACACAACTTCTTTTGAGTCAAAAAGAACCCATAACACCCATTCCTTGCTCAAAACCATATAGCAATGAAGATTTTTACCCAAAACATTTCCAAAACTATTTCAAACCATTTGAAAAGTAGTTTTAACACTCTAAGCATATTGATTCTTCACTAGAAACATAAACTTGCATCAAACCCCTCATTTTCCCCAACATGAGTATAACTTGTCAAACAAAAGACCCCAAATCTAGTTTGCCTTTTAAAGTTACATAATCTATAAAGTTCTCCCCATATACACACAACTTATGGACATCATATTACAACTCATACCACAATATACAACCAACACTAAATTGAACCTTACATATTACAAGTTTTCCAAAATGAGTTAACTATACATCTCTAAACCATAAGTTTCATTAAGATACTTAAACATCTAGATTTATAAACATATCAACACACATCTCATAACCCCCACGCTCACCCCGTCGTATGATCATTTCCTTTCTTCCTCTTGTGCCGTACCTACGGTGATTATTCAATAACAACAACAGAAAAAAAATATTTGTTTAAGCTTTCGCTTAGTGAGTAAAGCTAATCACATGTATGAGTGTATGTCATATTCAATGCACAAATCAACAATCAACATATCACTTAGTTTTCAAAAGATCAAATATCAATTCACCGTGTCGTCGCTCTTGCCTTTTTCCCTTATGCGCATATAGCACCTCTAATTTACACCATCTCACATACCCTTCCACAGTTGGGTCGTCACCCACACACCTTACACAGTTAAGTGGTGAGTACCCTTACACTGTTGGGTTTTTCCACGTCTCCTTATTATGGAGTAAATCCATGGTGAATCAACATAAGGCTTTCTTCAACCCACATAACACATAATCACATAATCATCTCAACATGGAAATCCTTGCAAAATTAGGCATAATAAATTCCAATTTATACTATCATGCTTTAACCATCATAATTCAACACATTAACATCATAATCAACATAATACTTCATAAATTGTAACATTAAACACAATTATACATTTATCCCATGGATTAGAGTCACTCACCTTAGCAAAATCTACCCAAATTAAACCAAGAAGATGCTGAATTTACCAAATCCTAGCCCAAATCTTACTCCAAAGTAGTTCCTACACGTTTTCGGCAAGCCGCTTGTCACCGTTTAGAGTGAGCTACTAAAATCCAACAATTTTAACGTAAATTAAAGGTATAGAAATGTTTGCCTCACCTCCACGAGTCTGAAAATGGCTTCGATTCGTGAATTCTACGAACGGCGGCGACGGAACGGCGAAAAAACCACGTCGGCGTCTCGTCTCCGTCTTTCTCTCCCGAGCTCTCTCTCTCTTTTCTCTTGATTTTCTGTCAATTGTTTTGAGAGTCTCCCATTCTCTATTGACACATACACACATGCACAATGTGTGGTGTCAATCCCACATTTTTGCAACTTTTCATTTGCATCCCTAAATTTTCTTAAGTTCTTATTATGACATCCCCCAAACATTCCATTAATTACCCAATTATCTAATGAGTGTTTGTCTAAGTTCCGTATGGGTCCCAATGTGGGTCCCACATATTTTGTGAAATTGCTATCGCACCTACTAATTTTAAATCTTTTTTATTTATACCCTTATTTGGGTGTCAAATGCGAACACATAGATCATCATATAATATGAACGCATTTAAGCAAATATTCATGTAATCACATAAATGCATTTAACATATAAAATGCAAATTTCATATTATCCGGGCCCTTCACTGGGTCCCACTCCAATACCTGTCCCACCTCACTGGGAACTTTTCCACATGGTATCCTTCTCTGAACACTTTTTCCACGGGCGAGTCCAAGCCTCCCCTTAATCCATTTTATACACTAATTATATTAATTAATGCATATTATGAGATAATTAAACCTTTTCCCCGGGTACGGGTGTTACAAGTATCCAGTTCTCAACCAAATGAGAGAGTAAGAGGAAGTGGTAGAGGCAATGGAAAGGGGTCAGGCAAGTTCTCAGCCCAATCCAAATGCAAGAGACAGGGGCAGGGGGCAATCAACTTCTCATCCCACTCCAAGTGAAAGGGACAGGAACAGGGGGCAATCAACATTTTGGCCCACTGTCACACAAATGTGGTAGCAACTTTTGGTCCTTTTTGTTCATTTTTGGTGATTACATATGAAGATGTTTTGGGTATCAGTTTTTTGGTGGTTACAAAGATGTTTTGGGTTCAGCTTTGGTGGATGCACATACAATCTTTTTTGGAGTTAAAACAAGAATAGGATATACACTTGTATGTAATAGAAAGTTTGGTGAAAATTTTTGGTGTAGATAGTTGATGTTGGCAATTGCTATGTAATTTGGAATAACTTTTTTGATGGTGTAATAGATAGTTGATGCTGGCAGTTGCAATATAATTTGGAACAACCTTTTTAATGGTGTAATGTCCATGAGAATCAAAGTTGTCTTAATGTTTCATTGTCTTGAAATGTGTAGAGAGGAATAAACAAAAATTACACAGCACATGTACAAAGGAAAATACAACTCCATATAATAAGGAAAAATTACATATTACACTTTTTGGGAACCATAAATACTAGCAAAATAGGGGTTCCTTGTATATGATTGTTTAACCTTTGAATAAGGCCATCAAAGCCATAACCATAGCAAATCCAGATAACCAAACACTAACAATGACCAATGTCTTCATCACTGCTCCACTCTTGTCATTGTTAGGAAACGGCGTTCCCAGAATCCATTGACAGCGCGTATAAGTTGGTATTGTAAAAAAAATACGTGAAAACTACAATAACCCTACATGGGCGGAACTAGGGTTACCTTAAACTGCTAAAACGGATTGCTGTAGTAGACGAATCGAGAACACGGGCTCAATAACAGCTCACGATCTTCTACCGTATTCCTTTGTTGCCAGAATATCGAACTGAGTGTGGGCTCCTTCGAAATCCTTTATGTTTCTACTCTCTCTTTTTACGCTTTCTTTTCTATTCCAAGTTATAATACTCTTGATGGAAAAACGCAAACTGAGGAGAGAGCCCAAGGAGCATATATATAGGCTACGATAGGGACCATAAGAAGTCAATAAGGAATAGGCTTCCTTATGGAATTAGGAAACCCTAATTCGAATTGAATCAGATTCCTATTTTCATAAATTATAATTCAAACCACTAAAGAATTATAATTGCACTCCTACCCTTATCTCAAAAATATATTTCGAGCTCCATGTTATTAAATGCTTATTATCTCCCCATGTTAAGATTACAGATATCCATTAATTAAATATAATTACTGACAATCATATTTAATTAATCTCTTAAAATTCCTTGAGATCCTCTGCTTAACTGATATGTCGGATACAAAATCCACCTGCAGGGTTTGACATAATCAAAACTTATAAGCTTTCTCAAGGGGATATCATCAATCCCAAAATTGAGACATGGATTCCATCATTAATTAATATCCACCACACAATTAATATTGTCACCCAATCCAATGAGATATTGACCCATTTAAGGATCTCACCCTTTTAGGGATCAAAGTGTAAATATCAAATGTACGTGTCCATAAAATAACTTAGGATTTAGAGCATAAGCACTCATAATAGTCATGAGGTATTAATTATCTTATAAGTCAGTATAAAGATAATTACCCCAAGTCGGTCCCGTTTAATACACAAAATGTACCAACATGGAGAGTTGAAACTATACCATTTCCCGCAGTCAAGACAAACCTACTACAATACCATGCTGCAGTTCTACCGATGGTGTGTCCAATCCATCTAAGACTGTAAACCAAAATCTTACATTCTACAAGATCCGATGGTCTGATCTTCCCTGAGCAAGCCGAACTCTACACACTAAACCACCTACTATGTAGAGTGAAAGACACACATGCATAATATTAAATAAACAATATAATACAAATATTGCCCACACAGATTCTCATAAAAAATGGATTAACTGATTTTATTAAATGAATAATAAATCAACTACATAAAGCATGGCTTTTAGTATATATCCCTAACAGTCATACGTCTGCATTTTTTGACTCAAGGCATCAACTTCAACCCTCAATTCTCCAGTTTCCAAATTTGGCTGTAGTGGCCCATGTCTCTCTAGTGGTTCTTCTGTGATTGAGGTTGAATTGAACACATGAGGAGTGCACCAGCTTCAAAAGTTGTATTGTCCACTATCATAAGCATAATACACAACTTCTCTATATTTTTCTTGGACTGCACAATCTTAACGGCAGCAAGTCGACCACATTTGCAGAATCGGTTCCTATATCTCAAGTCCATGGCTTCACTTGCTTTAGAACTTGAAGAGGACATTGTGAATATTCCTTCATATTAATGAACTTAATTTAGGGAATTCAAAATGTTGAAAAGCTAACCCTAGGTAACAGAGCTTTAGAGAGAGAGAGAGAGAGAGAGAGAGAGAGAGAGAGAGAGGCGAAGAGAAGAGAGAAAGATGGAGCTTAACCCTAGGTAGCAGATTTAGAGAGTGAGAGAGAGAGAGACGGAGAGAATAAAGAAAGATGGAGCTTCATAGATACATGGTGAGAGAGATAGATAGAGAGAGAGACGGAGAGAATAAAGAAAGATGGAGCTTTATAGATACATGGAGAGAGAGATAGATAGAGAGAGAGAGAGAGAGAGAGAGAGAGAGAGAGATACAAGCTTAAGATATTCATGGAGCTCCAGCTTCTTCAAAAGGGGGCAATCAGAGATGAAGAGGAAGGAGTGTTGGTGTTTTATATTGTCGCAGTGAAGGGTGAAGGGTAGTTTCGACATTAAGAAAGTACGTTTGCTTAGGTGTACATATGTCCGTTAGTAAATCTAACGCTCAGTTAACAGAAGGGAGGTAAGTGTTAGTGAAATTCAAAAATAAGGGAGGCAAGTGTTACAGTTGAAACCTCGAGGGAGGTAAGTGTTATTAGGCCAAACCTCGAGGGAGGTAAGTGATATTTACCCAAAGATTAAATATTGAAAATTAAGTACTGTATTTTAAGTGTTCAAAATTTTGACTTAAGAATTAAGAATGTGATAGTCAACAAGTAGATAATTTTCAATAGAAAGCAAATCGCATTCGGTGTTTTTTTTAAATATTTAAGTACCAAAAATTTAAATTTTCAGCACTTAGTTGGGTTATAAAACACACGGTACAATTAACCCAAACACACACACACACACACACACACACACTATCACCTTTTTTTATTTTCACAAATAGCATAGTGCATTTCACACACACTATCACCTTTTTTTTATTATCACAAATAGCATAGTGTATTTCATATCATCAGAACAAAGATGATCCCGAGTGGAGCCAGTACAAGTTTCAGATAAGATAAAAATACATGAGAAAACAACAAAAACAAAACCCAAACAAAATAAACACAGAAAAGCGTCTAAAGTTGTACTGCTATCTCCCATCTCCAAAGATATCTCGGAGTGTGGTATTGCTAGAAAGCTAGGGCTGAGGAGAAGCTATCAAACAACATTATACAAAAAGATTACCTCAAAAGCACAGTAATTGCAACAAGAGCCCACTCAAACTCCAGATCTGACAAAAAAAAATTAGATTTGGAAGAAAGAAATCCAGATCTAGGCACAGAAATAGTGAAATCAAAGGATCTACAGGAGAAAACAACGAAAAAAATAAAATAACGCTAGAAAACAAACACCCACAAAAAGGGGACAAAACCCTTACAAAAAGGGACAAACCCTCACAAGGAAGGAAAGCCACCACAAGGGGGACAAACTCTCCCCAAAAGAGAGAGAGAGAGAGAGAGAGAGAGAGAGAGAGAGAGAGAGAGAGTAAAAAGGAAAAATTAGACTCTCCCAAGATAGAATCACACAATTTTGTATGTTTTATTATTCAACTTTGGTGGTGAATTGAGCTTGATAGTTTGATAGCTTTTCTGCCATATCCTTGCGAGCCACGGGCATGAAGCTGGATTCTATGAGTCTGTTGGAAGACCCTTTCTCGACTGATGTTGTGAAGAGTTTTTTTTTTGTTTTTTTGTGTGTGGTCTACTTCATAATTTATCATAGAGTCTGCAATACTTGGCGAAATCTCGCCTTCCATTACTTCTCCCTTTCTCTTTGCTCTGCCATCTAGTTGTCATGCTTCGTAAACTTCTTTGTGTTATGGAATTTGGATATATTACTACTAATTTTGGAGTCTAACAAATAACCCTTGTCCTGTTTTTCCATACAATGACATTTATGCTCCGTTTGTTTTGATGTAAAATATTTTTTAGAAAATGCTTTCACCTTATCCGGATAAAATTAAAAAAAGAGAAACAAATTGTAAATAACTTTGTATATTCGAATGACTTAAGCTTTTGGGTCAATCTCTAATGACTTAAGCTTTTGGAGTAATTAGGATCATAACAGAATTTTGGTCACATAAAACTGGTGATTGGGAAACACACAAGGAAAAAAAAAAAAAAAGATGATCTGCTTGAAGCGCGTGCTTCATTCGAAAGATTATGACAATTCCCTCTAAGCACGTTGCATTGAACATCATTTTTTTTTTTTTTTTTTTTGTGAAAAAGAATGAACTATTGATGCTTGCAAAGGAGTAGCAGTTAGTGCATTTGACAGGGAATGTATTAGATATACGAAATTTCGAGGAATTTGGGAAACTGAAACTCGAATATATAAATCTACTTTACATACTGCCACTCTTTACATTGTGCTTTAGAGGGTGAAATCTTCTTGTAGGTGATATTAATTTTCTGTCTCTTGAATTTTGTGTTATTGGGATCTGCAAGTTGATTGTTGCATTTTCAATCTGTAGAGTGTGATTGTATTATTTGACAGTTGCTGGTTTATTATGTGTATATTGCATTTTCAATTCTCTCTTAGACAGTGGCGGATCTAGAAATTTGCAGTGTGTGTGTGTGGGGCAATATTGAATGGTTATGCATTTAGTGGCAGACCTATATTGGGTTTAGAGAGCAGCACCCCCGAGGCAAAAAATATATTTAACAAAAATAAAATAAAAAAATTCCTGTCTATTTGTACATATTTTTGGATAAGATTTTATGCATATCACATTTTTTCAGTGATAAGGGTTGGTGATTGTTGCAATTTGTAAAGCTTACTTATGATAAAATAAGAGAATTGCTATGCGCACTATATGGATGAACCAATGTACTCTATGGAGCGCATTGATTGCATGATACTGTATGGTGTGTTACTAGTACCATGGAGTAGGAATAGCAATCCCCTAAAAAAAATTTGGGTTAGGCTAAATTGTAAGATCACATATATATACATTTGAAGTTGTAAAGTTTTCACAAAGTTATTCAAAATTTTGTAGGACCAGGAGCTTAAATTTTCATGATTACCTAGCTATAATAAGTATAAAAAATTTGCAATAAATTTTGTAGGGGCCAAGGCTCCCTCCCAAACTAGGTTTGGCCTGCTAGGGAATACCTCTTCCTTCCACTTTCTCATCCATCCTTTCTAAACGCAGTATCAATACAATATAACTCAAATGGGCAACCCTGCCAATTACCCCAAGTTTCATAGAGGTGAAAATTGAATATGATGTGGGCATCGGCATATTAATCAAACATAGGGGATATCCACTTCAATTTTCAAATTTCCATGTGTTTTCTCCCTCTCCTTTATTTACCTTTCAGTTTCACATGGTGTAAAGAGATGGGTCTAAGGAGAAAAGAATTGCATGGGCTTGGTAAGTGTCATTTGTATGTACATTTGATAAAGACACCAATGGGTTGCTTTCATTTTTCAAGTGTTGGGTGTGTAAAGAAGCCACCGCCCTAGTCTTATAGTGACCAAGCCTTTGGGTGCCAGTCCGGTGTTCTTTAGTCTGCCTCAAGTCAAGCTTCCCACATGCTTCATTTGTTGGAACTTTTGGATACCCCTTTTTTCTATGGTGGATTCATGTTATATTTATTTTTGCTTGTTGCTTGTTCCTTCCAAATTATAGTCATTATTGGCAATATTACTCTGTATCTCTTCCACATGCCCTCGTTTCGTGTTCCCATGTCCCTTTCTATTTTGCAAAAATTACACCAACTCTCCCGGGATTTGATCAAACTCAGAGAAAAAAAAAAGAAAAAAAAAAAAAAAAAACAACCAAGATATGATATATTTAGCTAGTTAATACACAGAAAACATAGGCTTGGAGGTGTTCCTTAAAACAGTTAGCGAAAACGACGGACTCTTTACAAGGGTGAAACTGAAATTGAAAATATTAGTGTAACACTAAGCGACAAGAGTTTGTAAGATTTTCAACTGTCATATAATATGAATCCGCAAAATTATGTTGGCCCTACTACATAACATGAGGAGTGCTATATAATTATATAACATCAGCACAAACCCGCCAACTTAAGGGAAGGAAGGAGGAAATAGTGAAATACTATATCCTACACACATTTTAGAGGGGAGGTAAGTGTAATTTCTTATATAGGGTGAAGTATAGTTCAAGCAAATTTAGCATAATCTTGTCTTATTAATTAATATGTAACATTTGGTTTGAGAAAAAAAAAAAAAACATTTTGCTGGTAAAGAGTAATTCAGATTGTTTCATCATATAGTGATTTATGTTGCTTTCAAGTTACACTGTGCTATCTCCAACCATGCACAATGAACTTTTCTTCTTTAATTTGCTTAGATAGATGTATAATGTTTTTTTTTTCCTATCGCATAAAAATAATAGAAAGGAAAACTAAAATTAGGAGAACTATAATTCAAGTTATTCGAGGAGTTCAAATATAACCCTAGTATACTACTGGATCTTATTGCTTGTTAATTAAGAACATAAGAGCCATTGTCAAGTAAGGTGGCATTTATGGGCACATTAGAAATACAATAACACCCTTCTTTCCCTTTATCTATTCTAGTGTAATGCTATGATTATTAAACTTGTGTTCTAGATTTGATTTCCAAGGTACATCACAATACCCAAAATGCTAAACTGTGACATTGTTAATTTAAGCATAGTGTCAGACCAAATTTTGGCATGATTTCAAGTAGTGCCAAATGAAAAAAATGCAAAATGTGCCAGTTTGGCACTTTTGATGTAGTGCATGCATGTGATGGTAAGATCATCTAGACATGATTTTCACTGGACTTTGTTTCGGGTAGTTCCATTACCACATATGTTCGACTTGAAAATCCTCCTAATAAGTTGATTCTTCCTTTGTTGGTTGTCACCTGCTTCCTCAAGGGCAGTTAGTTTCTTTCTTTCCTGTGAATCCAAAAAAGGAGTCAGGACTTGTGCGAATCCAATATATAAATTTTCTTTGGTTTTAGTTCGATTACCATGAGAAACAACATTTTCCTAATGTCTTCATGTTCTATCCAAGTTTTCCTACCCAAGAGTGAATTTTTTACCCAGTTCGTCATTTTGGAGTGATATTTACCTGATCCATCACGTTTTCAATTTATTTCTCAAACTCATCATTATTTTAAAGGCGCTACTTCAAGTAGTAACTTCATAAATTTTTTTTAGAAGTCACTAGTCCAACTCGTGACTACTGGCCGCAACGAAAAGTCGCTAGTTGAACTAGCGATTTTTGTTGATATATATACTAGAATCTCTCAAAGAAGAAGTGAAAAGTTAGAAGTCGTTAGTTCTCAACTAGCGACTTCTCGTTGTGGCCAGAAGTCGCGAGTTGGACTAGCGACTTCTACAGATTTTTTTATTATATGAAGTCGCTACTTCAACTAGCGACTTTAAAAAAGTGATGTTTGGAAAATTAGTTGAAAATGTGATGGGTAATGTAAATAAGATGCCTATAGTGATGTATTGGGTTAAAAACTCATCCAAAGAATCGTAGCGAATGGCTATATAAAATTTTGGTCTTCACCTTAGTAATTTTGGTATCAAAACCACGTTTTGCAACCCTATGTTTTTCTCAAAATTAGTCTTCTATTTATAAATTGTATTGCTCAAAAACCTAAAATTTTTAAATTGAAATTCACTTTAGTACAATCAATTAAGGCCTCAATTATTGTGTAAGGTTATTTATTGGCCTCAATGAAAATCGGTTGAAGATCAAGATGCGAACACCAGATACAATTTATAATCAAGGGTCAAAAACTAAAATTGGGAAAAGACAACCTATGTGAAGTGTTTTTAACCAAATATATTTATCATGCCTTTAGGCCATCTCCAATCGTTATCCAAATTTTACTTAACATTTGAGTAAAAGTTTGATTTGATATAAGGCACTCTAATAAGAACTTCAGTTTTACTCAAATCTTTTTATAAAATATCTGTTTTACCCAAAAATATTTCACTCCTCTAATCTACACATAGTCACACACACAAACAAATATCGCACTCTCTTCCTCTATTTCGTCTCCACAAACAGAAAACTTAGATCTGCTCTCGCATCTTTCACACAAATCTCTCTCTCTCTCTCTCTCTCTCTCTCTCTCTCTCTCTCTCTCACACACACACACACACACACACACACACACAAACACACACACACACACACACACTCAACGGTCGGTGATGAAGACAAAGCTTGTCGACAACAGAGGCCCAATGACAAATCTCTCTTTCCCTCTAGCAACTTTGCCATTGCGTCCTCTTCCCTCCAGCAACATCGCTTGAAAGTCCATCCCCTCTGGCGAATTCACCAACCTATCATCTCCTATAGCCGTTGAAAATTTGGAATGATGAACAATGTTGCTCAATTTGATATGGAATTTGGATAAAACTTAATTGGGGTATAGGTTTGGGTGTAGGGCTGGAGAGGGTTTTTGGGGGTTTTGAACCAAATTTGAATTTGGTATGGGTAAAAGGTAAGGATTGGAGATGCACTTATTTGATTTTCACTCTGTTTTCTAAGCATTTGGGCTAATTAGATCCTAGTAATCTTAATTGAGATTTTGACTAGGCCTTGAGGGTGAGAGTTTGAAAAGCCTCAAGTCTACGGTCTGGTCGAATTAATCAATGGGTGTTTGGCAATAGCTTCTAGAGTTTATAAGTGATTATGATATTCTTCTATAAGTAAAATTGAAATTGTATGGCAAATCAGATTATGCAATCCAATTAAAAAAAATGTGAATCAATCGCAAAGTTGCATTGGGCATCTTAAAGAGTTTGTAACGAAAAGTAAAACACCAAAAGTTAAAAAAAAAAAAATGAAACTGTCTAGACAAATGAGATTTTGTGATTCAATTGCACGAAAGTGTCAATCCATCGCAAGAATTTACAATTGGCTAAAAAAAACCCACTTTGGGCACCTTCTGGAGTTTTAAAAGTGATTTGTGTAATTTCAAAAGTCAAAATAAAATTAATTGAGAAACGAAAAAAAAAAAATTATTTAAAAAAATAATAAAAAGAAAATCAGCAATTCAATTTCAAGAAATTGTTAGTCAATCACAGAATATGTTAATAGTATTAACCCAAAGCTACTTTGGTTAGCTTTTGGTCAAAAACACCCTCCACATTTTGAGAAAAGGTTTAAAGGTGTGGACCTTTATGAGGAAAAACTTTTCCTTGGTGGGTTTTTTTCGTAAATTAGTGCTCAGATTGGATTAATAACATGTGTACTTCAAAAAACTTACATAAAATCAGAAATGCTTACATTAATTAATTTGTCTGTTCTGACCACCCAATCAAACACTCTTACCCTTTCTTCCCCCCTCTTCAAATCTCTCTCTCTCTCTCTCTCTCTCTCTCTCTGCAAGTGCCCCTCCTCACACACAACTCTCCAAACCCTAGATTTCTCAAATCTCCATTTCACCAATTCAAATCAGCGCTTTACTTTGCTGTCGCTTCTCTGTGCTTGCTCTCTGTCGTGGACCGTTGATCGGTGCGATCTCTCTCTCTCTCTCTCTCTCTCTCTCTCTCTCTCTAGATCCTTGTCAACAGACTTCGTGGCTTTATCGACTTTTTGATGGCTGAAAGCAAGCTTCATCTTCCCGAAGATCTCCTCTCCTCGAAACCCTCCGATCGGTCTTGGACAGCCAAAGGTACTCGCTGACTTCTCTCTATTTTTCTAACTATATTTTGCCTTTAAAAAAAAAAAAATCAGGATTGATTCATTAATTCGATTGAATCAATTTTTATTTTTGTTCAATATGGGTTGAATCTTATCGATCTGATGTATTGAATTTGGTTGTGGTACTTTAATTTGTATTTCTTGAGCACCGGGTTTGAATTAGGGTTTTGAAATTCTGAAATGTATTTAAGTTATTTCATTTACGATTTTTTTTCTCTCTTTCAATTAAATAAATGTGGAATCGGATCAGGTATGTCCTGGTCATGCTATTCACTTTACTCTTAGTAATTAGTCACATTGATTTGCTTTACGGAATGTATAGTTCTATGCGTTGTTTGATTGCTGAGAAATCAGAGTATTTTTGTTAAAAGTTGGATTTTGTTTCGTATGCTTTCCTGTACCAACATAGGGCTATAAGGGCTTTGTGTATCTTAAGTTTTTTGGGATGAAGTAAGTATTTGCCTGTTTTGCCTTGAATGATTGATGAGTACTTAAATTAGTGCCTCTCTCTTCCCCTTCTGTCAAGATGTGCATTCATGGTACAACCCTTTTTATTTTATTTATTTTATTTATTTTATGCGTCTGAAAATTTGTTCATTCGAGTCTATAAACGTGTCTCATTTTGTCGTTCTATTTCGTTGGCTGGTGTTTCTTACTTTCGGATGTTCTTATTCATATTTCTTGTATTCTTGACTTCTTTCGATTTCCTTAGAAAATATCCGTTCTTACTTCCTTTTCTCTTTTATCTGCGGTTGTTCGGTAATGCTAATTATTATTCGTTAGTGTAATCTTAATGAGATGGAACAAGAAATGATGTTTCCTCTTTTTTGTTTGGGTTTGACTTTTTTTGACAGTGGAAACCTCGGGAGGGAATGATGAGGAGAAGATGCTGATGGGATCACTCGACGAGTCAAAAGGTCAGTTCCTCCCCGTCCTTTAAACATTCAGACGCTAATATGCTTTGAACTAATGAAATAACGTAATAATTGAGGCTTATCTATGGTACTAACTCTGACCCTCTCAATTTTTTTTCCTGCACTCGCGGGACTGTCATGGGAAATCACTGCAGATCAAGCAGGGTTAGAAAGTAGCATTCCTTTGTCTCCCCAGTGGCTGTATGCTAAGCCTAGTGAGTCTAAGACGGTGAGTTCTCCATCCTTTTTCATTCCTCAATTTTAGACAATTTTTTTTATTGTTTATGTTGCTGTTTATTTCTATTTATGAGACGATGGCATAGGAGTTATAATTTCGTCATCTAATGATAACTTGCTGAATTATGGGTTATTTGTGTTGATTGTTCAAGTCTTTGTTTTTTTTATCTGATTTTACTGGAACTGTTGCCTTTTTTTTTTTTAATCTGATATCACAAGTATTCTATTTAAGGAAGGGTGCACTTGTAGTCTCTCTTTTAGCCGACCTTTATGGATGAATCCTCGAGACTCATATTTTCTCGGTTAATATGGAGTTATACATGTGTGCATTAAAATCTTGACAGTAAATGATATGTATCATAGATACGGATGCGAGACACAGTACGACAGGCTATGTTACCTGGATTCTCCTACTACCCCAAGTACCCAATCCCCGTGTCCGACCTCCGTACCCAATTCGGACACTCGGATCCTCCACATGTCATGTTGAAAGGTGGTTTCTAACTATTGATATTAAGAAATATAGTATGTTTATACATTCAAAAGGTGTCCGCATACCCGTATCCAACATTTAGACACATGTCCCCGGATCCTAAGATTTGGATTTAGAGGAGGTCCGACACCTAGATACATACCCGCACCCGACACCCATACCCGAGTCTGGGTAACATAGACGACAGGATACGGACACAGCACCACAAAAAATGTTAAATATGTAGAATTCGGACTCGGGGAAGACAAAATATCATTTTAAATAAATATTCAGTGTACTGTGTGCCATGTCAACGCTGGTCTCCTAATTTTTCAAATAAACCCTTTACTTATCTCCCATGTTATTATATTAGGAAATTTACCTCAGAATTTAAAAAGCTTTTTTTTTAAATGAGCAACTATGTCGTGTCCACGCCCATGTCTGGTCGTGTCGGCAGCATGTCCAATGGGTGTCCGATGTTTAAAAAAATAATTAAAAATACTCTTTTTTTTTTCATGTGTCCGATGAGTGTTGGTGTTCGACTGACACAACATCCAAATTGAAGTGTCCATGCTACAAAGTGTAATGTCAGTTGTCCACATCTTACCCAATTATCCGTATCTTTCATTGTACTTGAATATTAGCCATATTATTACTGGGGAAAGTGTGTTGAGGGTAAATCTATTTTGAGTAATCATTTCTTTCTGATAAATAACTTGTAAATAATGCTACAAGTAAATGAAGCAATGTTCTATGCTAGGCAAAAAAATCAGGTATAACCATGCAAACATTAAGCTATCATCAGGATTATCTTTATAAGACGCCAAGATTTTAATATCTTGTGAACGTATACTAATTCCAAGGCTATTTATTATTCCATCAAGTAGGCAGTGCCATCAGATTGGTGCAATGGTGTTTATCGTATAGCAGTATGAGTGTAATTTTCAGTCAGTTGTACATCTATTCTTTGTTGGTTTTTTTATTTTTTATTTTTATTTTTAATACATAGATGGCTAGATCTGTCGTAGACAGTTATTGTAGAAGCTGGTGGCGATGCAATGATATTGTGGATGCAGTAAGAAGTCTGTTACTTTGTTTTGTGCATGGAAATGTCTGTAGGGCCTGCTTCGTAACCCTAGTATTGGACGGGGAGAAGTGGTTATGGGATGGACATCAACTTCACAGATTTTGCTTCAGGCTGAAGCCGACCTTTCCAACTGACACAAGGCTGTTCTTTCAACAACCAAAGGATTTTAGGTTGGGGAGCAAGTGATAAAGCATAAACAAATTGGATCCAATATATTTTTATTTATTTAGGGTCCGTTTGATAAAACTGAAAATTAAGTACTGAAAATCAAGTGCTAAATTTTTAGTAATGAAAATTTTAAGTGATTGAATTTGCAATACTGAGAACAGTGTTTCAAGTATGGAATAGACTGCATTCAGTGATTATTTTCAGTAGAAAATTTTCACTTGCTTTCAGTGGTTTTTTCACTACTTTTTTTTTTTTAATTAAGTGATATTTTATCAAGCGCATTGAAAAGAAACAAGTGCTGAAACTTTTCATTTTCACCACTTATTTGGGTTATCAAACACACTCTTACTATGTTTGATTTATATATTCATCATCATCCCATCGCTCCTACCAACGCTAGCAACCGACCAATAGAACAAGGGTTAGCTCTGCATCTGGTCTACAAGCACTTTATATTATAATCTTAGTAAAGGCGTGTTAGCCCTTTGCTCAGGTGCCTTTGAATTAATACTTCCCTCCGCTCATTCTCCTATTCCATCCCCAGTTCCTTCTCTGCTCGTTGGAGATGAACATTTCCATATGTAAATTTGGATGCATGATACAAATCGGTACTCCAGTGCATTTCTCTCCCTAAGATAGGTTGGCAGCGATAACAAAGTCTCCAGGCGGTAATTATAGTATCTTGTACCTAAATCGGTGGCTCACTTTTTCTATGTAATGGGGAAGAGGACCGAAAAGAAATTGTGGTGGGCCTGATTTTACCCGTGTAGGTGCTGTGGTCCTGTACTTAGTATAGCTCCCATAAATTATATCTTGCGAATCAGAAACCCTATTCTTCAATCCGTTCCCACTCTTATGACTTATTTGGCTTCTGATTCAGAATGATAATTTTTTATTGGTGGCTTCCTTTTATGTGTTATTGTTATGCTATCTCTTTGGTATGTATGTTCTCGATTTTGGTTCATCAGTTTGATTTTCAGGTACAGTTTTTCGCTCAGTGTGATATTCAGGCACCTCAACTCTTTATTCTGGCTTTTGGATGTGAAATATAAAAATCTATTTATATTTTCATTAGTTTCATGCCATATTTGCGGTTTAATATTCTGAATTGCTTGATAATTATATAAATTCCATCATTTGAATGTCTAAGAAATAATTGAAAGTGGATTACCAGATTTTCATGTCTCAATGTTTCTTTACTTTTATTGAAATAAGCATGGTTGTGATGTTCACATTTGTTTTACCAATGTGATTACATGTTCATGGTAACTGATCATGTCTTTTGCTGCTCTGATATATATGACAGGAGACACGTGGGCCAAGCACTCTCTCTCTTGGAAATCCCGCTGATCCCAATCAGAAAGAGGTATGGCGTTCGGATGGACTTGAGGACAAAAAAGACTGGAGAAGAGTTACGACGGAGACTGAGAGTGCTCGCCGTTGGCGTGAAGAAGAAAGGGAAACCGGGTTGCTTGGTAGAAGAGATAGAAGGAAAACAGACCGTCGTGTTGACAATGCTTTACCCAGAGATACCACTGAGAATAGAGCTTTACCGTCCTCTGACAGGTGGCATGATGTTGGTAGTCGCAACTCGGGGCAAGAAACACGGCGTGACAACAAATGGTCGTCCAGATGGGGACCTGAAGACAAAGATAGAGAATCTCGGATTGAGAAGAGGACCGATGTAGAAAAGGAAGAAACTCAAAATGACAGTCAGTCAGTTGTTGGGGCCAAACGTGTTGATTCAGATTCACGTGACAAATGGAGGCCACGCCATAGGATGGAGTTAAATTCCAGCGGACCGGGTTCCTCTCGTGCTGCACCTGGGTTTGGACTTGAGAGAGGAAGGGGCGAGGGTTCAAATGTGGGGTTTACTGTAGGACGTGGAAGATCTAGCACGACAATCCTAAGACCTCCATCTGCGGGTCCCATTGGTGCTGCTCAGTTTGACAAGAATGGAAGTATCCCTGGGAAGCTGAGCCTCTCAGCTGATATGTTTTACTATCCAAGGGGGAAGCTTCTTGACATATACCGCCGGCAAAAGTTGGATACTGTGTTTGTTACTATGCCTGACCAGCTGGAGGAAGTACCTCCTATAACTCAACTAACTGTTGTCGAACCGTTGGCTTTTGTTGCTCCTGATATAGAAGAGGAGGTAAGCCCATGAATTATACTCCGTTTCGTACCAAAGTGATTTTTACACTGTCCATTTATAAGTATTGGTGTATTATATATGCATATATATATATATATATTTATATGTGATATTTATGTATGTATGTATATATACATATAGAAACATTATAGAGTGAGTTATTTGCTATAGAAGTTGAGGAGCATGGTTTCCATCAAGAATAATGATTGGGGCACAAAAGGATACAAAAACTTCCACAAAATGAGTGGAAAGTCTATGTGGCACAGTGGGACCCGCCAGCAATTAATGGAAACAATGCTTAATTACTGGCGGGTCCCAGTGTGCCACATAGACTTTCCACTCATTTTGTGGAAGTTTTTTGTATCTTTTGGTGCCCCTAGCATTGTTGTTCCATCAAACCCGACTCATGTTTCATGTGCAAAATACCATCTCCAACTTAAAAGTAGAAGTACAAACTTGCTTTTGCGAAAAAGTAAAAATTGTGGTATGAATGCATCTTTAAGACAAGTTGATAATGAAAAGGATAATGTAGTTTAAACTTAGAATTGGTGACGATCCTTTCCGAAGTTGTCATTCTACATACTCCCTTAGCTTCCAGTAGTGCATTACATGTATCTTGCTAGATTATGTATAAAGTCTTCGGTGCAATAATTTTCTTGGTTTTTTGACCTTATTCTGTCAAATTTTTTATGGTATCCACTATTTACAGGCTACCCTTGGCGATATATGGAAAGGAAAAATCACCGATAGTGGTGTGCAGTACACTTCATTTAGAAATGGAAGATCAGCTGATAATATTGAAGGTAATTTAGTCACAATCTCTTCGTTTTATGGCAATGCGGTACCTTATGTGTTTTTTCCCTCTTTCCTTTCTGTATTACTTTTTGGTTCTTGCTCTTTTTCTGAATCTGCTGAGGGTTTTCTTTCACAGACATTGGAGACTTGGAATCAACCAATGGTAAACCGGGTCGCCTTCCGTCACTTGGTAATGAAGAGACTGTTGCTACATTCCGAGAAGCTGCCAATGATGATTTATATCAAGATAATGTTGGTGGTGCCTTGCACAATGGTGGTCCTAAAATGAATTTGGTACATGGTGAGTTACATATCCTGCCTAGCCCTTTTAAAACAATATGTGTGTGTGTGTGTGTAATATATTTTTGATTTTTTTGATTTGAGAATTTCTGAAAGGCGTAGTACTTTGTTGCAGAAAGAGATGCTAATTCTGAAGAGGAAGTCAAAGGTCCTCAGGCAATCATCGGGGTGACCACAGACGATTTAATACCAACTCTGTCAAATATGAACTTTGTCAGAGGTGCACAAGATAACAGTGCTTCTCAGCCTCAAGTTGCAGATCCTGCTTTTACCAAACATCCTCTCTTCGATGACATTGGCTCTGCTGCTTCTTTGGATATCACTACCAAGCTTCCAGATGATTCAAATTCTTTTTTTCTTGCGCAATCTTCTGAGCAGAGGTGGGGTAACAATATTCATCACTTGGAGAGCACCGGCATTGAGAATCTGTTAGAAAGAGGAGGGGTTCCACCTGAGGAGTTCAGTCTGTACTACTGTGATCCACAAGGGGAGATTCAGGGACCATTTCTCGGGGTCGACATTATTTCATGGTTTGAACAGGGTTTTTTTGGGATAGACTTGCCAGTCCGCTTGGCTGATGCTCCAGAAGGAACGCCTTTCCAAGATTTGGGTGAGGTCATGCCGCATCTGAAATTTATAGATGGACATGGTACTGCCGACCTGAGTTCCAATATAGAACAACCCGGAGTTTTTGAAGGGGAAATGGAGCATCTTCAGTCTAGAATATCTCAGCATGAAGGTCCCTTGCAACTCCCATATTCCGAGGCTCAAAATTTTCATGATTTTACTGCTCAAGATGAAGGTTTGATATGAAACCTTTTCAAATGTGATTAATTGTACTACCCTTGCTTTGGATCTACATCTGGTTTTATTTTTGTCTTGTGCAGAGATTGTGTTTCCTGGAAGACCTGGAAGTAATGGCAATCGTATTGGGAAAACTTCTAGGAACTTTAATGATCCTCCTGCAAATCCCATTATGAACCCATCTATTTCGGCTGAGTTTACAGAACCTGGAATGCAGAATCAGAATGAAAACAGGTTGCATCCTTTTGGGCTGTTGTGGTCTGAGCTTGAAGGTACGCCTGCAAGGCATAACCAGCCATCAACGATGCCACCCAGCAGTGCTATCCAGGACCAACTGATAAACCCCATGTCCGGAAGACTTGGCCCTTTTGGTGCAATGGCCGATTCAACTCATGCTGCAGAGACATGGTCTGATGTTCATAGAAGAAACACACTTTCTGACCCCAACTTGTATCAAGATGCAGTGGATTCTCGCATGTTGTCCCGTTTGGATCAAGAATCCAATCGCTTTGATTTGGCAGAGAAGCTATTGTCACAACAATTTCAACAACAGCTTCAGCAACAGCACAATCTGTTGTCTCCTCATTCTCACTTGACTGAATCGGTGCCAAGTCGGAATTCTGTTCATCACCAACAGTTGGCCAATCAAAATGGGCTTGATCTGGAGCACTTTTTGGCACTTCAGCTGCAGCAACAACGTCAAGTTCAGCTCCAACAGCAACAGCAACAGCAAATGCTATTGCAGGAGCAGCATCAGCAGTCTCAAGCTCGGCAGCTGTTGCTTGAACAATTTCTGCAGCAGGGTCAGATTCACGATCCTGGCCGTGGTCAGTCCCGTGTTGATGCTCTTAGAACCAACAATGCTCTCGATCAGGTTCTACTACAGCAGCGCATTCTAAACGAGCTACAACGTTCCTATCACCCTCCAAGGCATGCCGATCCATCCCTTGAGCATCTGATTCAAGCAAAATATGGTCAAACGCCACAACAGGGACATCAAACTGATTTACTGGAGCTTGTATCTCGTGCAAAGCACGGGCATATGCGCTCTTTGGAACAGCAAATTCTTCAGCAAGAGCAATTCCAGGCATTGCAAAATCCTATGGTATTGAGGCAGCGTGCGGAAATGGAAGAAGAGAGACTGGTTGGTCGTGCATGGCCTGTCGATGAGACCAATCATTTTGTCAGAAATCCTACCGGTAGCCACAGACCATTAGACTTTGAGCAGATGAGTCATCTTGATCGTAATCTTTCATTTCAAGATCGGCTCCAGCGCGGCCTTTATGACCCTGAGTACAACTCATTTGAGCCCTCGATGTCTGTGCCTGTTGGTTCTCCAGGAATGAACCACCTGGATGTAAATGCTATGACTCGTGGTCAGGGTTTTGAAATGCAGGACCCGGGCGCAAGAATGCACTCTGTTGGTCAAGCGGGTGGGTTCTCTGGTCTGCACTCTCACCACCCTCGGGTTCCCAATCAGTTTCACGCTTCTCATTCTGATGCAGTGGAGGGCCACTGGTCTGAGAACAATGGTCAGCTACCAAACGACTGGATTGAATCCCGCATCCGACAATTGCATCTCAATGCTGAGCTGCAGAAAAGGGAGTCAGAAGTCAAAATGGCTTCCGAAGATCCAAGTTTATGGATGTCAGCTGGGACAAATGACGACGGTTCAAAGCGGTTGCTTATGGAACTGCTCCAACAGAAATCAGGCAATCCGTCAACTGAGTTGTTAGATGTGAACAATGGGGTGTCCTATGAAAGGAGGGCGACAAGCTCTATAAATAATTCATTCAGTCTTCTATCAGATCGAGAAATGGGGATAAACCAATCATTCGCTGTAGGGTCTTATGGTTCTAACTCAGGTGGACTACCACAGTTCCGTATGGCAGATGAAAATACCAGTGGTTTGGAATTCAACGAGAGATTGCCCAATTCTGGGGCATTAGTTGTAGGAGACCCATTCTATTCGGCCATTGACGAAACTTCTCAGGTAATGTACACAGATCCGAACATGAGTGGCAAGTTGTCCATTGAAAGAGATTTCTTGGACATGGAAGTGAAGAAGCGGGGATTCAAAAGCGAGGGTGGTGGTGTCGTAAAAGGTCCAGTTTCAGAGATTCAAGAAGGCATAACTGAGAAAGCCGGGTTGGCTTCTATAGATCATGGGGAAATGCCAACCAACGTCAGTACCAGGCGTCCTTCACTTGGCATTGCTGGTAATTGTCATTTTTATCATTGAACTTTTTTATTGCCCTAGTCCTTTCCTGCCTGCCTACATTTTGTTAATGTGAGTGATGTGTCTCAGAATTGGCTGCTGGTGGGAATTCAGGATTCTACAATGACAAGACTGGGCTGGGTGATTCTGTTACAGAAAGGATTGTCAAAGAGCGGTAAGGATTCCTTCTGGTATTAAGTTTTAACCGAGATATTCCAAAGCTATGTTTAAGGATATATTCCTTTGTGCTCTCTTTTTTTCAAATGGTGAGTAATTTTATGCATTTATTAGCTTTAGGCGATGTAATTATGTCATTCAGATTGAGTACGACCGTACTAGAAGATATATTTTTCTTCAGACTTTTATCTTCTTCATTTATCATAGACTTTTTTTCTCCTCATTTCACCTTTTTTTTTTATTTATCTAATCTTGGTTTTCCTTTCGAAAATGTTAGTACTTGAACATCTTGTGACTTGCACCCCCCCCCCCCCCCCCCCCCCCCCCAAACCAAAAAAAAAAAATAGAAACAGAATAGTATTTCAAGCTAGGCATACTTCAGAAAGGCATGTTAAATTACTCCGTAAACACACAGTCCATCTGGCTAAGGTGTGAAACACATTGGCACATTTAAGGACATAGTGTATTGTCTAGTTTCTGGGGAAGGAATATGCAGTTATGAGGGAAAAATATAATAGTTGCATGCAGTGTTCATGAGACCTAACCCTCTCAAATTTGCTTTAGTGGGGGTCCATGCTCTGTCAAAATCTCCCAATACCTCATTGATGTATTGTTTTGTTGTCATGAAAAAATGGTTTTCACGTTCATTTAGTAGGATTTTTATGTTGAGCATAGCGTGTGACTGCTTTCCTAGTGTTAGGGTCATCAACTTGAGAGATTGGAATTGCTTCTACATATCCTTGAATTGTTGTTCTGCCATACTAATTTTTTTTTTCCCCGGACAGTGTTGCAGCTGTTACTTCCAAAGGGCCAGACAACCTTTTGCTTAAACGTCCACCTGTTTCTCGGATGTCATCGTCCCAGGACGGGCTGTCTGAGCTGGCCACTGATCCAGTCATTAGAGGGAAAAATCCTCTAGGTACGGTTCCTTCTGAAGGTATGACGATGTAATTTACCGTGTACTTTTGAAATCTAAGATGGTGGTCCTATATCCTCGTGGATAATTGATTCTCTATAAATGCAAACATTTTGCCAATCACAGCACATCCTGTAGAAATGGTGCTGCTGTAATTATTGCCGAAAGGGTCAATGTTAGTGTAGTACAGAGCTCACTTTGTAATGAAATTGCAGTTCGCTCAGTGTCAGTAATGCTCTGAAAACAGTTGATTCTAGTTCTTCGAACGAACTTAGTTCTTGAAATAAATTTTTGGGTTAAATACATTTTAGCCCCCTGTGGTTCGGCCTGTTTTCACTTTGCCCCCCTGTGCTTTGAAAGTGGACACTTAACCCCCTATAGTTTCAGACTAAAGTGAAACTGTTAAGATTTTTCTCAAAACCGATTAAAATTCTGATAGACTGATAGTGGCCAAAATATAGTTAACCTGCTTTGTGAGGTTAATTTTGGGGTTAATCCCTTATTTGGGGCTAACTTTTACACTATGTTTGGGAGTTTTAAAATGGAGAGAAAAGAAGAGAAAGTACCTCACCTTCTCTCACTTTCTTTCGTTTGGGAGTTTTAGTGAGGAGGGAAAGGGAGAGAAAATGAGAGAAAAGTAACCCCTACTTTCTTTCTATTTCTTTCTCTCCAAATTGGGAAGATATGGAGAGAAAAGAAAGTGAGGATTAATGATATTTTATTAATACCCATAACACCCTTTATTTAATTCTTAACAAATTTAAATTCCAGCCAAGTCCTAGGGCTAATATAATACACTATTATATACGTCAGCCACAACTGCTGCAAAAAAAACCCTCACGTTAATCACAAGCACGTCTCCTACACGCTTCTGGGTACTCTCCGTCTCTTCTTCATTGGTATCTCTCATCCTCTATTTGCAAAAACAAAAAGGTACAATTAATGGATAGAATGATAATTTTTTTATTCTTTTCTTTTCTTTTCTTTGCAACTCCCAAACAAGAGGAAAGAAAGCAACTTTCTCTTCTCTCCTAAACCTCAAACAACATGAAAGAAACCATCATCATTTCTCTTCTTTTCTTTTCTCTCCTCACTTATGACTTTCTCTTCTTTTCTTTTCTCTCCTAAACTGCCAAACATAGTGTTAACATTCGGAAAGGCGGGGGGGGGGGGGGGGGGGGGGGGGGGGAGGGTGGGGGGGGTTGCTCATGTTGGGGTTAACTCCCTATGTGGGGTATATTTTAATACTTACACTCTCGGACTCTCCTATGTGGGGCTAATTTTATCACCATGTGGAGCTATTTTGAGAGTAATCTTGGTAGTTTCACTTAAGTCCAAAACCTCAAGGGGGTGAAGTGTCCACTTTTGAACCACAGGGGGTAAGGCGAAAACGGGCCTAACCACAAGGGGTAAAATGTATTTAACCTTAATTTTTTTTGCCCTATTTTGTTTCTTCTACTTTTTTTGTGGGAATCTGTGAAGCACAGACTCTTTTGAAAGGTTGATGTCTCCGCACCCGCACCAGCATGGGTGTGGATTCTTCTCGGATGTGGATGTGGCAGTGTTTCTTTTAGTTATGTTTTTTCCAAAAAAGACTGACATAATCTTAAAAACTTTTAAGGTTAATTTAAGAATGTTGGGAGCTGGATTACATGTCAAAAGGCTAATATGGCTTCTTTATTTGTCTTAAATGCAAACAAAAAACCAAGATAGTTTATACAATTATATAAATGCACATATTTTAATAATTTGTAAAAGTACCCCCCGCAACCTTGACTTTTTGGAAAATTGACGAATCCTCAGCACCCGCACCGGTGCTTCTTAGGTGGTAATGGGTTGCTAAGTTCATGAAGTATACCCGGTATTGAGCTATTCCGCTGGATCTATAGCGGCTTCTAGTTTATTTACTATTTTTTTCTCTCTTTCCGAGTAATCAGTTGCTAATGTTGAATCTATCAGGGGGAAGACGGGATCTGGGAGGGAATTCATCGAACCAAGTCTCGGACATTTCTGCATCTGGCAAGAAAGACGTGCGATTCCGGCGAACTTCATCTTTCAGTGATGCTGAGGTTGTCTCAGAGGGTCAAGAAGTCTCCTTCATTGACATGCTTAAAAGCAATGCCAAGAAACCACCGGCACTACCAGAGGGTCACTCCGCAGGGGGTGCTTCAGAGCCATCCGATGGAACACAAGCGGGCCGAAGTGGTAAAAAGAAAGGGAAGAAAGGGAGGCAAATTGACCCGGCTCTTCTTGGGTTCAAGGTTACCAGCAATCGCATCATGATGGGTGAGATTCAACGTTTAGAAGAATAATTAATGCCTCTGTGCCTCATAGTTTAGATTAGACACTGTAAAGTTAAAATGTGTAAAGCACTTGTAAATGACAATTCTTTGATTTTTCTTCCCAATTTGCGTTGTGATGATGCTATCTGATGAGAAAGGCTAGTGTAGTTAGAGATATCAAAACCAAAAAAAAAATGTGGGAATGGGATGGGGTGGGAAGGGACGGTTGTAAATAATAACAATTTTTATAAGGGAAATTAGTTGGTGAAAAGAGAATCTTGTAAATGGAAGAAATAATTATCTTTCTTTTGGTTTTCTTAATGCGATTTCTCTCTAGCTTTCAATCTTCATTTTGAAATATTCATCATTAAACCAGGATTGTTCATGGGCTGAAAGTAATTTCTTATTATCTTGGTAACCCAATAATAGCTGTAGCTTGGCGTTTTTTATTCGACTTGGTAAAATGTGAGGTAAAATGTGAGTTGCTGTATATATGAAACCCTATTTGATTTGCAATTTTCCGAGGGAGTCGAAACCCAAGTGGGATTCTACAGTCTATGGACTTGAAAACCATAAACAACTAGCCCCTGCTTAGACTCCCAAAACCACAAGCAAAGACGTCACATGTGAGACATGAGAATGCACTTGGTGTAAACAGAACTGCACTTCTCGTTTGTTTGTTGGATAGGATAAAAAGGTATTCTATAAAGGTGTAGTTAGTTATCCTAGGATAACTAACCGCAAGATAAAATAGTGCAGTATTATTTTTATACTGTGTTTAGTTCATGCCGGATTATAAAAGGGATAAAATTCAATTAGTCCAATACTGTGCTTGGATGATTATGGTATTAAGCCTGGATTAATCTGTAACTTTTCCAAAATACCATTTAAGTGAACAAATAACCAAATTACCATTAAGATGCAAAATAAGCATTTTTCTATAAAATCAACTACAAATAAAATATCAAAATCACCAATACAGTGTAAGATCACCAAAAGCACATCAGATTGCAAAAGCCATTCATTTCCAAGCAAAGAAAATAAGCCCAGAAGTAACCTCCAAAATCACATCAAAGCCAAATTTTACACTAGAATTGCACTTGCAAATAACCAATCAAATACATGCATTTGAAATCTATCCTCAAGTACATATATTTGCTTGAAGCAGAAACTCCCTCCCCATGTTTGCTTGAAGCAGAAACTCATTAGCCTTGAGGGCTTTTTGCAATTCAGTAGAATTGAGTTGAAGAAAACCCTTCTTTAATTATCATGCTAGCTGGTAAATTCTGATGTCAAACCAGTATCAAATGTACTGTTCCTCGATTTATTTTTACATGATATTCTTCTTCATTTGATGTTTATTTGCAAGCTAAGAAAGTTGAGATATGTGAGCTAATGCAAACATTGTTCAAAACAATCAGTAGCAACATTGCAGGGTGGAGAATTGTAGCAGTGTCATGTGACAAAATTGTCCCCACTCTTGCCTTTGAACAAAATTATGCACTCTCAGCCACTCCCCAAAAGCATAAGAATACAAGATTTGGAGAGTACCCATTTTGGTTCAAACCCATTAAAACGTTTTCAACATATTCTTCTTACTAAAGTATACAGACAACAAATTCAAACAAGAAACAAACAAGAAAAATGAAGAAAAAGAAAAACAAACCAAAACTACTATAAATTCCAACAATTGCACATTTGCACCAGAGACAAGCTTGTTAAATAACCAAAAGACACATCTATACACACACACACGCACACACACACAGATATATATATATATATATATATAAACACACACGCACACATTGAACCCACAGTCAAATTTGTTGACAGAGCCTTATACTTATAAATCAATGAATTTCAAAGTTGTTGGACTCTATTTCACATTTTTGCAAACAAAGTAAAAGTAAAAATTGAAAACGGGTCCCAAGCATCATCTTTCACCAACCCCAAATTGAAAAAAACCATCATGACCAAATAAAATGCAAGGAATCGTGAATAACAGGAAATGAGTCAAGAGAACAGACTCTTGTTTGGAACTTGGAAGTTTAGGTTCATGTAGCCGCGAATATCATCAAAAAAATTTATAGATTTAAGGAGATAATCTAAGATATTAACTAAAAAATGAGTAGATCTAAGGAGAAGAAATCGAAAACACTGCACATCTAACATTTTTTTTTTTCTTTTTTCAATTTAAAGATGGGTAAAGTAAGATTTAGTCCTTAATCTTAGCTTTTTATAGAAATAGGTCCTTCCTATATCTGAATCTAGAAATTAGTCCTTTTGTATTGCTAAATACATAAATACCCATATATTATCCCCCCTCTCTCTATATATATATCAGGATAATAATCTCTCTCTCTCTCTCTCTCTCTCTCTACAGTCGATAATGGCGAAGAAATCATCAGACTCGAAACAGACTGACTGTGTTTTAGGCGGCATGGACGAGATGGAAAAGGTGTTCAAGAAGTTTGATGCCAATGGCGACGGAAAGATCTCCGTCTCGGAGCTCAAGGCCATTCTCAAATCGCTCGGCACCGAGACGTCGCCAGACGAACTCAAGCACATAATGTCGGAGATCGACACCGACGGTGACGGCTACATCGATCTGAAGGAGTTCACGGAGTTTCACCTCGGAGGATGGGCCGCCGGCGACAACAACGAGCTTTGAGAAGCGTTCACAAAATATTGATCATATTTGAAATTGTTTATAATTTCTCAGTGTTTTATATCTTATTTTTGATTGAGGAATTGTTCATCATTGTTCAGTCAACTGAGAAATTTCAAGCCAATAGAAAATCCATTACTGGAAATTGCTCAAAAAAATTAGCAAAAAAACATGATAATAGTAATATTTCACAATTGTTTTGCAATTTTACATGGTAAAAGTATCTATTTCTCACATCTTGATGGATATACTTGTTATCCATTTGTGTGATTCCTTACTAGAACTAATGATATTGTTTATGTGTTTTTCCCAGTTTATTGGATAAGAAATTTCACAAAGGAGTGGGAATTTCTCAGTATTTTAATAAAGAATTTCACTAAGGAGTGGGAATTACTTTCTCAGTGTTTTAATCTGCGATTTCACAAAAGAGTAGGAATTTCTCATTGGAATTCTCAGTTTTTAATGAGAAATTTCCCAGGATTAGGGAATTTATCAGTATTTGAATCAGGGATTTCACCAACAAAAAAAAACGTATTAAATAATTTGAATTTCAACCAAAAGATCATGGTGAGCAGTAAGGAGATCCCTTGAATTAAGGGAACATAAACCCATTATCAGTTAAAGACATTAACTTCAAATCTATATCTATATGTCCATATATAGATACACGAATATACAGTCTGGATCTTAAGAGGGCCTTAAAAAATGAACTATGTAAAGAGTGAGAAATACTCACAAAAGACTACGAAATTCTCACTATTTGGAAAAAGTATTAAATAATTTGAATTTCAACAAAAAGATCATGGTAAGCAGATAAGGGGATCCCTTGAATTAAGGGAACATAATCCCATTATCAGTTAATGACATTAACTTCAAATCTATATCTATATGTCCATATATAGATACACGAATATACCGTACGGATCTTAAGCGGACAAAAAAAAAAACAAGCCTAAGAGATGGACTGTGTAAAGACTTAGAAATTCTCACAGAAGACTGAGAAATTCTCACTCTTTGGAAAACATATTAAATAATTTGAATTTCAACCAAAAGATCATGGTGAGCAGATAAGGATATCACTTGAATTAAGGGAACATAATCCCATTATCAGTTAATGACATTAACTTCAAATCTATATATGTCCATATAGATACACGAATATATATATATATATACATGTATGTAACTGGCCATGTGAGTAAGGGTAATTTAGACATTAAAATTTTATTAAATTGGGGGAAAGGACCTATTTCTAATTAACATGCCTAATTAAGGATCTATTTCTAATCTAGCCCTTCTGATGGATTAACTTCTAATTAAATGGCTGGAGAGGGACTATTTCTTATATTTCTATTTAAAGAAACCCTAACTATCTATATTTCGAAAAAAATGAGAAAAATTATGCTCACAAACCTCGGATTTGGTGACTGGAGACAGAGATGAAGCTCGACTACTCCCACTTTGTCCGAGTCATCTTCCTCTATCTTCATCTTCCTCGGATCTGCACTCATCTCTCTCGTTTCCTCTGAGTCGCCTAGGAATTTCTCTCTCACAACTCTGCATTTTGTGAAGAAACAAGGGCAATAAGTTGGATTGGGTAGATATAAAAGAAAGGGCAAATTAGTCTTTTGAGTGCACAATATTCCCACAAATGTCTAATCCCCATGTTTTATATACCACAACCCACAAGTATTGTTTTATCCTCCCTAGTCAGTACTAATTTTAACCCCACTTTTATAATACCTTGAGTTAACTTATACTGAAAAGAGCCAAACAAACATGATATTGATCAGGATTGGACTACTTTAATCCAATCCCCCTTAGTTATCCGACAAACAAACGAGCCCTTAACTTTCCTCTGTGATTAACTTTCTAAAATTAAGCATATAATTCCATGCACTAAACTTTTTCTCAAAGCATTCATCCTTAACAGTCTAGGGCTGTCCAACCAAACCCGAGACCTGACCGACCCGAAAGAGTTGAGTGGTTTTGGCGGATGGTCGAATGAGTCACGGTTTTCCCAAGCCGCACACTCGATTGCTTTCGGTTCGGATGTCGATTTTTCTAATCCAAATATATATATATATATATATATATAACACATTAGGGTGCTAGATTTTATTTTACTACCTCCCAGAGAGCGAGCTTTGATTGGTTTGAAACCGAACGATGGAGCCAAATAAATTAATATATATATATATATGTAACACGTTAGAGTGCTAGATTTTATTTTACTACCTCCTAGAAAGCGAGCTTTGATTGGTTTGAAACCAAACAATGGCGAGGAGAGTGCTAGGCTTTTGGTCAAAAATATGAAAGAGGGGGTTTATGAGTTTCTGCTTTGGTGGAGACAGGGACAGAGCCAAAATTTTATCCTAGAGGGCACAAATGCAAACAGGAGTTCAAGGGCAGCACCTCCAATCAGAATTTTTTTGGTCGAGCCATTTTAATTTTGAATTTTCAGAGTTTTAAAGTTCGTGTGGTGGTTCATGGATTTCAGAGTTTTAAAACTTGAAGCCGAGTGAGAAAATAAGATGCTAATTTAGGTGAAATTAGAGAAGTTTAAGGATCAAAGCGACATCTTTTAGTTTAAAATGGTAAATTTCAAAAGTTGAGGGAGGGCACAAGCTCCCCCTGGTCCTAATGTGGCTCTTCCACAGTCCACTGGGTAGAGAGAGAGAGAGAGAGAGAGAGAGAGAGAGAGAGAGAGTCATGTTGGATTATTTGTGAGTTATTAATTTAATTGGGTTATAATATTTGTTGTTTGGACCTTTTAATATAAAACTAAACAAAGCTTGTCTTAGGCCATGTGCTTTTTTATTTCAAAAACTCAAACTCAAGCCTAAATCTTGATGTGACATCTATCCCACATTGTTTTAACCCTAGACTTCTTTGTTCCTTATATATGCTCTCCTTTTCTAAGCTTGTAAAGCATTGTGTTGGGGAAAGACTCTCTTACATGCACGCAAGGGGGTGCAAATCTTGAATTCGGACTGTCCGATTTAATTTGAATATCGTAATTTGCGCAGGTACGTCCTATGGATATGAATGCGACTCGATTTGTACTATCGCGCATACGTTCATGTGGTTGTTGGGAGGCTTCAATAATTTTTCTATATATTAGTAGGATACTTTCTTTTCCCTCTCTGGTTTTGAAAAAAAATTTCTACAAATTCTTTTATCTATTGGATCAATTATGAACACTCCATATACTCTTCCAATTCGAGTACACGTTTGGAAGATTTGATTGATAAATCCTGGAGAACATAGCACCATGTTGAGACCTTCTGCATCGAGTCACTGACTCCTAAGGGGTGGAATTGTTCCTTAGGACAATGCTACTGTAGCGCGCATCAATCAATTTCATAACACTATCCTTTCTATTTTCCAAGGATTCATACTTAATTTCGGTTTTGCATTGCTAATGTAGATGTGATAGCAAACATTCACTTTCTATAATATTTGCATCATGCTTTCCTTTTTGACTTTTGCCACCCAAAGGGGAAGCCAATTTTAGCTGAGATTAGTGTCTTGTTGCCTCAAGCTCAAATGAGTATGAAAACACTAATTTTTTTTCCCTTTCAAAAAATAAAAAATAAAAATTGAGTACGAATAAACTTGCAACCCTACTGGTTCCATCAACATAGAGCCCTAGCATTGCTCAGCTTATCATGACTCATAGGAATAACACTGACATTGTTTATTTCTTCTCAATACCAACTTGTTTTAAGTCATTGTTTACACTTTTCACATTACATAGTAGCTTTTATATATGCAAAAACATCATGCAAAACATTACGACGTAGCACAGAAAGTTCCACCTATGTTCAATAGAGCACGTTCCACACCACGAATCAAGTTGCATAATAGATTGTTACTAGAAGAACAGATCACGAAAGCCATTGTCCTAGGAAGAGTTGCGTAACTGTTTTACCCATGATCCACTCCAACTCTGAAGATGACAAAGGCACTTGATTGGCAATAGTTGACACTGCTTCCTTAGCTGCTTTGTAACCACATTCGGGAACAACAAATGGGAAATCGCTACAGCACATTCACGGATGCCCCCGAAAAAAGAAAAAAAATCAAATTCAGGTAAAATATAATAAACCTTTATTTCCTTTTGAGAGTGCAGCTAGTTGAAGAGAAAAGAGAAAGCACGTTTATAGCTTACCTGCCCCACATGACACGATTGGCACCAAAGCTGGAGACCACTTGCGAAAGAGCTTGGGATAAATCCTCGTACGGATATGACTTTCTTGAGACCCTGAATAGGGCACTGAATTTTATGTAAACCTGTCAAATTCAGTTTCAACCAACAAGTATCAGTACATATACAGGAAATTAGCAGTTAGTAATGTATTGGCGGGGGATTTAAATTTTTTTGGATAGGCATTTGATAGACATAGCAGAAAGTCCACAGGACTCAAACTTCGTGCACTTTCTGCTTAACAATCCCATAGTCAAAACCAGTTCGAAAACCCCCAAACTTCAAATAGTGGAAAATAATTCTCTTCAACATTGTCAAGAATCAATCAAAATCTGATGGCCTAATGCAATAGTAGAGCAATACTGAAGAAACAAAATTTGTTTATACACGGGACAAAAGATAAGCAATCAAGAGCAATTCTACCTGTGGAAATCTTGATAGCTTTAAAAGCTCTGAGAATGCCACACTTTCCTCTTCATTTCTGCAAAGATGACATGTATTAGAATAGCAAATAAGGTCCTCCAACTGAAAACAAACTGCAAAAGCTTTGAAAAACATTTGATTCAAAGAAATCTACGTGGGAGGTTTGCAGAAAGCCAAATGATCTAGAAGCACAACTGTTGAAGGAAATTCTGTGCACAGTTCCTCAATATCTGACAGATGCAGATTAAGACCCTGAAAATACTCTCTCATTAATGTTGAGTCATTTATCATTGGTGCTGATATCAAACACAATATATTATTCAACTCTATCTTGCACTCAAGTAGGCGAATTATGAATGTAAAATTGTAAAATTAGTATAGCATTTCTGCACGTCCCAGGAATCTGAATGGTTCAATTCCACTTTGTAAATCATTGATTGTAAAATCCATAATTAGCTGATTAAGAAACATAGGTAATTTCATAACATTTCTCAAAATGTGGTCATTTTAGTCTTTGGATGATAATTGATGAATTTAAGCAACTTTTCTGATAGCTATTTTGCAATTGGCCTTCTTCAGGATGATGGATTTCTACATTGAAATAAGAATGGACAAACAAGCCATTAATGAATAGAACCAACTGAGTAAATGTTGCAAGAATGATGTTGCTGCGAACATTGATGACCAGAGAAATGTTGACCAGGTCAAGCTGAATGTAGAAGTTGAAACACTTGGTTGAGTTTAGCTAAGAAACAACATTATACCTTCATACACATGAAACCAACGGCCACTCCAAGCTCTCCGGCTTTAGAGAACATAGCCTTCCCAATTTCATTTGTCATCTGTGGAGATCATAAGTAACAAGAAAATACTTCGCTATGGAGTAAAAATAAAGATACCCGCCTAATCTCAACATGTCTTGCATGGAATAGATTTAAAAGGATGAGGACCAACAATGTGATAGGAATCCTCCAATAGACAAATTCAAGAGAGGAGGACACAACATTTGATTGTAGTCCTAAAGCGAATTTTCAATGTCACTACAAAATGATACATCTAATCTAGTTTATTCATCCACTTTGCTAACCTAAATATGTCCCAGATTAGAACGACCCTGTCTGGATTGGGTTATTTGGGACCAACAATCGCTTTGGGACTTTTGAGAGATTTGAGTTCGTCTGGCAAAAACATCTTCACAGCTTATTCAAAAACCTGTTCCACTTAAAAGCTGAAAAGCACTTAAATTCAAAATCTATCACTTCGCGCGTTTTGGAAAACCTATTAAAGAAAAAATCTCTTGTTCCCACAGCAATACGGGCTCAAAGTGGTCAATCACCGCCTATCACTTCAAGATATTTGAGTTCAGAAGCAAAGCTTCCTTGCTTTCCCCTTATTTGAATTTATCTCATGTAACAATACAGAGAATAAAAAATGGAGCAAATATTAACCGGAAACTAGGGTTTCATACACGAAGATTGATACCTTTTGACCAGATGGCCACAAATATGGATTGAAGCGTACAGCACGATAACCATCCTACAAATGTTTGTGTCAAAACGACTCATCTGTTACAAAACACTAGTTATCTGATAGCTTGAGAGTCTTTAGAGACCTTCAAAATAAGATGTTCAAGCTGCTTAACACCGCTTCCATCTTCTGCTGGATTTGCAAGACAACAACCAACAAATTTTGACGGATATTTCTTCAAGACGCTGTCCAATGATTAACTTGGTATGAGCCAATACCTTCCAGAATTATATTCTGAAAAACTTGAAATTTTAAACATTTAAAAGAGACCAAGTACGGAAGCTAACCACAAACTGTTCTTACGGTCAGAGTTTAGAGTCTTTAGACAACACTACTACCGTGTAATGTGAGTCATGGGATCGATAACATAAGGTGAAAATGACCCAAAAATAGGAACAACAGATTCATAAATTCTTTTTTGAGAAGTAAATTTCTTCCTTCTAAGAGCTTGTTTGGGTTAGCTTTTAAAATTGGGAATTTTTGTCAAAATTCCTTTAAATAGACTTTTTAGTATTAATTCCAACCCCTTTTTAATTTTAGTGAAAAGTCCATACGTTATGAAAGCTATGACTTTTGTACAAATTGAACTAGTTATGTGAAATTTCACATTACAAAAGTTATGTGAATTTTACATCACTTTTTAAACATAGAGACTTGATAAGTTTCTCTAGACATGGAGCTTTGACCAAAATAAAAAAAATGGGGTCCTTTAAACTTATTTAATCTAAAATGAGGGACTTTTCACGAATTTTCTATTTAAAATAGTAGCCTTTTGGGATAAGAGATTTTAGAAGGCTACAAATTGGAGCCTTTTGAAAAAGATGCTTTTTGCTATAACAAGGATCAAATTATTTAAAAAGCTAATCCAAAACCGTCACAGCTTTTTAAAGAATCACCTGTATGTAAGTGATCTATGTAGCACGGGTATGGATACGGGACACTGGTATGACACGATACGGTACGGGGGTACGACGAATCCTAAAAATGTTGGGTATGGGTACGGCTAGGGTACGACGAATAAACTATTCTTATTTTTAATTAATAACATAATGCTAATAGAAAACAAGTCTAAATACTCACATAACAAGAATCATAAGTATTATAACAAGATTGCCACAAGTCCAAAACCAGACAAGAAAAGATTCATCCTAAAAAGGGCACAAACCAAAATCCTAAAAAGAGGGCAGCAATCATTTACAAAAAAGTTGAATTAAATAAGCGGACACGTTTTTTGGAGTGTCGGGTAAGTATCTTGGGATGTCCAACGAGTGTCGGTGTTCGGCAAGTACCCAGTACGGGTACAGGGGGCCTAAATGAACTACCATGGTACATTGTAAGTGATTGTTGGCCAATCTAGACCCTTGTTGGCTTCTAACCTCTAGATTTTGATTTATTGGATAAGAAACTTAGACAGAATAGGAAGATCTTTATATCAAGTTCACTTTTGAGCCATGTCTCAATGTTGTTAGCCACCACTTGACGGAGATGCTTGTAGGCATTTGCCACATCACTAATTAGTCTCTTAGATTGTTTATTCATCATTACCCATAAAAATAGGCAGTAAGTTTATCAAGATGGTATTTAGTTTACATTTAAGAGGAGATATGACAATCACAATTATTCCAATAATAAGCGCGCAACCATTTTGACTGACCTTGTCACCATAGAATGATCAAACTTATGATTAATAGGCTGCACAATGAGTGCACCATCTACACCCGCTTCTCCCATGCACTGTTGAAACAAGGATCGGTTAGTGACAATGAGAATATAAATGGATCATGATATCTCTTAACATATATGTGGTGGCTAGAATCCAGTCAAATAATAGATTTCTGTCTTCACAAGAAGACAGCAGTTCAGGATAAAAGTTATTCAGTCAAATCAAAATCGTGTCGAAAGGATATGGGAATAGTTAAGCGTGTATACACTCAAGGATGGATCTAGAAAATCGATACAGGGGGGGCTTGACAGAGGTTTGTATGGAGGGTTAGAGGTAGCGCTCCCGGAAAAAATCTTTTTTAGACCTATTTATACATTTTTTGTGTAGATGATATATACTAATGTTAAAAAATTGATCCCAAAAACATAAGAGGGAGGATGTCTTTTTATAATTAGCACAAACAAAAGAGAAAGGGGGCTTAGTATGACAATTTTATAATGTCAGGGGGGTTAGTAGTAATTTTTAGAGGGGGCCAATTGTAATTTTTTTTAGTGCAAGTGTAGAGTTTTTTGAAAACCTGGGGTGGGGCTTGAGCCCTCCCTTGCTCTTCTGTTTGTCCGCCCCTGTTTACACTTAGGGCCTATTTGTTTGACGGATAAGTATGAGGGGATTGGATAAAATAATCCAATCCAGCCTTATACGGTGTTTGTTTAAGCATTTGGGAGTATAAGTTAACTCTGGACAAGTATCCCTTGGTTAAAAATAGTCCAGCTTGAGCAGGATAAAACAATAACAAGGAGGGGGTGGTATTAAAATTGCGGGGATAAGGGTTAAGTGGTATTATAGAATGAAATGACAATTCTACCCCTTTTAAGTACACCCTACCTTCTTTTCACGTCATTTTTCAGTAAGCAAAAGAGAGAAGAAATGATAGACGATTCGGACTGGGAGGGAGAAGATGATGAAGCAAAGAAGAACGAGAGAGGATCTGAGCTTCGGCTCCGTCGCCGAGCTTCATATCCGTCACCGGTCATCGGATCTAAGGTTTGTTAACATCTCTTTCTCGTTTTGGGAGTTTAGGGATGGTTAGGGTTTCGTAGAATCGCGATAAATATGTTAGATCTGTGTATACACAGAGCTCTTCTCTATGAATCTAAACAACAAACTGCAACCTTAAATCTAATTAAGAATTGTTTTTGGTTTATTTATGTTTTTTGTTGTTTTTTTGGTTAGGGTTTCTGTAGATCCTTTTTGCAAAAATCAATCGGCTTCGTTTGCGATGCTAAAGAAGTTCGATTTTTGTGTTTGTTGTTTTGCTTTTAGATTGGAATTTTTGATGTGTTGAGTGATCGGTCTCGAAGTGGTTTGAGGTCTTCGTCAATGGAAATTATTGAACCCGGACGGACGACTTGAAGGGTGGGAGATTCATGGAAGGTACGAACTCACACTGTTCTCACATTTTTCATGTTTTCTTCTCCTATCCACTGATATTTATATATATATATATATATTTCAATTTGTGATTGAGTGTGGTCAATGGTGGTGTTATTTCTCCATTTCTGTGTTTGATTTGAGAATATAATCCTTGTTATATTGTGAAGTTTTGGTGGTGTTTTTGAAAATTGAAATTTCTTACAAAGAGGAATTGATTACTTAAGGGCAGAAGCCAGAAGGAATTGTCTGGCAATGTGAACTCTTGGATTGATATTGAAAAGGAACCATTTCACTACTTTTGAAGTTCAACTGTACGCAGATAATAGAAGTGATCCTCTCTTTTTTCTCTCTCCCACATTATGATCATTCTAAGCAGCATAGTCTGTGGATAAAGATACATTAACACTACATGGACACTAATAAGTTTAAGAAAGAAGAAGAAGTTTAGGGTAAACTATATTCTTATTAATTCACCCAATATGTTACACAATATATACATGAGTAATGAGACAGAAAAAGGAAATAAACAGAAAAGGAAATAAATCAAATAAAAGAGTACAAGGAAAGAAATCAGGAAAAATAAAATCACAACGATCCTAAGGAATATAACTAAATATTCCAACACTCCCCCTCAAGATGGAGCGAAGATATCCAAGAGCCCAAGCTTGATCAGAGAAGCCTTTAAGAGAGAAGGTCCAGCTGGTTTAGTAAACATATCAGCTGTCTGTTCAGAAGAAGGAACAAATTGCGGAATGATGACACCAGATCGAACTTTCTCACGAATGAAATGAACATCAACCTCAATGTGCTTAGTACGCTCATGAAGAACAGAATCAGAAGCAAGCATTATCACTGACTTGTTATCACAAAACAATGTGGATGACTCAGTTCCAAAGAATCCTAATTCTCGCAAGAGCGACTGAATCCATAAAAGTTCACAAGTGCCCTGTGCCATAGCACGATACTCGGCTTCAGCGGAAGACCTCGAAACCACTACTTGTTTCTTGCTTTTCCAAGAAATAAGGTGATTACCATAAAACGTGCAAAAATCGGAAGTAGACCGTCAATCACTCTTGGACCCAGCATCTGTAAAACACGAAATTCCAGACTGCTTTCCAGCAGCAAAAAAGAGACCCAGACCCAGGCAGGTTTTAAGATACCTCAGGATATGATGAACAGCATCCATATGAGAAGTACGAGGAGCATGCATAAACTGGCTCACAACGCTTACAGCAAAAGTAAGATCAGGTCTAGTATTAGTGAAATATATAAGACGACCAACTAAACGCTGATAAGAAGACGGATCAGATAAAAGCTCTCCTGACTCAGACGATAACTTGGAATTCGGATCCATAGGTGTAGAGGAAGGAAGACATCCCATCATACCTGTATCATGGAGGAGATCCAAAACATATTTCCGTTGAGATAGAGATATCCCATGATGAGTCCTAACAACCTCAATGCCAAGAAAGTATCGCAGTGCACCTAGATCTTTAACATCAAAGGACTTCCCAAGTTGTTGCTTTATATTCTCAATACCTGAAGAGTCATCGCCGGTGATAACGATATCATCCACATATCCAGACAGGATGACACACAGACCATCAGGACGTCGGCGAATAAAACAAGTGTGATCAGAGTGACACCTGGTGAACCCTGTAGAAAGAACAACTTCACTAAATCGGTTGAACCACGCCCGAGGAGATTGCTTCAATCCATACAGAGACTTATGAAGACGGCAAACCTTCCCAGAATACTCCCCCTCAGCCCGAAAACCCAGAGGAGGATCCATATAAATAGTTTCATGAAGGTCACCATTGAGAAACGCATTTTTCACATCCATTTGATAAAGAGGCCAAGAGTGAGAGGCAGCCAAAGACACAATAAGCCGAACTGTAGTAAGCTTAGCTACCGGGGCAAAGGTAGCACTAAAGTCTTTGCCGGGAACCTGGGTAAATCCTCGGGCTGCAAGGAGCGCCTTATAGCGATCAATAGTACCATCTGGAAGATGCTTAACTGTATATACCCATTTGCAGCCAACGGTCTTCTCCTCAGGAGGGAGAGAAACAAGCTCCCATGTGCGATTATGCTCAAGAGCCTGCATCTCTGCTTGCATGGCAGTAACCCAATTGGGATTCTGGAGAGCTTCAGACACAGACCGGGGAATAGAAACAGAGTCAACCTGAACAAGAAAAGCCTGATAGGAACCTGAAATAGCAGAATAAGAAATGTACTGGGAGATAGGATGAACAGTGGAATAAGAATAACCATACCGATTAACTGGGCGAGATACACGAATAGACCGTCTTAGAGGTACAGGAGCTGGTTCCAGAGAAGTTTCTGGAATAGGAGCCTGAGCACGTGGACGGCGAGAGTAATGATATTCTGGGGAAGACGTGATCACAGGAGGAAGAGAGTCAGTAGGAGACAGTTTCATCAAAGATAGGAACAGGACGAGAAAGCTCGTCTGCCACTACCGGAGTATCCTGAGGGGGTAAGGCAGGCAAAGTAGAAGAACCTGCAAAGAAGGAAGCATCTTCCAAAAAAGTAACATCCATAGAGGTATAAAATCTACGAGAGACAGGGTCGTAACACCGATAGCCCTTAGACATGGGCGAGTACCCAAGAAACACACAGCGAATAGCCTTATCATCCAATTTAGTGCGGAGAGGACTGCGATTTTGCACAAAACATGTGCAACCAAAGACACGAGGCAAAACATGAAAGAGGGTGCATTCGGGCTGAAGAACATGTAGAGGTGCCTTTCTATCTAACACACAACTCGGAGTACGATTAATAAGATAGGTGGCAGTAAGGACAGCAAAATGCCAAAAATACTTAGGTACCTCCATACCCCGAAGAAGGCAACGAACAATAGACATGATGTGGCGATTCTTGTGTTCCGCAACTCCATTCTGTTCAGGAGTATATGTGCAATAAGCTGTTGGAGGATACCTTGTTGATTTAATGCAGAGCAAAATTCATTAGAGATGTATTCACGTCCATTATCAGAACGAAGAGTACGAACAACGGTTTGATACTGGGTTTTAACCATTTATAAAAATTAAGTAAATAGGGAGAAAAGTTCAGATTTCTTCTTCATTAAATAAACCCATGTGCAACGTGAATAATCATCAATGAAAGTGACATAATATCGATAACCAGATAAAGATGTAACAGGAGAAGGACCCCATACATCAGAATGAATAATATCAAATGCACAAGGGGCTCGAGACATACGAGGTATATAGCTAGACCGAGTATGTTTAGAAAGTTCACACACCACACAATGAAATTTATTATGCTCATAGGCTTTTATTAATTATGGGAAAAGCAAACATAGATATTTAAAATTAGCATGGCCAAGACGGGCATGCCATAATTCCAAAGTTTTAAAAGAAAAACTACTAGAAGAGGAACTAGGTAAAACAGACGCCTGGAGACTAGAAGACACAATCGGTGGTAGTGGTGGTGGTTCCCCGAAATAATAGAGTCCATTGCGCTCATGCCCCGTACCAAAAATCTTCTTCGTAGCCAGGTCCTGCAAGAAACACCGATCAGGTAAGAAAATGACAGCACAATTACAACATTTTGCAAGACGACTTACGGATAAAAGATTTAAGGGAAAATTAGGAAAGAAATATGAAGAACAGAAGACAAGGTAATGGTGGAGGATAAATTAACATCACCCTGACTACTAACACGAGTAGTGGAACCATCAGCAAGACAAATAGATTGGGCAACAGGTGTGAGGGTGGAAGAAAAAAGAGATAACTCACCTGTCATATGATCGTTAGCTCCAGAGTCCAGAACTCACGTCGGAGTTCCTGACTTAACATGAAAAGCAATGGGAGTACCTGAAGCAAGAGCAGCAGTGGTTGTAGAAGAGGAGGAGCCCGAGGACTGCTGAAGAAGAGAACCAAGCTGACTTTGAATCTGGCCAAGCTGTGACTGAAGCTGACTCTGAGCCTGATGAAGCTGCCCAATATCTGGAAGAGGGGGGTCAGAACCAGTATCCGCAATCGCAGCAAAGCGAGGAGCGGGAGCACTATTAGTCTTGCGAGCATACTGTTGCTTCAATTCCGGATGAAGTTTGAAGCACCGATCCTTGGTGTGACCAATACCATTACAATAGCGACAGATAGGTTTCCGACCACCCGGGCGAGCACCAGTATTTGCTGCAAATGCCATTTGATCAAGAACAGGAGAGGGCTCAATAATCGGAGCCAAAGAGGCCTGAGCAGGCATACGGCGCTCTTCACCATCAAGTGTAGCAAAGGCCTCATAAAGAGACGACAGAGGTGATGTGTTCAAAATCTGAGTACGAAGAGATTCGAACTCTGGTTTCAAACCCATCAAAAACTGATAAGTGTGCAGACTCTCAGACCGCTGGACAATAATTTCTGCAACATCGGCAGGAAAACCAGAAAGAGGCTCATACTGGGCCAATTCCTCCCAACGAGACTGGAGGAAGCCAAAATAGTCAGCAATACTAAGTCGTAAAGAGTCCTGAGAGGCCTGAGAAATTTCCCGGTGAAGTTCAAAAATACGAGAGGCGTTATGGGAATGCGCATACATCTTAGTTAGGGCCCTCCAGAGACCAGGTACCGATTCATGGTACATAAAAATCTGATAAATACGATTCTCCATGAAATTGAAGAACCATCCCAGAATAGTGCAATTATCCATATCCCACTGTGCACGCTTGGGATCAGTATCAGCAGGTGGAGCTTCCTTGTCGAAAATCCAACCAAGCTTGCCTTTTCCACCAAGATAAAGGCGAAGAGAACGAGACCAAGCAGCAAAGTTTTGTCCATTCAACAGGACACTAGTAACCCGTTAGGCTGGTGAATGCTGCGATACAGAGAGATCCATACGTGGTTGAGAACCAGAAACAGGCTGAACATCCTTGTCAGAGGTGGTCATCGTGAAGAAAAAAAGGAGAAGTAAATAAATTCTCAAAGACGGCAAGAAGGAACCACCCAAATCGGCACACGGCTATAGGAGGAGCAGCAAAGGGCTACCACAATACATTGGTAGCCAGGAGAACAAAAAAATAGAGCACTAGAAAAGCTCTAAAACATCACAGAGAAAGACCCAACAGGACAAGGCACAGCACTATAGGCTGTGCAAGGAGGAGACGCAGCACAGAGGCTGTGCAGGAAAAGAGGCGAGGTGGCTTGGGGGTTCGCCGGTGGTCTGTGAGGATCCGGCGAAGGCTGGGAGGGGTAGGAACTGTGCGCAGAAGGCTGGGAGGGGCTGGTGTGGTGCGACGAGGTGGTTAGGTGAGGGAAAAGTTGCGGCTAGATGTGGGTGAGGCTAGGGTTAGGTTTTCCCTTGCTCTGATACCAAGAAGAAGTTTAGGGTAAACTATATTCTTATTAATTCACCCAATATATTACACAATATATACATGAGTAATGAGACAGAAAAAGGAAATAAACAGAAAAGGAAATAAATCAAATAAAAGAGTACAAGGAAAGAAATCAGGAAAAATAAAATCATAACGATCCTAAGGAATATAACTAAATATTCCAACAAAAGAGAAGGGAAGTGAGATGTGTTGTCATGTTCTATGGTAGGTGACTAAACAACCACCCTTTGAGCTCAAATGCCCTCCTTGTATACATTATAAAAATTTGTCTTATTTCTTCATTACTTCACATACCAATCCAATTTCAACACCTTACTCATTTCTCTTCAATGCCAAGAGGGGGGGAAAAAATAAAACAATTTACCCCCAAAAGGCAAAAACTAATTCACTTCTCTCATAGTTCTAATAGTGGTTGGAATAGTAACAAGGAAATTCAATCACTGTATTTGGAGTATTAAAGTCAAAATACAAAATTATGAGATTGACATTTGCAGAAATGGAAACATATTTTCTTAACAAACAGAAAAGATATAAAAGTAAAAGATGATCAGAAAACCATTACATCTTCAAGTTGAAGATGAGCTACTTTGGTAGCTTTGAGCAGCAAATGAAAAAAGTTACCTCAAACACTTCAATTTTGTAAAGAATTAAAGAATCTGTACACTCTTGAATCTTTAATGGAAACCAAGGCTGGTACTCTTGCATCTTCAATTTTAAGGCTCTCATTTGGTTTGCGAACTTAGAGAATTTCTTATTAACCAAACAAAGAAGCATCTTTTACTCGGTGTTTTCTTTTCCTTTCTCTCGCTAAACCATGAACCAAGCTGGGCCTAAAGGGTTCAAACCCGAGTTTGGTCAATTAGAGGTGAGACCAACAGGGAGCTCACGTTTGTGGTTGCATCCAACCCACCATGACTTGAACCCACCAAGCACATTGGTCTCTTCTTCAACAGGAGCAGGTAAATTGAGATCAAGAAGGTCTCTAATCTCTTGAACCGGTTTCTGAATCACAATGCTTTGGTTGCTTTTAGCCTCAGCAATTGACGTGTCCTTGCTACATTTTTTTTCTGGCTTTGCTCCATGTTTGCTCGTACTGCTTCTAATTCGGCTTATCTGATTGTGATGTGATGATCAACTTCTGTATGATGTAATGTGGTAACACAATTTTTTTACTCGGAATTTAAATAATCAATCATATGTAGTATGTGTTATGATATATGTGCTACTTTCTTGAATTGGCAGATTTGGACATTGGCAACATCATGGAGGAAGCTAAGGCAAGATGGTTCCGGCCGAGTGAGATTCATGCGATACTTCGAGACTATAAATATTTCAGCATCTCTGCCAAGCCTGCCAAGCCAATGAATTTGCCACCTTAACAATTGACCCTACAAGCCAATTTAATGTTGTAGTTTATCATCTGTTGAGTGTAATTGTTCATGACTTCCCAAATTTTAATTTCGAATTTCGTTCTCAAATTCTTTGATAGTTGTACCATATGTTGAGGCAATGGTCACAAGTGGGCTTTGTTGAAATAGTCATTATACATTGTTAAGATTTTGTGTTGATGTTGGAACTTGGAAGTATATTTGTGTGTGTTAAAACTTTATTTAAATTCATATTTATTATGTATTTTGTAGTTTTTTTTTTTTTTTTTTTGCTCAAAAAAGTGTGGGACATATTTATTTTGTAGAATGTTGTGAAAAAATGATTTATTGTGAAAGTGTTTTGATATATATATATATATGGCAGTTTGGTAATTTTTTAGCAAAAGGGGCATTTATGGAAAGTTACAGATTAATCCAGGCTTATACCATGGTCATCCAAACACAGTATTGGACTAATTGCATTTTATTCCCAGCATAATCTGACACGAACCAAACACAGTATAAAAATAATACTGCACTGTTTTATCATGTGGTTAGTTATCCCAGGATAAGTTAACTACACTTTATACTATACCCTTTTATCCTATCCGGCAAACAAACGAACCCTTATGGCATATCATGAGTCATAGAAGAACGCATAAGTGAAAAAAAAAGAAAAGAAAAGAAAAAGAAAAGGGTACCCATTAAAATAATAGTTAATTATTATCCTGGAGCCTGTCTTCAGCTTTTCACAAGATACATGTACCGCTAAAGCTCATACTTGAATGGTTCCCTAAAAAGTTGTGAAAACAACTAAATGCAAAACAGGGCCAAATAACTAAGCCCTGTAAACATTGAAAACTTCAAATAATTTTCAATTCAATTTCAACCAAAGCAGACACACATAAAAATATATCCAAGATATTAAAAAATTTGGTGTTATTCCAATAAACACTAGAAGCCCACTCTATACTCCTCGCATAACACTTTGTATTGCATATGAACTCATGATTTAGAAATTAGAATGTTCTATGTGTCTACGTATGTTTAAGAGCTAATATGTCGCTACGTCATGGACGTCTAATCAGTTTGAAATTTGGATTTTCTTGCTCGTGCCCGGAACCTCTCCCGGATCTATCCCCAACTAGTGGAAAAAATCCTGATTAATCAAAAATTGTGCCACTCAAAAAGTTAAGCTTGTGCTTGATTTGGTTAAGCTAGCCAACACAGTTGAAAGCAACCATGCAAGTGTTTCTGCTCGTTACCAAAGTATCCCTCTATCAAAGTTTGGAGACTTCATCGCTTCAGTGTTAACTCAATAAACAAGATCAATACTAAAGGGCAGGACCTCATGTCATCTTTCCTTTCAATATAATTTGAATTGCCATTGTGTACAGGGGTGGAACTATGTGGAGACCCAGGGGGGATTTAGATTAATTTACATATAGACCCCTCCAAAATTGTTAAACTTCTACAAAATGGTCAAATACAATTACAACACTCGTCCTGATAAACCATACGTCGAAAGATTATACTACACATTAAGGATTGCAAACAACAAACCTCCATACTCCTCTCAAAACGGGGAAAACCCTCACATAGTAAAACTTGTATCTTTCTTAAGCAAAAAATCGTACCTGAATAATGTATCAATAGATGTAAAAAAATCGCAGCCTAAATAGTAACTAGGCTCCCTAAGGGCAGCTCGGTGCACATGGGCGGACCTACATTGACCCCAGGGGTGGCACAGCCTCCCCCCCCCCCCCCCCCCCCCCTGGATTTTTGGAAATTGCAAAACTATATGTAATAATTTGTAGATTTTAGAAATAGGCCCTCCTAAATTTCACACATGCCCCTCCTGGCTTTCTGAAAATTCTAAATTTACATGTAATGCTTTACAAGTTTTAGACACAAGCCCCTTGCATTTGTGAAATTTCTAGACTTACATGTAATATTTACAACTTTTGTATATAGACCCCCTAAAATCACAT